>JAQHUG010000008.1:7816587-7863521 GCA_028555095.1 Dicrostonyx torquatus
GCACTCCGCCGGGCTCTTCTCCTCCGGTGGGGGTGGCTAGATTGGACGCCCTCTCCAAGGGCTTACCTCAGTCAAAAGGGCCGACTTCTCTTCGGGTGGGGGTGGCTAGATCAGAAGCCCTCTCCAAGGGCCTGCCGCACTCTGCCCGGCCCTTCTCCTCCAGTGGGGGTGGGTATATCAGAAGCCCTCTCCAAGGGCCTGCTGCACTCCACCGGGCCCTTCTCCTCCTGTGGGGGTGGCTAAGATCGGAAGCCCTCTCCAAGGGCTTACCTCAGTCTGACAATAAAATTCTTGAAGCCAAATTACTACTCACAGGCCTCAGAGAGGTCAGTGGTGCGGATGGGTCTGATGGAAATTTGGATGTAGTAGGTAGTTCAACCAGTGAAGCAGGGGTGGGATGGGGATGCCAAGGATGTATGGGACCACAGCTTTACTAATGTCCATAGGCATCACTCATCATCCTTTCTGCTTCCCAGAGAGAGAGCTGGGGATTGACAAGTGGGAAGAGGGAACATGTTTACTTGAATCTGGTGTTGACATTCAGGTTTAACTGTGGTCGGTAGCTTGGATTCAGCTACATCTGTGTTGGGTTTGCGATCATTAGGGTGAGGAATGGGTGTGCTTTATCTCATCTCTATAGTGAATGAGAGCTTTCCGTTAGGTCAAGGTGATTAATATGGCTGAGTTTCAAACAGTTAAGGCCTAATGTTGATGCTGAACCAGCAAACATAAAAAAGTTAGTGGTATCTATTGTCTTCTGATTTAAAGTCTGCTTTAGCGAGTGATGTTTTTCAAAAGAGACATTCCCTATTAGTACAAAGGAGAGGAGATATAAGTAGATATACATAGCACTGGTTCACCGCCTATAAGGGTTCTGGGAATTTGGGACACAGGAAGCTGGTGAACAGGTCTATCTAAGATGCCGAGGATAAAGTTTATTCTTTGCACTTAGGTGTACTGTCATTGACCTCATAAAGATGGCTTCTCTTTAACTTAGTATTACAGATTTAGATTCTGTTGTAGGTTGTGTTTCCATCTAATTTCATTTATTTAACTTTTAATCTCCAGCACTTCAGGAAAAAAATATATTTGGGGATAGGCCTTTTATGGGGGCAATTTATCAGAAGTGTCACTGTTAAGAATGACACTGATCCCATCTCACTGGTGTCTCTATAGGAAGGGAAGGATATACAAAGAGACAATAATGGGCATTACACACCTATAAAACCAAATGAGGACCTAGGGAGAAGACTCTATCTGCAAACCAACTGGATAGGACTTAAGGAAAGCAAGCCCTGCCCAACCTTGACCTTGGATTACCAGACTCCCAAACTGAGAAAAATTTAACAAAAAATTGTTAAAGCACCAAGCATGGCATCTTGTTAGGATAACTCTAGAAGACTAATACATATGGCTTTCCCCATTTTCATGGTAAGCAAAAATAACCAGTTTTCCCTTCCTATAGCACCTTTGCATCTTGACTCTGTAGATCCAATTAAAGACTGTATTGGATACCAGTTGACGCTGTGGACTGCTCTAACTAATAAAAGGTGCCAAAAGGGATTTGTGTGCCAATTTCAATCTGCAGGACAAAAAATTCTACTCACTTTCCCTAAGGCCTGTGGACAGGGCAGGGTAATGCACTCAATTCCACCTAAGTGTGAACTTGACCGAAAGCCTCAGCACAGCCTAGCTCCAGCCAAATAAAACTGCTAACCAAATGTTTGTTGGAAGCTACAAATCCTTGGTCACTTGTTCTTGTGCAGCAAAGCCAGCCAGCATGCTGCAGGTCTGATTTACTCAAGGGGGCAGCAGACAGGAGCCAAGTGGTGGCTGACCAGATTGCATAATTCGTGTTTGCATTAACTGTGATCCTCGAAAGCTCAATCCTGCCTGAGGTCAGGAAGGCACCCAAGTGGAAAATGAACAGATTAAGTGTGGCCTGCTTGATTTTTGAGCTCTTTTTTCACATATTGACTGCGATGTATAGAAGATGCTTTTCTTGCTCCCTACACCTTTCTGAGCAAGTGTGCCTGGTGACATCCACCTGGAAGCTCTGTGCCAGGGCTCATACTAGGTCTGCTTGTTCTGCCCACTTTGCTCTTTCTGTGGCTCAATGAAGATCCTACACAGAGGAGCACATTAGCTATTTGTGTTAGCCCCTGGATTCCCTTTTAGGGGGGTTGGAGACTTCAGTCCACTAAGAAAGAAAGAGCCGGTGTCTTGGGCATTATGCTATTGAAGAGCATGCTTTGGCCCTTACTGTCTGGGAAAGTCTGCTTTTTCATGTTGAGGTCAAAATGCATCCCTATCTGGAAGATTTTACTTTACAAACTGGCTCAGTAGAGGTTCTGATCCGTTGGAACATTACCAGAAAGACCATTCCTTAGCTGACTTCTGTGCTGTGTCTTTGAGACCTCTGAATGCCTTGGGTTGCTTTCTTCTCTTGGGGCCCTGGGGAGGCTTTCTAATGGATACTCTGTGATGGGTAACAAGCCAAGCTGCGGGGAGGTCCTTTGTGGCAAAGTTGGATCGCCAGCTCCTTGCCAGGAGCAATCACTGCCTTTCTCTGCTGTAGACTCTCATCTGTAAGGCATCTTGGACATTTTTTGAGACAGAGCAGTAAAGGAATCTGCCTCAGATCATTAAAGTCCTGTGTGTGGGCGATCTTGGGGGTGGGGCTCCACAGACAATGTTTGACATGACTCTTGCCAGACATGGATGCCTCAGAAAAGCCCAGGGCACTGGATCACATGTTTCTGAGTTTCAACAGTTACCAATAATCTATGCATTCATTGCCTATCTAACTGCATCATCCATCTATCCATCCATCCATCCATCCATCCATCCATCCATCCTCATTTGTATCTGTCACTTACCTATAACTAAAACTAAATTATATGCAGTATGCACAAACCTTCCCCACATCTAGTCTCCCATCCTCTGTGTACCCATTATCTTAATAAAAAGACATAAAATATTTTGGGTCCAGTTCCTTATTTCCTGTGAGCATTCATTGGCATCATTTTATGAAGAGAAGATTGTTGTAAGGCATGAAAGGCCACTGACTCCAACCCAGTAAGAAGTGAGGCCAGTGTTGGCCATAATTTTTAGATGGATGCTGTTTTTTTTCTTAAAGTATAGTGTTTTAATGCAGAACAGAAATTTTTTCTCCTTTGTATTTAAGCCTGAATATTGTTCCATTTTTTTGTTGGAAAAAAATTCCTCTTTTAGTAGAGATGATTTAATCTCAAAATGTCAAGTAACCTCAAATTTTCCTACTCAGCTATAAAGTGTGAATCACTTTTTATTATTTTTAAAGCAATCTTATTTTACATACCAATTCCAGTTCCCTTTCTCTCCAATCCTCTCATTCCCCCCACCTTTTCCCCATCTCATCCTTTTAGCCACTCCTTCGAGAGGGTGAGGTCTTCCATGGGAAGTCAACAAAGTCTGTCACATCACTTGAGGCAGGATCAAGGGATAAATACTGGTTCCACTACTAGTGAACCCACAGACTGCCCAAACCACACAACTGTCACCCACATTCAGAGGGCCTAGTTTGGTTTTATGCAGGTTCCCCAGCTGTCAGTCCAGAGTCAGTGTGGGTTTCCCCATCATGGTCTTGGTCCCTTTACTCATAATATCGTTCCTCCCTCTCTATGACTGAACTCCAGGAGTTCGGCCCATTGATTAGCTGTGGATCTCTGCATCTGCTTCCACCAGTTACTGGATAAAGGTTCTATGATGACAATTAAGGTAGCCATCATTCTGATTACAGGGGAAGGGCAGTTACGGTACCCTCTCCACTACTGTTTATTTATTTATTTTTTTTTTATTTTTTTTTTATTGATAAAAGAAAAATTTACATTTACTCCCCTTGTTCCCGGCTCTCCCGCTCCCCCACCACCCTCCCCCTGCTTCCTCACGATGGTGCAGGACACCATGTCCTATGGGAAGCCCAAGGCCCTCCCCCCTCCATCTCAGTCAACTAACTTAATTCTTATGCAGTCAATAAATTGGCCAAGTCGTGAGAAGAAAGTAACTAAGTACATTTATCTAATCTTCAACCCAATCAAAGATCTGAG
The DNA here is from genome assembly GCA_028555095.1 of Dicrostonyx torquatus. Lineage (NCBI taxonomy): Eukaryota > Metazoa > Chordata > Mammalia > Rodentia > Cricetidae > Dicrostonyx > Dicrostonyx torquatus. The sequence continues at coordinate 7,820,676 of JAQHUG010000008.1, forward strand.
AAGGGAAATAACATTACCTGAGTGATTAGGAAGTGCAATCAAACAACTTCCAAAATATGTAACAAGTCACAGAGACAGCTGGCTACCTGGGCAATCACCCAAAGTCACATTTGCAGTGTTGAAGCAACCAACTTTGGCTAAGGCCTAGTATAACTGACAGATTATTTTTGAAGGCAAGGAAATTTTCAAAACCATCTTACCCTGTCTTGGCAGGATTTGACAGTTTTGCTTATCCATTTCCAGCTTTTATGTATTTTGTCAGTAGTTGAGGTATGGGCAGTTCCTTGCCCAGAGGCCGGTTTTGCCAAGAAGAGGACAAGCTCCAATTGGAGTGTCTTTGGCGCTCAACAGTCTCTCGGGAATAGGTCGGTGTAGCCAGGAGCGTTCTTAGCTTGAGTCATCCTTGTGGATTTCTGGGAGTTTCCCTAGTGCCTGGCTTTTTGCTAACCCTATAACGGCTCCCTCTTTCAAGGTATCTCTTTCCTTGCTCCTTGCTCTCCCTCTCTGTCCTTCACCCAACTTGACCTTCCTGATCCCTCTATAAGTTGTGTTGCAGCTCTCTTTTGCTTACAACATCTCCCACTAAGCCATACATTGGGGCGCAGTTCACTAATGATGGACAGAAGCTGTGAACACTGCTCTGCCAATGGTCTCACTTTGTACCACACCCTGGCCCATTCCATTGTCTTAGTTGTATCAACCTCATTTCCATTAGATTTGATTTCCCTTGTTGCTTACTTATAGCTTGTGGTAGTTTGAATGAAAATGGCCCACGTGGGCTCATAGGGAGTATGACATCATTTGAACAGATTAGAGGGTGTGACCTTATTGGAATAGGTGTGGCCTTATTAGAGAAAATGTATCACTGGAGGTGGGCTCTGAGGTGTCAGAAGTTCAAGCCAGACCCAGTGGTTCTCTATTCTCTCTCTCTGTCTGTCCCTCTCCCTGCTGCCAGTACATCTGGATGTAGAACACTCAGATATCTTTCCAGCACTATATCTCATATCTGCCATGTTCTGCCATGTCTCTTACCATGATGAGAATGAACGAAACCTCAGAAATGTAAGCCAGCCCCAATTAAATGCCTTCTTTTACAAGACTTGCCTTGATCATGATGTCTCTCCCCAGAAACAGAGCAGTGACCAAGACACAACTATATAGGAATTCTTCCTCAGGTATTACTGTTGTATCCCTACCAAAACTCAATAGAAGTTCCTAAAATACCAAGGATCTCACATGGACCCACCTTTTTGAAGTTCTTTTCAGCCTTTGCTCTCAAAGCTTATGGTTGGAAGGCTCCTTGGGCCTCCTGCATGGTACCTTGAAAGTCTGAGGTTCTATATTAAGTGTGCCAAGAAGTTTCCAGTTTGAGACTTGGATTGGTTGTCACTGCACGGGGCTCAGAGTTGCAGGGTCACTCTGCAAGTTGTCCCTCTTTTCTTATATTCAAGCCCTCTCCCATTCTTTAATATTATCTTCGCTGGAAGATTAGAGCTTTGGAAGAAACATAGTGAGGGTGGGAAGAATTTGTAGGGCAAGTTTGTGTACCCCAAACACAGCACTTATCACCAGGTAGATTAACCTCCAGTCCAGATGAGGAAAGTCAGCTACAGAGCAAGCAAGGTAGTGGAGAGAAAGTCTGACAGTAGGCAAAGTGTCTGTGTGCGTACAAATAAAGTCTTCAAAATTCAACTTTCCTGTTGGTTACAAATACGAAAGGGGCCCTGGGGTCTCAGAATCAGAGGGCTCTGGAGGAGGCATTGAGTCCAAGCATCCTTCACACTTCAACCCGTTGTTTTTATATCTAGTTCCCAGGCAATGGAAGTATGCTTGCTGATTCCAGGGGCAGGCAAGGTTTCTTCCTTCACGGCACTTTACTGTTGAGCAGTGCCCATCAGCCAGGTGTTCTGGAAGGTACAGATAATGGCAGGCTTCAGTCACAGTCCTGCTCCTTGGGTAGCAAATGTCTGCCTTCTTTTGGAAAACAGGAAGGGCCAGAGTGTTAGTGTTCAGAGACAGAAGGGCCAAGGTACAGATGACCTCTCAGAATCACAACATTTCAGAGGTAAAAAAAGCAATGGGCCTGAGAGCTCCTGTTCCAGAAAGGAAACTCAGCTGCAGCCCTTTGTCTCTTGAGTGAACAAAAATAAAGCTAAACCAAAGGTCAACAACAACATGATTGTGTAACATGAATTCTAGTTGGTCTTAGTAATAAAAACCTAGAGTCAGATATAGGAGTTAATGCTGAAGACCAGAGAAGCAGAAAGATCAGCCATTAGAGAGACCTATTACCTAACTAATGCTCAGACTGAAGGGGTGATCCTGTCAGACTGCATCTCCAGACTCCATCTGTTTCCACCAAACCTCAAACTGCATCTGAGCTCCTGTCTCCTCCCACTTTATATTCCTCTCTCCACCCAGTTAGATCACTCCTGTCTCCACCTCCCTCGTGCTGAGATCGAAGTTGTGTGATCCCAACTGCTGGGATCACCTTTGCGTGAGATGCTTCTCTTTTAGACAGATTCAATCTTGTGTATCCCAGTGTGGCCTTGAAGTAACAGAGATCCTTCTGCCTCTGTCCCCCAAATCCTCAGATTAAATGTATGTGCCACCACTCCTTGGCCTCTATGGCTTAGCTCTGCACGCTGATCTTCAGGCAAGCTTTATTTGTTAAAACATAAACAGAATATCACTATGCAATTGCCTGTTTCTACAAGTGAAAAAGCTCTTAGAAGCTTTATGGAAAAGACTCTATTGCAAAAAATGTTGGGATTCTGCCCAGCACATTCTGCTTTCTCAGAGCGGTCCTCTTACAAATGCGGCTGAGCAGACAGGCTTGCTGTGCCACTGCTGCAATTGAGGTAGGGTGAGGGATCAAAGCATATTAATTGTGTTTTTAAAGTCTAACCACAAAAATTCAAGATTCTCAGGAGTCACATGATGCAGACTGTGAAGTATACATGTGAGAAGAACAGCTCAAGAGATATTCTTCCCCATTGACTGCCTGCTCCCAACCTGTCATTCATTTGTTCATTCATTCATCTCTCCTTTTGCATCTATTCATCCATTCATCCAACAGTACACTCATCCATCTGTCTTATCCATCCTTCTATTGTCTGTTTATACATTTATCATTCCATCTACCTACATGTTGTATGACTTCTCTTGAGGATACATGAATAAACACCTATTTACCTCTCATAGGAAACTGAAGATAAACCAAAGTAATGACACCGCCAGTTGAGTTGTTTTAAATCAATGAGTTTATTGGCGGGGTTCCCACGGGATTATGGGTGAAGGGATACTCAAAGGAGCATGGGCAACTGCATCACCCACAATACACCCTAGCACAAGTGACTACTCATGAAAGCTGGAACCCTGGAATTCTCTGTACAACCTGTAGACAACTTGACAAGTTCATAGTCTCTTCTTCTCAGTGCTTTACGTTTTTACGACTCTGGAGAAGGAGAGACCTTGTACATGTAGTAAGTTTTAGGGACTTTCTAAAATGTGTGAGTTGTTTGCTTCATGTATCTCAATGAATCTCCCTTTAGAACTTTCAGAGTCTTAAGAAACCCTTCTTTAGGACTTCTCAAATTTTAATGAGTTTCTCCCAGTATGGAGTGTCTCAATTTAGGGAAAAGTACTGTACAATACCATCTATCTATAGATCTATCTACCTACCCATCTATATAGTCACTTAACCATCCATTTGTTCATTAATTTATTCATTCATCCATCTATCCATGCATCTATCTGTTGGTAATCTAGATAATCTTCGGTCTATCTATCCATTTGTCCTTCTATCCACTCGCTTTACCCAGCTATATACTCATCCACTGATTCACTGTCCCACACATCTATCTATCCATCCATCCATCCTCCCTGCCACCTTGAAAATAAAGACAGTCAGAAAGTCCAACTGAGTAAAACCCAGGTCCCACCTATGAATGAAGCCCTGCTACACAGATGAATGGCAACAATGAAGCATGTAAACAATACAAGTGGAAAGGAAGACAGATTCCTGATTCCTTCCTTTCCCAGTCCAGGTCTATAACTATATGCTATGGGAAAGGGTGTTAGATTCTGGCTTTTTTGTTTGCATGTTCCTGTCCTAACTCACTTTTTTTTTGATGGGCATGTTTGAAACAGAGCAGTGAGAAAGAAGCCCTGTTTTTCCTCATTCAGCCTTCACTGGGAAATGAGAAAGGAACTGGAGATGTAGCATTATCTGAAAAGGCCCGGGAGTTTGAAAGGCTGGCAGCTGTGAAGTCAGAAGTCACAAGGCAGTAATATTAGTTTAGAATAATGGAGTCGTCTGAAGGCAAACTGGAGGGGTATCCTACCACCAGGATGAGTGGACCTAGGAGCCAGAAAGCACCTTAGACCCAGGCCTATGTGGGATCTTCTAGATTCACACAGCAGGGAAGGTGGGTTGTATGACCTTGCTGTGTGAGCCATCACTCCTTTGGATACCACACAGGGAAGTGGTATGAAGGGGTGAAGCCCAGAAACACAGGTAATTTTCCAGAGGTACCTGCCCCATAGAAGTTTCTCAAAGGTGTGATGGCCGTCTCCATGTTTTTAGACAATGTTTTTATGTTTAATTTACAGTTGCCAAGGGCTAATCTCAGCTGGGACTTCTTATGTTGACTGTAAGTAGAATACACCCATTCCGTACTTCCCTTATCTTGTTCTAATAAGACAATAGATAGCAGTCTCTATGCAGGCTCACACCTTTACCCAGGGGAAATGGTGATAGTATTGAAGGTACCCATCCTATCAGCTCCTGGCATTTGGGAGGACAAACACTGATATAAATAGTTAATAACTTCTCAGAAACTCTGATGGCTGAATTAAGGCAGATCAAACCCATTATTAGGTAAGTTTACCATTCAAAAAAAGCATGAGAAAGAATAATCAGGTGAAACCAAAGAGTAAAGAAAGGTGTGGGATTTTTTTAAAGATGTATTCTTTTGTTTTATTTTATTGCTTTCAATCAAAATTGGAGATAGTCTTTCTTAGTTTGTTCGGGTGAATGTCACTTCAGCCACCAGTTGAGTTAAGTCTTGGAGGCAAATACAGAGCTACACAGCTGGGGTTGGAAAGTCCTAGTCAGCACCACCATCTCCTGATGTCTAGATCCGCAGGGGAACGGTGCCAGAAACACATGGGTTCCACCATCTGAGCATGCTCAAGTCTCTAGCATAAGACTGAGTTTTTGTACATAACCTACCCACATCCACTCCTAGACTTTAAGTCTTACTTCAAATGTATGATGTAGTGTAAAGTCTAATAAAATAGTTGCTGGACTGTATTTTTAGGGATGGGTGAAGATGTCTAGTTGTTTAGTGCAGATACAACACCCCACCCAACAAATGTTTTTGATCCAAAGTTGTTTGAACCCTCAGATACAGAGGGTTAATGGCACCTAGCAAGTGGCTTCGTGAAATTATTTTGTTCTTCTCCTACCCTAAATTGTCAATTCTAAAATGAAGAATATGACAAATTCATTCCACCATGCTCCCAAAAGAAATAAAGGATGAGTTTATGGATAAGTTGATATATAGATTAAAAAGTCACTTTTAGCTGTGAATTAGTCTATGAACTTCGACTATACTTATGGACTTCCGAAAAGCAAATAGACATGTACCAACTCCTGAAGAGACTTGTGCCACAGAGTTCAGAGCCATAGTGCATTGGAACTAAAGATTTTGGAGATTATTTGTGTCCTCTTAAAACGTCAATGCTAGGTTTGAACATTGACTTAGTGTGAATGACATTCCCAAAGATGTCTCCTTTTGTAATTAACTACAACTTCAAAGAATGGGGCTTGCTCTTTGAAAAGTAGTAAGTTGAGGATCAGTTCATGTTGGATAAATTTATGTTCCCTGAGACAAAATTGGTTCAACGTCACAGCCATGTTGGTGTCACTCTGGCTAGTGAAGAGCGGGCTCTATGTAAACAGACAGCTGAAGACAGGCACCTTCTGCTGGCCAGACTCACAGACTTGGGAGTGCTGAGGCTGTTGCAGGTGACCTCATAACAGTAGAAGTCTAGCTGATACACACACACACACACACACACACACACACACACACACACACACTATACCTGATTACTTCTTTTATATGGACTTTGGATTAATCTTAGATTCTTAAGATGAATTTTATGAGCAATTAAATGAAAATGAGTTTTTAATAAAGAGAAAGAGAATTTTTAAACCTGTGAATCCACTCTTAAACGTGGATTATTTGGTTCACTGGTTTCACATTTGCTTCAATATCTAATTACATCACCCCAACGTGTCCTGAACCCTGAAATCATAGACTCATACTAGTTGGCTATGAGTTCAGAGACCACTTGGGCTGAGGTTGACTTACTTCTTCATTAAGCAGTCAGTACATGAGCTGCCAGCAGCCTAACCCTGCCTGAAACTCCCGAATGATTCGCACCTTCCTGAAGCTTCTTCCCACTGCTTGGGCATTCTGGTAGGCTGCCCCTCCCCCATCTCTCTAACTCTCCCCTCTCCTGCCCAGTCTTGAAGAGCACAGTTTGCTCATCTGAATCCAGCATGGCATGGTTATGAGACCTTCTTTCCTGGGTGCCCCGCACAGGACACCTTCAAATATGACTCATGAGAGGCAGAGCGGAGTCCTTGGAGTGCCTCCTGGCCACAGTCCTCTGTCTGACTAGCTGCTAGGACATCCTTGCATACAGCCAGGAGACAGAAGAAAAGCAGCCCCTTGTGATCAACCGTCTTTCAGCCTTGGATAATTATTTCCCCATCTCTCCCACTTCACCCCGTCTTTAGCATGAGTCGTCACACCAGTTTGGGGTGGTGGGGCTGGTTGAATAAAACTAACCTAGTCAAGAATGACAGCAAATGATTTATTTTAAGCTAATTTGGATTCTACTCCATAGAAATGCAAATTCAAAGGAGCTGAAAATCCTGTTCAGAGGATTGACAAATGGCATCTGTATTTATAGCCTGGGCCACAAGGCAGTTACAAATGTATCACTTCTTAGAAATTCTGGTTGGTGCTGGAAATGGTTAAGTTGACTTGTCTGGCTTGTAAGAAAGGGATTGGATATGGTCTCAGGCTCTGGATGGTTTAGAAGAAGAGTTCCTTACAGTTGGTGGTGTCCAAACACTCTTGGTATCTGCCTTTCCACTAAACCACGATCAACCAACCAGGGGCCCCATCCTTAAAGAAAACTGACTCTCCTCCCAGCTATCAATTGCCAATGGGAATTAAACTCCATGCCCGTCTTCCTGCTCATTCTAGGAGTTCTGCCCATCTTGACTTGTACAGATTTTATGCCTGCCCACTCAACTGCTATGAATTCATGAGTGCTGCTGCTCTGTTGTGTCCAGTAAACACTGTTCCCTCATGGTCATCCACGACCTCTGGCTCTTAGAATCTTTCCACCCCTGCTTCTGAAATGATTCCTGAGACTTGGGAGGAAGGCGTGTGATCTACATGGCAAATAGCATTACGCTGCTGCACTGAAACAATTTCCCAAGGGCCAACCAAAGCCCGCAATTCAGGTGAAATGATCCAGTGGTGAGAGAGTAAGGAAAAACGCGGTCTTCTTAGTCCTTCATCCGCTCAGGGAGTATCTGTGAAGCATCGCCTGTGCTAGGAAGCTTGGTGCTAAGTACACGAGACAGGAGAGTTCTGCATCTCTTGCAGATGGTTTATTCTGATGGATGTTTGTTCTCTTTCTTGATACTGTCTTCTTGTTTAAATTTCGATCAGAATATAACTTCTTGACCATAAGCAAACAAGAAAATGTCGCCTATAAGACAGTATTTTAATATATATATATAGAGATAGTATAACGTTTTTAACCCCCTTGTACAGTACAGGGAATAGACCCCAAGGTCTCTGTATGCTAAACCAGCACTTGGCCACTGAGTTAAACACCTAGCTCAATAATAAGCTTTAAAAACTGTGATATTGAGTATGCAATGCCTAAAGTGCAGAATAAACAGAGCATTTGTTGCATATGGACACAAAGTGACAGCTGCATTTCCACTGGACATTAGACATTCTGTTGTAGAGATGGTCTATGATAATACAAGTGCACACTGGAATATTTTTGTTCAGTTATGTAGGGAAAGGGGGAGTTTTCTTAGCAAGATCAAGTTTCTTAGTATTAATTCTGTTCTGTGCCCAGTAGTGCTGAGAGAGCAAGCCTAGGGTTCTGGCAATAGTGCAGAATTTCTTCTTGGACTGTTTGCAGATTGGTCTACCAGGAACTCAAGCTTGTATTTGCACACCTGGGACTCTGTGGTGCTCTTTTGCTTCTGTCCTATGGTCTCAGAGGTTCTGGGATGCTAAGCATGGCATCATATCAAACTTGATTTCATAGCAGAAATCAAGCCAGGGCCAAGTTCTGGACCCACTGATAACTGACATCAGTTTGGATGGACGGACTGCTAAAATTAAAGAGCAAAAAGAGTAATGGGGAAGTGGGATTCCTGCGTGAAGGTTCTGATCTACTGTCTGCTTACCAGGTCCTCACAAGGTGGCTGAGTGTATGAAGGTGTTTCGAGCAGCAAGGGTAGAATGAGGTCAGTGGCTGGTCCTACACCAGTGTTACTGATGTACACATAAGAACAGGAAATGAAGACAGGCCCAGGGAGACACTGTGCTGTGATTTGTAGAATGAGTATCTTCCAGGGTGCATGTGCTCAAGGCTTGTTCTTCAGGGTGATGTTGTTAGCAGTAGGTGGAGTCTTTAGGAGGCGGGGCTTAGTGTAGGACACTTAGATCACTCCAGGTGTACTCTCAAGGGCATTGTGGAGCCCTGGCATTCTTCTTTCTCTGGTTGCCAGCAGTGAGTGGCTTTGTCCAGTCCCATATTTCTGAAATAAAAGCCTCTCTATGAAGCCAACCAGTCCTAGATCAGAACGTTGAAAACTGAGTCAGCAGAGACAGCCTTTCTCCTTTTAAGTTAGTGACCTCAGATGTTTTGTTACGATGGTAGAACCTTAAGAGACTCTGCGAGGACCTAGGGAGAAGGCCCTATGTACAAGCCTAGGAAAGAGGACTCAGAGAAACCAGCTCTGCCCTGCTTTCATTACTGCTTTTGTGTATGCTGCCTAGGCTCTGGTGTTTTGTGTGGCAGCCCTAGGAGACAGATGCACCATATATTTTTGTTCTCTTCTGTGAAAAGAAGATTTTTTTTTTCACCTAGCAATGAGACCGTGAAGAGGAAATGGAACATGGGCAGACTTGTTTGGGCTTTCTTACTCCTGACTGCCTTAAACAATTTATCTTCCCAGCTTAAATTGCTTTCATATCTATCTTCACAGTTCGTCATTACAATGAGCCAGTGAAGTTGTTACTATTAGCTACAGTTTACACAGGACAAAGCCTGGTAACTTCCCAAAGAAATCCATCTAGTAATTAGCAGATAACAGCTTTGGACGCCAGGCTCTGGCTTTGAACTTCCTCCTCCCTGAGGTCAAAGTGTGTTCCTGGAAGCTGGCACGGGGGTGCTTCTGGGAAAGGTACTTCGAGTTGAAATGATGTAAGTTTAATCTAATATATTAATAGAAAAAAATTGAGAATGGCGCTTGTGCTGTGGACCAAGTGCTTGATTTCCAAACTGTTATCCAAGAACCAAAATACCATATGTGATCAAGTCCACGTTATGCACCTGTAGAGCACACGGTGAAAATTGGCAATATAATACCTGCTATTATAAAATTTCATTTCATTTTTAATACAGTCCTCAGGAGAACCTCTGGGGACGAAGATATAAAGGTTTTGTAGAAACAGCTGGAAATTTTCTAGTTTCCAGAGGTTTTGCCAGAGGCTGAGGACGAAGTGAAGGGGCAAAAGATGGCATTTTTTTAGGGTCGCGAGGACATTGGAATCCCGACAGTGGGACACTGCCATTGGAATCTCCAACAGTGGACCCTTTATTTTCTCCAGGGTCTGTGGAGGTCAGGACGGCCTGCCTCTGGGCTTGTCCTCTCTAGTAACCTGGACCAGGCAATGTTGTATTAAACTTGAGCATGAGGGAGCCTCAGCTTGCTTTTGCTTTCAGGATTAGCCTAAGGATTCAGATGTGGTCGCTTTGGTATAAGGGGCTTCTACAAAAAGCCACCTGCCAGGTGACTGCCACTGCTTAGCAGACACGGGGGGGGGGGTGGCAGGGAGCGAAACAACTCACCCCAAGCCTGGTGCTGGGAGGTCTTCAGAGTGAGGACAAAGGCCCAGCTCCACCCAGATTGTCTCGGCAGACCTTGCTCCTGTTTGTGGCAGGGCAGAGAAGTCCACTCAACCAGTGAGCCACTTCCCAGCAGCCACTTCCTGACAGAGTGACAACTTGTTTTCCCTCCCGCAGGTCTGCTTGGCCGGACTGGATGAAACTCAGAGCAACTGCGTGGGGAGTCCGCGGCCATCTGTGTCTAAGAGCAGCGAAACAGGAAGACGCGCTTTTTCTTTTATTTCTTTAAAGTCTGTGTCTTGAGCCTGCAGCTGGGAGGAAGATAGACATGGCAGTGTTATTTCTGGACCTCCGATGAGAGTGTGAGGAGTGTGTGGGTGGAGGGTCGACCTGGCCCAGTTGGAGGCCTGCTTCCCACCATGGAGAGAGAGTGAGCCTCGGAAGTCTAAGCTGGCTTGGTTGAGGACTATAATCTTGAAGGCCACTGAGGAAATACCTGTTGGAACTGTGAGGTGCTATCCTGCCTCCCCTATCCTGTGACCACGCTGCGGGAGAGCAACGGGCTTTGTAACACGAATTCATTCAGCCACAATAGTGTGAAGACTTCACATTTTTATTGTTTTGTTTACTTTTATATTTTGTGTATTACATTCCATTTAAAATAAGTAATATGTAATAATAAATGTATACTATGTAAGTAAGCATATGATAAGTAATAATAACATAAAAATACAAGCCAATAAGGAACAGAATAGACTAGTTGGTGATTTTTCTCATTCTTCCTCCTTTCTCCTTTTTATGCATCAGCAGTCTATCATCCATCTGTCTGTCTGTCTATCTATCTATCTATCATCTATCTATTTATCTACCGACCTACCTACTTACCTGCCTACCTAAAATCAGGAAAACAGAACCAAACAGGAAAGCCGCCATGTCTCTAAGCACACATGTTCAGTTTCCTGCCAGCTCTAACAGTGCTGCCCCACTGACCTTTAGACTTCTCTGTGCACTTTGGTTTCACTTGTATTCTATTTGCTTGGCCCTGGTAGAAAAACAAGGTCGATTCTAAACAGGGAGAGAGAGAGATGAGTTGTGCCAGTTCAGCTTTGCACAGAAATGAAGACAACTACTTCTATGGCTAGAAATGGATTTTCTTGGTGGAAGTGGCGCCCTAATGCCTGTTTTCTGGAGGTGAGATTTAGCAGACCTGTGTTTGCTCTCAAACAGTGACAAGCTGGGATTCACTTGCAGACTGACTTACACCCTTAATACCAGACATCTTAATACAGATCCCGCCTGAAAGGTCTGAAACCAAATATGCAGAGTTCAGGTTTTTCAGACTGGCAGTTTTCAGATTTGAGACGCTTAGCTTGTGCCAGCAGACAATACTGTGTTCTCATTCTATGTACTTTCCTTGGTCCAGATAGTGTGTCTCAGGAAATGAGGAGCTAGCCTGCCTGGGAGTTCAGGGAAAGGCAGGTGATGAGTTTCTTTGCCTTGGATAGGTGATTGCCAGTGAGGTTGTGTTCCCCTGTCCTTTATTCCCAGCTGACATCCAAAGCCCCCAACTATAACAGGCCTGCTGTCTGGTCCTGCATTCTCATGAGAAAAGAGAGGAGGACAAACAGGAAACTGAGCCCCAGGGGGCTGTTCTCATGACATGGCTTCAGTGGAAACAATGGGATGGGCCCATTCTTTTCCAATTTTCAGCTGATATTCTTCTTTGATGGGCTTTCTTCTTCCTGACCCCTCCACTCACCCTGGTCTCTCCCAGGGCTGGGAAGCAGGATATTTTCATGAAGTCCTTGTTGCTGGGAAAAGCCGTGCTTCTTCTCCAGCCAACCTTCCCATTCCTATGACTCAGGTGCCAGTGGCTTCCTATAGAACCATCTCTGGGTATCTGAAGCCTTGAATCAAAATGAGGGGAATACCCCTCACCTTTATATAAACCCTTACCTTTTTCTTTAAGAAATCAGGACAAATCTTGTAATGATTTGTCTTTTAATGAGAGGGATAAGTTCACCCTTGCAGTTACAGGAAGGCAGCTTGCTGGTCTCAAAGGCTCTGCAGGAGCTGGTGACTCTACAGTACCTGGGATAAGAAGGGAGTGATTGCTCCCTGTTGCTGGCAGGATAGGGGCTTATGGACATGATTCTTGCTAGCTTGCATGATGAACCATCACTGCTGCTGAGACGACTCCAGTACATCTTTGCATTGCTTTTCAAGCCCCAACTGTCCTCTAGACCTACACAATAGACAGAGTGGCCTGTTCCACACAGTCAAGTGGGTTCAGAGGCTTAGCTTTTGTCGCTCAGCTTCCAGAGCCAAGTACAGCTGTGCTAGCCTAGGCTTCAATTCTTGACCCTCTAAGTATGTTTTCACACCGCCTCCTTGAACATTTCTCTCTGCGTGTAAACTGTTCTGCAGTAGACGGCTCTTCTACTTCCTTCCATCCCATTCTTCTCACACCCCTTGGTCTGTATGACTGACTAGTGTGGCTGTTTTACTCTATGATCTTCAGGTAAGCTTATTTATAAAAATACAAATGAAATGCCACTATAGACCCCTTCCTTCAGAGGTGTGTGCCAGAAGCCACTGTAGGGTCACACTGCAGTGACACCACTGTGTTTGCTGAGTTTACTGTACAATGGTGCTCTGCATAAACAGCTTCCCCAGCTTAATCGTAGCTGGTTCATATGAAGAGAAACCCATCTCCCTCCAGAAACGGACATTCTCTGCCTTTCTTTAACCTGAGAAGGAGCCTCGTTAGCGCAGTAGGTAGCGCTTCAGTCTTATAATCTTTAACCTGAGTGTAGCTTTTCCCCAACAGCTCCCGAACAGCAGTGATGTCAGCATGTTCAGCAGGGTCCAGTTGAGAATTCGAACATCTACAAAAGAAAGTTTGCAAAACACTCTCCAACTTGGATCCATAGCATCATGAGACTTTTGCTTCCAGGTCACCCTGCCTTTCCACCAGCTCCCTGCAGTTTTCTTTCTAGACAGCTTGAGGTGGGAAGGCCATTTTGTAGCTGAGGTGATTCTGGGCCTCACATGGGCTCTGTGAGCTTTCTGTTTGGTTTTAACGCCCTATGAGAAGTTCCATATTCTAGGGTTGTCTGTGAAACTCCACAGGAGGCCTTCAGAACACTTCCTAACTGGTGCCTGCAAAGAAGTTGTCACCATCAAATGTCGGCAGGGAAACTAAACAAATGGAGGCAGAGTTCCTTCTGCTCGGTGCTCTATGCTCCACTGACCATTTGAAATGAGCCACGAGAAAGCCAGTGTGCTTCCCAAGTCTGCATGCTAAACCCGGCTGGCTCAAATCGAGTCGGGGAGAAGAACGTGCTTGTTTTCGCTCACAGGTACTGTCGTACTATATGTTCAGGGCAAAATTTGCTCAGCTAGGTAAGCTGATCGACTGTAGAGTAGGCTGCCCGCTCTATTTTAGGTGTGTAAATCATGATTGCTGTAGGACTCTCACTCATGGTTACGTGGTTGTCGCCTACAGCACATTATTGCTGAGACCGAGGGAAAGAGAAGACAACTTGTGGGTCCCAGGCAGAAGATAAGTTAAAAAGATAGGACCACTGACTGCTTTCTGTGCTTGCTTCTTAGCTTCTTCAGGACTGCCGTTCCAAACCTAAGGGAAGGAAAGGAAGACGACACCCACTCTGCTATTTTGCAGAATCAGAAAAGGCTTCATTTTCCATCAGGGAAAGTACACAAAATTAAGTAGCTTTAGCACATGGAAATTTCACACACACACACACACACACACACACACACACACACACACACCCTCATTGCTTTGAATATCTATTTTTTCCCAAGCCAAGGCTGAAAAAAAAATATTCTGTATTTCCCTTGATGGGATTATTTCTAATTGTCTAAATGAGCTCCATGGCTGATCCACTTGTGTGTTTCTAAGACTGGGGTATCAGCCATGGGGCAGAAGGAGAAGTCAATAACGGGAAAAAGTCATACTGTAGACACATTTAGGAGAGTGCTATCCTTTAGGTGCCCCCGACAGCTCTGAGCTCCAGGAGACAAGCCACTGAAATGGTCCTTGGTGGTAACAAGATGGGGTGGGAGTGGGAAATAAGGGTAAGCACCAAGGTGAGGCTTGGAAGTTGTGAGTTCTAATCACTCCAGTGTGAGGGGAGAATGAGGGGTGCGAATCCAGTATCCTGGTCCTGAGTCTAAGGATACTGCAACGAATGTTCGTTTTCTGAGGTCCCTTCCAGGTAGGTGTTTACAAGACAGATAAACCCCATGTAGAAAAGACTGTGGACACTGGCAAGAGCATATTTGAAAATTCTATCTACTTTTTCTTATAGCTGTTTTAAAAGTTTGAAGTTAGATTAATTCTTTAATTATTTGGTAACTTTATGTAGAAAAATAAATTTAAACTTTTGATGCAAGGCATGGAAACTTACTGCTACTCAAAATTCCTTATACCCAAGATTTAAAATCAGACACTTTGGAGAATAGATATTCAATCCTTGATATTAAATTCAAATGCTACTTGAAGTCTCACAAACCTTAAGATTGGGGTTCATTAATGTTATTCAGGCATCAGCACTGTAAAAAGAGAAGGCTGAGCAGAGTTAATGAGGGACTCGCTATGTATAAACCAGCTTAGGTTCACCATAGTGAAGACACTTCACACGGATTATTTTATTCACACACTAAATATCTTGAGCAAAACAACAGAAACAGGAGAAAAGATATTTTCACCTTGAGCGGAGTGGTAGGGATGAAATGTTATTCAGTAGGGTGGGGAAGACTGAATTCACCATGGGCAGACAGACATGGGCCACATTAGAGCCCAAGAGGGGTCAGGCCACTTGGAGTGCTGGAACCTAACGGATTAAACAGGCCACATTGTGGAAGCAGTGTTTGGGGTAAAGGGGAGGGAAGTTTCCCCAGATTTCAAGGTTGAGAGGAAAAAGGGCTGGGACTCATACTGTTGGCAAGAAGTGTGGGTAGACTGTGTTTGAGGAACCTCCATTTGGCTGGTGCATGAGGCACACGAAAAGAGTAAGATGCCAGCTTGCTGCAGTGATGACCTTGACCCAGAAGACTCAATGCAGTGAGTGATGCTCAGGGAGTCTTGGAGAAGCAAGAGGTTTGTCCTGGTCAGGGGGTGAGAACCAACTCTACTTCTCCCAGCCCCAGCCCCATCTCTCACTAGAGTACCGTAGATCACAGAATTCAAAACATGCTCCACTCAAAGCATTATGATGTAATGCTGAGTGACCACATGGTATTAAACACAGACAGAAGCTCAGGCTGCAGAGTCTTAAAATAGCATCTGATGCTAACGAGACCGGCTAGATGTTTAGTTTCCCCAGGATTTAGGGGTTCCTGGAGATGAGGCACATCCTGTGATGAGACAGGGCCAGTCTCAGGGGAATCAGGATGCGCTGACTCACGGAAAGATCACTGTCCCTGCATACTGCAAACACAGTAAAAAGTAATCATTCTGTTAAATTCTCATCCTGAACTCAAAGCACTCAAGAATATGCGAACAGCACTGAGACAGAACATGATTGTGTCTGCTTGCTCTAAATAAATACACTTACTTTCTGTGCCCTCTATCCATCTATTCGCTCCTCCACCCATCATTCTTTCACCCACCCTCCCAGCTCACCATCCACTCTTCATTCCAACAACGGCCATTTCACTTCTACTGTGGCCTAGTTGTTTTGCTGGATCCAGAAGGAGCAAGGTCAACTCACCCCAAGCTCTAGACAGCCACACTTTAGCCCTAAGGTCTTGAACTTTCTGTTGTTTCTTTTTGAGACAAGGTCTTATTATATATCAGTGGCTGGCATAGAACTTGTTACATAGAGTTGACTGTCCTCAGACTCACAGAGATCTGCTTGACACTTCAGGGTGCCAGGATTATTTCTTCCTTTTAAAGAAAAGTTTTAATTTATTTTGTAGTTTGTTGTAGCCTCTGTGTTTAGGGAAGGGGAAGCTTTATTTTGCTGCATCATTAGTCCTACTAGATACGAAGCAGAGGCAGAGACATGGTTCTTGCTGCCTCATGGACATATTTCTTCTCAACACTTTATCCTGGAGATGATGCATAGTAAGGGATCAATGTCATTTTTCTCCCATCAGAGGCAGTAAAGGGTAAGGCAGGTACATTCCTGTGGCCGGAGAGGTGGTTCAGTGACTAAGAGTACCTGCTGCTTTTCCAGAGGACCTGAGAGCAGCTCCCACCCCCCAAGTCAGAAAGCTCACAACTGTCCCAAACTCCAGAATTGGGGTGGAATGAGATCTTGCCCCTTATCTGGGCTCCACCACCACCAACATATGCATGGCATATTCTCAAAACACGCATAAATGCACATGAACATATAAGTAATTTGTTATAATTAATAATTATAAATATAAATATTTATAATCATATCAACATAAATATTCAAATATTTATACTTCATATATTATGTATTATATAACTATAAAAATAAATAATTAAAATTTATTTTTTAAAAAAGCCTATTCCTGATCCTCAGAGTACACTTAAATATTGCCTGTGCATATATAAGCCACGAAGATACTAAGGGGTGTGTCAAATTTCAAAAATAAGACTTTTCTTTTTTGTATTTATAAAGTTTTTAATTAATCACATTAAATATATTTTGTGTATAAAGGGATAAAAATGTCCTCAAAGGGACAGTTCACATTATTCTATTTGTTTTTAATACTAGAAAATCCTAATCCTGTTATAGTTTCAAGTAATACCTCAGACTTAACTTTTTAAATAAGAATTTTGGAATACTTATTTTGGGAATCACAGAAATACAAAAATAAAACAGTCTCGTTGCCAAATGTGCCATGTGAAAGGGTCTTTCACCTGTCTTCTGGGGAAATCAGGGCCACTGAAAGTGTAAACACTCATTGGGGTGGTATGCCCTATCCTCCACCAGCCCCTCGTGTTTCCAGTATCGATATGGGCTTTCCTTTTCTCTGTGGCCCCAACTCTGAGCTTCCAAGGACAGAGCCAAGAGAACCAAGGTGACACAAATAGGCCAAATCCAGTAACAAGTGAAGAACATCTGACATCTGGACCCTGGCAGGGGCCTCCTCCTTGGGCTTTGCTGACGTGAGGGGAGTGGTGGGCATCAGGCAGGGCCTGTTTCCTTCAGCTTGAAAGCTCTGGGCTCTGTTAATCGCCTCTGTAATGAATGTTTGTAAATGTAATGTGCCGATTAAAAACAAAAAGAAAGCACCTTGTAATGAGGTTGTCATCTTTCACGTGGTCTAAACAACTGATCCCCAATTCCCACAGAGAAGAGGCCCCTCTCCTCAAGCCCTAGAAGGTCTTTTAGGAAAATAGGAGTTCTGCTGAGATAATTGCACGTGTGGAGAAGCAGAGGCAAACAGCAGTGCTGGCCTGAAACCCAAAAGCCGTTGTCTCCGCAACAGATCAGGTGCCAGTGTGTGCACTGCTCTTTGTCTGTCCTTGGAAAATAGGGGTAGGGCTCCCCATGAATGGACTCTGAGAGAGTCCATGAGGGATGAGAGTGTATGTCACACAGTAAGAAGTCCATCCTGTGTGTGGCATCAATCTGTATTTGTGAAATTCTGTCTCAGTCTCTGAGACCCTCAGAGCACTTGGCTGTGGATAGCGGTAAACCTCTACGCTGCAGTGACTGGAATTGCCTCTTCTGGCATCTCTCAATGCATGCAGGTGTAATTGCAGGCATGGCTGCCTGCAGCTCCCTTGCAGGTGAGATCTGCCTTTGCAGTTGCCACAGGAAAGTCATCTGCAGAGCCACGGCTTCCTCACTGTTTCACTTGAGCAGATGGAATCTTCTAGATCCGCGGCTGAATGTGACCTTTTGTACTTCAGCTTCCGTTCTGAGTCTTCCTTTCACTTGGGGTTGCTCTTGGCCAATGGCTTTCTAAAGTTACTGAAGACCTTCGCTTTTGTTCCCCTGTGACTCAATAAAATGGCCTCTTTCAACACATTCATTGATGTTAACATTTTTGAACACCTGACAAACATTGCATACAAAGTATGATGAACCTCTCATGTGTGATGAAATGTTTTCAGAGGAACTGGGTGGTGTGGCAAATTCAGAACTACAAAGCCAGAAAGTGGTGAGGTGAGAGTTGGGGCCCAGGTTCTGTACTCTGAGCAGTGACCTTCTAGCAATTTCTATGATCTGTGCTGCTGCATGGTAGGACAAGACTTTAGTGGTTCTGTGTGGTAAAAATGTGCACACGAAGGAAGCTGAGGTTGGAGTGTCTTCAGCCATCCCATAGGTCTCCAGCTGAGGTTGACATATTACAGGGTGGGGACTACTGAAGCATGCAGCCAGCAGAACAGCTGCCTAGAGGGTAGTCACAGGGATGGGGGGAGGTAGCAGGGCAAGAAAATGGATTGTTCTAGAACTGCTAGGAAACCAAAGAGGCATGTCACATCTTAGAGGATGCTGACAGGAATGGAAAGGCCAGGCCAAACAAAAACATAATACTCCAAAGCTCTGAAACTTAGGAACCAAGAAAGTCAGGGCAGAGAGCCATCTTAATCCCTAGTATTGAAGAAGTGGCAGCAACAATAGGAGGAACAAGGGCTGGAGATGCTGGCCGGTGGCTCTTGCCACCTGTGTCTGGAGGGTAACCAGTGACCCGGAGGAGGATGTTCAGTAGAACACTGCTAAGGACATGCTGGGAGGGAGGGCTTGGGGCGCAGGTCAAAGAGAAATCCACAGAGATGTAGCTTGTTCCTGATGTTGAGTATAACTCTTCAGGGATAACGGCAGGGAAAAGAACTCTAAACCCTGGTGGAAGTTGCTGCAGAGTTCTTGTAGTATTGGCATGCTTTCTATACTTGACATGATTTGAAGATTACCTCCAGGAAAAGTGTTAGAACCATCACTGCCCTTTTGCGGCAGCTTGGGCCACATGTATGCATTATATGGAGTCTTTAGGGAAAATCCTATCTTTGAGAAAGAGGACGAACAGGGAACACATCTTCTACCTACTTCTTTTTATGTTAAGGAAGCTTTGACCTTTATCTGTAAGAGAGGTGGATAGTTGTCCTGAGGGTTCCAAGTGTCTCTGTGATTGTTTTTGCCTTCCTGTTTGGTTAAAAATCTTTGGAATGACTTTTCATACAAACAGAAAATATTCCACTGTTCAATCCTAAATCAAAGCCAAAATAAGAGATAAAGAGAGACAGAGACAGACAGACAGACAGACAGACAGACACACACACACACACACACACACACACTCAGAGCCAGAGAGAGAGAGAGAGAGAGAGAGAGAGAGAGAGAGAGAGAGAGAGAGAGAGAGAGAGAGAGAGAGAGAGAGAGAGAGAGAGAGAGAAAGGGACAGAGATAACGCAGTGAGGCCAGTGACAGCCGCTCCCTCAAGATCAAACAAGGCAATGTGACTTGCAGTAGTTTTGAGCTCCTGATCAAAACCACCCTGAGAGTGGAGGCAGCTGACGTTAGTCACGTCTAATTAAAATTGTTCTGTGCCATTTGGTTTCTAATGACGGCCGTTGCCTGTTTCCTACATAGTGGTTGGCCCATTTGCCTCAATCTGTCATCTAGTTTTCTCAATTAGTAGCAGTAATTATAACTCCAAAGTCAATAGCAATATCAAAGCAAGGTTATGTAAACACCATAAAGTTATTAGGGATGAAAATAACTTCAGCCCTATAGAGATTACTCACAGTAGAAGGAGGGTGTGACATGAATCATTGGAGAGGATAAGAACGGAGAGTTGGAGCCAACAGAGCAGCTGTGCTGGGGGCCAGGGATTGAAATGACACAGCAAGACTGCCCACGGGCTCTTGGGCCTTTTGTTTAAAGATTACGGATACAAACCAGCCCGAGAGATTATGACGGGGAAATTCTCTAAGGTTCTGAGTAGCTAACCAGTGAACCATTCAGCCCTGTTCTCACTGCTCTGTCCTACAAGAGCAGCAAAGGAAATACGACCCAGGACTGCAAGCAAGGACTATAATCAATAATTTTGCTAATGAGTTTATGTAAGGAGAGGAAATGAGATTGTGTTGACCTCCTCAACCCCATGCCCTTTACTTGTGGGTGTTTCTTAAATCAAACTTCAGCCCACGCCCTAAAAGGGCAAAGAAAAGGTGTTATTGTTGGGCCACTCCCTGCACTATTCCTTCCAGAATCGACAGAGAATTTCCTGGTTCAGATTTATAAATCTCTTTATTCCTCTTGAACATTTAAGTTGAATAAAGGGGCCTTAGCTTGAGCTCTAGCTCTGTGTCGCTGTGTGACTCTGCATCTGTGTCTGTCTGTCTGTCTCTCTCCATCACATCTATGTGTAATGTGTGTACACCTGCACCTGTGTAATGTAGAGATGATAGTATGTTATATACACACCTATATATGACTGTCTAGCCAGTAAAGCCACTATAACAAAATAATACAAAGACACTTGCTTGAACCAACAGTTCTGGAGGCTCAAATCCCAGCATGGAGATGCTGGCAGGGCAGACCCTCCTAGGGTGTCTGTTCTCGGAGCTGCATTTGAGCTGCCATTTAATGAAACCTTGTAACAGAAAGAAGCAAGGGAGGGAGGAGTAAAGGAGGGGAAGAGCCTGAGAAATGTCTCTCTGGTATCACCTAAAAATACTAATCCCACCGAGAAGATTCCATTGTCATCACCCCATCTGAGCCTGGTTACTTCCAAAAGCCTTCTGTCTATACGCTACCGCATGAAGTTTATGATTCAACACAGGAACATTAGGGGACACAAGTCTACCCACAGAAATGACTAATTGAGAAATTCACTTCAACATTATAGGTTGATGTAACAGATTATTAGAACCGTATCCAGACATTTGGCCTTTAACAAGGAGAACTGGCGAACAGCAAGCCAGAGTGACTGAATTGCTTTGTGAAGAAATACTGATTGAGGGGCTGGAGAGGTAGCTCAGTGGTTAAGAGCATTGCCTGCTCTTCCAAAGGTCCTGAGTTCAATTCCCGGCAACCACATGGTGGCTCACAACCATCTGTAATGAGGTCTGGTGCCCTCTTCTGACCTGCAGACATATATACAGACAGAATATTGTATACATAATAAATAAATAAATATTTTAAAAAAAGAAATACTGATTGAAGTCGAATGAGAGCAAGGCATGAGTTTAAACAGGCTTCGGTGGACGGTGCTTCAGAATGAAGAAGCGTCTCCATCTCCCACATGACTCTCTGAGGTGTGTTCCTGTTGCAAACATGTTACTGGTGAAACTGGAATAAAGCACCCACTTTGCCGTCTCACCCAGTAGGTAGCAACCCCCAGCAGCATTCACGATGACTGTGCCCAGTCACCAGGAGCACCCAGGTGATCTCTGCTTCTATATGCATGGTGAGCCGTGCCAATGAGGATCAGGCAAGTCTCACAAGAGACTTTGTTGTAAAAGATAAAAAATGAGATTCATTTATTTTCATTTTACGTGTATGTTGTTTTACCTCTTTGTCTATGTACCACATGTGTGCAGTATCCTTGGAGGCCGGAAGAGAACATCAAATCCGCTGGAACTGGAATTGCAGATGGTGGTTAGCAATCATGTGGGTGCCGGGACTGGAACCCTGATCCTCTGGAACAACAGATGGTACTTTTTTTCTTTTTCTGTTTGTCTTAGAAACTTTTTAAAAATTTTTCAAATTCATTTTACATACGAGGCATAATTCCCTTTCCCATCCCACCTCCCACCCCATCCCCCTCCCCCTGTCTTCCCCCAAACCCACCCCCATCCACTCCTCCAAAAGGATAAGGCCTCCCACTGGGAGTCTGTAAAGCCTAGTACATTCAAATTGAGGCAGGACCAAGTCCCTGCCCTCTACATCAAGATTGAGCATGGCATCCTACCATAGGGAATGGGCTCCAAAAGCCAGTTCATGCACCAGTAATAGATCCTGATCCCACTGCCAGGGGCCCCTCAAACGGATCAAGGTACACAACTGTCTCCCACATGCAGAGGTCCTAGGTCAGTCCCATGCAGGCTCCATAGCTGTCCGGCTAGTGTTCGTGAGTTCCCAGGAGCTTAGCTCAGATCGCAGACAGTACTCTTAACTGCTGAGCCATCTTTCCAGTTTCACTTCTCTTAGTTTGAGATCAAGAAATTTCCCACCTTTAGCCAGCCAGCTTCCAGAATCTACTTTATTCCCATAATGGTGTATGCTTTTCGATTAAGTTAGCTTTCTAGATGACTACAGTATTGCAAGTCATACATGTTCTCTGAGGCCCTCAGGCCATACTCAATTGTATAATTTGACATCAAGTACTAAACATTTTTAAAAGTGTATCTTTAGATCGGGAATCATAATCTATGGCTTTGAGGCTGAATTCATCTTATCAGGACCTGTTCAATTTCTATGAAACACTCTCTGCTACCAGAGCACATGTGCACATGTATGTGCATTCTCTCTCTCTCTCTCTCTCTCTCTCTCTCTCTCTCTCTCTCTCTCTCACACACACACACACACACACACACACAAATTGCTAAGGGTAAAAAAAGTAAGAGCATCATTTATCATGTTTCCAGTTTTCTCATAGTTTTTACTTTTATTTCTTAAAATGTGATTATCAGTATTTTTCTATACCCGTATGACAGTTAAAAGTGCCCCTGTAGCTCCTTTAGGACCCACAAACTATTCATTCAATAAGATCTCTTTCCTTTAAGCCCTTTGTCTTTGTTGATACTTGTGTGCCTTTTGTCCCCCCCCCCAACTCTTTCCTACAGTCCTTGTTTCTGCCAACACTGACCAGAAAGACTCCAAGAGGCACCAAGAGAGGAAATTTTTCATAGAAATTTGGGTGGTTTACAGGGATCTTGCTTAACGGTGCATTTGACTCTGAGTCAGGAGGGCTGGGTGCATTTTTCGCCTCTGTCACATTTCAGCTGCACCAGAAAGAGTGGATACTATGGCAGAATTTTAAAGCCAATTGTTCTAAGTTGTAAAGCAAGAATATGTACTTTGAATCATTCATAAGCAAAAACTGTGAATCAAGACTCTGAGTATGAGTAAAGGTTTGCCCGCCCTTCACCATTAAACTGTTTATGTTCCACTGAGAAGTCCTATTCAGTTCCCACCGTGTATGTTAGAATAGGCTGGGATAAACAAGTCTCACTATCTCTGTAGCTTCCAACACTTCTGGTGGGGGTACAGGAGAAGGCATGAGCTCCTGATGTGGTGGCATCATCATCACTCGTGTGAGCAGAAGGAAGGGGACTGACTATACCCAGGAGAGAACACAGCCAGGTTTGGAAGTGGCAGCATCACATTCTTCTCTCCACCCTCTTCTGGTCTCATGTTGTTTGGTTGTAGTGCACAGAAGGGCTGTGCAGTACAGTTCAATCATCCTTAGAGCAGAGGAGGAAGGGAGGAACAGAGAAATGGAGGGGCAGATGAAGGGAGGGAAGGAGAGAGGGAAGAAGAGACACACTCTCCCCATGCCCCATCTTCCTGATGCTGGAGATAGAATACAAGGCTTTGCACACTCCGAGTATCTGGTGTACCCCCACCAGATACACTCCCAGTCCTCCTGTTTTCAATAGAGATTCTTCCTTGGGTGCTATGCTTGGTGATAATGGAGTTTGGGATTGTTTTCCTTTGCCTGAAAGCTCTCAGACAGTATGTCAGCAAGCTGGTATGAGAGTCTGGAAGAGGACAGTGACTTTGTCCTCTGGGGCACAGGTGCTCCTTTTGGTACTCTGCCTTAGAGCCCTGGTTAGTGCTAGGTTGCTTCCTTAGCCTTCTCTTCTAGCTTCCTGGAAATGCTTTGTCATGTCTCCTCAGAGGCATGAGCATCACCCAGGCATCACCTGTCCACCTACATCAGAGCCCCAGCTCTGCAGAGCTCGCTCTATGAGGTCTGAGGTACTGATGACACCAACATCTTAGTTTTCTGTGTCCACAGACCATATGTAATAACTACTCCCACAATTATCCCAGACCAAATGACAACACTCAAAAATCTAAAGAACTCTACTGTTCAAACCTTCTTGAGTGCTGACATGATATTCCAAGAGGAAAATTCCACACGTGGCCTAATCGATGGGTTGTAGTCAAAATGCAGGTGCACTAAAATACTACATAAAATGACCTTTTATGTATATATGAAACATAAATTTATGTATATATGAAACATTCAGATTTGGTCACTGCCCTCAAGATATTTCATCATGTAAATACGAATATTGCAAATATAAAAATATCTCCAATCTGAAGCATTTCTTGTCCCAAGTCTTCGGCATGAGAATGCTCAGCCACCATCCCTGGAGTACTGAGGTAGGCATCATGTGTGCTTGTTAAGCCCCCAAACCTACAGAAACAAGTTCTTATATCAAAGTTTCTCTGTAGAAAAAGCCTAGCTTGACTGTGGTTTTCTAAACTGGGCCCTACTAGTGATTACAACCATCATATAGTGAGTTACAGGGCATGGTAAGTGATGAGCTTTGGGCTTTAACTTTTGAAAAGAGTATTCTGGTTACTGATCTCCATGCAAAAAGACAGCCCCAGTTCAGAAAACTGCTCACTGTTAGGCAAAAATATTTTGTTTTCATTTCAGCTTGTTAAAATGATTTACTGAGTGAATCAAAACAACCCAGTAAGAAGAATTAGTCAAACTGCTTACATTCATACAACGAATGCTAATAATTTGTTAGTGTAAGTTTTTTTTGCATGTAAGTTAGAATGGTCAAACACAAAGTTGTCCATTCTCTTGCTTTTGGTTTGAAATCTAAATTTTATTTTTAAATTGTTTTTATTGAGCTATATATTTTTCTCTGCTCCCCTCCCTACTTTCCCCCTCCCCTTCTACCACCTTCCATGATTCTCATGTTTCCAATTTACTCGGGAGATCCTGTCTTTTTCTACTTCCCATATAGATTAGATCCTTATATGTCTCTCTTAGGGTCCTCTTTACTGTCTAGGTTCTCTGGAATTATGAATTGTAGGCTGGTTTTTCTTTGCTTTATGTCTAAAAGGCGCTTTATGAGTGAGTGCATGTTATGTTTGTCTTTCTGGGTCTGGGTTACCTCACTCAATATGATGTTTTCTAGGTCCATCCATTTGCCCGCAAATTTCAAGATGTATTTTTTTTTTAGCTGTGTAGTACTCCATTGTGTAAATGTACCACATTTTCCTTATCCATTCTTGGCTTGAGGGGCATTTAGGTTGTTTCCAGGTTCTGGCTATGACAAATAAAGCTGCTATGAACATAGTTGAGCACATGTTCTTGTGGTATGATTGAACATTCTTTGGGTATATGTCCAAAAGTGGTAATCCTGGGTCTTGAGGAAGGCTGTTTCCTAATTTTTTGAGAAATCGCCACACTGATTTCCAAAGGGGCTGTTCCAGTTTGCACTCCCACCAGCAATGTAGGAGTGTTCCCTTTACCCCACATCCTCTCCAGCATAAGTTGACATCAGTGTTTTTGAACTTTGCCATGATTACAGGTGTAAGATGGAATCTCAGAGTTGTTTTGATTTGCATTTCTCTGATAGCTAAGGATGTTGAGCATTTCCTCAAGTGTCTTTCAGTCATTTTAGGTTCATTCGCTGAGAGTTCTCTGTTTAGGTCTGTACTCCATTTTTTAATTGGATTATTTGTTTTTTTGATGACCAATTTCTTGAGCTCTTTGTATATTTTGGAGATCAGCCCTCTGTTCAATGTGGGGTTGGTGAAGATCTTTTCCCATTCTGTAGGCTTCCGTTTTGTCTTGTTGACCGTGTCCTTTGATTTATAGAAGCTTTTCAGTTTCAGAAGATTCCAATTATTAATTGTTTCTCTCAGTGTCTGTGCTACTGGATTTATATTTAGAAAGTGGTCTCCTGTGCCAATGCATTCAAGTGCACTTCCCCTTCTATGAGGCCCAGTGTGGTTGACTTTGTGTTGAGGTCTTTGATCCATTTAGACTTGAGTTGTGTGCATGGCGATAGATATGGATCTATTTTCATTCTTCTACATGTTGTTATCCAGTTATGCCAGCACCATTTGTTGAATATGCTTTCTTTCTTCCATTTTATATTTTTTGCTTCTTTGTCAAAAATCAGGTGTTTGTAGGTGTGTGGATTGATAATGACCTGGTATGGGAGAAGCCAAGATTCCCACAGCTGTCTTTGTGCCTAAACACTGGGTCCCCCCAAGTAATTCCTTTTATTGTCTGGAGTTTCATGTGAGTAATGGAGGCTGTTTGCAGACAGCTGCTCAGAGGTCACAGTGCTGATTGTAAAGCTGGCAAGGGCTTAGTCTGCTGTGCCTGATATTTTTACTAATGTTCGAATTTAATTGAAAATACTTAGTTTATTGGCACTAGTTAATCCAATCTATTTTTTCCTAGTTAAGGAACATGCCAAAAGCTGTAATTTGATCAGTTTTATGTGAACCAAAATAGATTTTGGCTTCAGCCTAGGAGGAGGGACGATTTTATACCCTTTCAAAATCAGCCTGACAGTTTAACTTGCAAAGTTAATAGGAATAAGAAGAAAGAAATTTCATATGAAAATTTGGGAAAGTCATGAAAATCCTGAGATGTCTTCACAGACCTGCCAGGGCCAGCTGTCTGCGGATCTCCAGCTCCTGGGCCGAGACTTTGGGCCACATCCTTGTGTCCTTGCTCCTCCATCCAACACAATGAAGATGGAAAAGCTGGGTGGTGACAGGACCATCCTAAAGAAAGAATGGCAGAGTCCCTTCTCTCTCTGATCTCAGGGTCAGTTTCTGGAGGCAGGGGTGTGTGTGGATCTCTTAACGTTCATTTGTTCCCAGTACACCCCAGAAGGGCACCTGTTTCAGCTCCTGCCCCTTCCCATGCTGGCCACTCAGTCACGTGGTAAATAGGGCATCCTTGTCACCAGTCAGCTCCTTTGGAAAGCTTTTCTGACACTGTAACAAGTACTGAGGCAATTGGCTTACAATGAAGGGAGGTATACCTAGCTCAGTTTAGAGGGGTAGTTTGTAATGGATTGGTCCTATTGCTTTGGGTTTATGGTGAAGCCGTACATCAGAGTTGCAATACATGACAAATCCACCTCTCACAGCTGGGGTGTGAGAGGGAAGCAAGAGAAGGCAGCAAGGTTTGGGTTTCTCCTCCCTTCAGGAGTTTGTTACTACTTGGATAACCTTCCTCTCTGTCCGATCTCTTTCACCTTTCACTTCCCTCCCGCAGCACAGAGACATGGGACCTGGCCTTTAGCATATGGATCGTTGAGGTATTTTAGGTCCAAACCACAGTGCTTCTTTCAACTAGGATTCCTTGCTCTCAGGCCAGGCTCTACTTAGAGGCAGGAGGTCACAAGTAGTAAATGAAGTCATATCCTCAGCCTTGCAAAATTTTCTGTGGAGTAACAGATCTAATCTGTGCATGCATTAAATTCAAAGCCCCATTAGCAGTTAATAGCAAACCAGTATTGTCCTGCAACAATGTCCCTAGGAACTGTATGATAAGTGATACAGATGCAAATGAGAGAGAGGACAGTGGTCCACAGGAGGTGGCTACAAGCCCATCAAGTTTCTCTACTTTTAATGATTCTCATACTTGCCCAGCTTGTGAAATTGTTTCTATACCAACTTCATCTCTCTTTCTCTTTTAAAAATATGTGTGCACACACATGTATAGTACATATGTAGCAACCGGAGGTCAACTTGCAGGAATCCATTCTTTCCTTCTACCAAGTGTGTTTGGTGTTCAAACTGGGGCCACCAGCCTGAGCAGCAAGTACCTGTACCTGATGAGTCATCTTGCTGTCCCTCCCTCATTCTTTGAGGTCAACCTAGGAGTGTTTCAGGAAGGTAGATCAGAGCTGGATGACGTAATCCCACACAATCATCCCTCAGTCTTCATTAACAATACTGTTGTCAACGTGGTCACTACCACCCAATGCAACCATTACTCATGTTGTCCTTCCTGCGGCCAGTGCATCTTTTGAACAGTTTCGAGGCTTGCATCCATCAGGGTCATGACCCCCAGATTTCTTGGGCTTCGTTGCAGTGGCATCTTTTGAAGAAGAGATTGGAAAATACAAAGCATTGATGTGCAGATTCTTTCCCTAATCCGTCTCATGCCATTCCTACCCTTGAGCAGAGACTAAGTTTGAGTCATATCTTCTCCTCTACTTCCAGACTACATGACTGGCTTTAATTACCAGTAAAACAGAATGTATGAAAAGATTCTTTGGGGACTCTTCCTCTTGCTACAGACCCAGGATCCCTCTACCTGGTTCTTGCTGCCCCTTGCAGCCTTCTCCTCTAGTCCACCTCAATTCCTTTGGACCCACAGTGGCTGTACCGGCCTGGGATGCGGAGTAATTCCTCCCTCAATCCGTGTCCCAGAAGCTTCTTATTGCAGTAGACTGGAATTAACACAGGGTTCCACAACGGGGCAGTGTGTCGAGAGTGAGAGGCTTTGGAGTACTCAGTCCTGGATGGGATGTCTATATCTAAACCTTCCCCAGGGCTCGGGGACCTACACAGAAGAAGCGCTGAAAAGATGGTAAGAGACCGAGGTGATGGATGCCTTCAAGGAAACTGTCTTCCAGACACAAGAGGACTGAAGCACATATGAACCCACAGAGACTGGCAGCATGCGACAGACCTGCACAAGTTCAAGTCAGATGGGGTCCCAGTCGTGAGCAGAGGAAATGGACATGGAGTTATACTCCTAACCAAGAAGCTATCTGTAACTGCTACTTGCTGGCAAAATAAATCATTTTTCTCTAATGGAGTGTCACTGGGCATATCAACCACAATCAGGGCAGACTCCATGTCCAGGAGTAGTTGACTAACGCAAAATTAACTCCATGGACTTTTGTGTACTTTTTTTCCATTTTTTGTTTTGATTTGTTTTGTTTTGTCATTTTTGCTTGTTTGATTTGATTTTCATTTTTTTGTGTGTATGTATAAGTGGATCTGTTTAAGGACACACACACACAAACACGTGTGTATGCACACACGTACACTCATATACACATACAGAGAGAGAGGGGGCGGGAGAGAGAGTGGGAACATAATGTTTGATAGATAGGGAAGTGAGAAGGATCTGGAAGGGGTTTGAGGAAGGGGAAACATAAAATATATTAAACGAAAATATGCACTAAAAAAGCTAAAACAAGAGAAAATTTGCAAAAAGTTTCGGGTTCCTTCTGCTAAGGGAGAAAAACTCCTCCCAGATAAATGGTGGCAGTGATCATCTTGGACCCTGGACTCTTTTCTCTTTATATGAAATACTGCAAGTGCTTTAATCAAAGTCCTGCTGCTCTAATGAAATTCAATCAAAATCTCCCTGACCCAGAGCACTGCACTTGTAGCAAACATGCTTGCATGGGGCACCGGCTGGGTGGTCCACCCAGAGGGATGCCCCTCTCTGCTCTTCAAAGAACCGGAGCTGGCTTCAGATCTTGGCTGGAGTTGTGGAGGAAGTTGAGGGGGGTTGCAAATGGGAGCTGCTGAGCTGAGTACCAGCCAGGCTTGACGTCTCTCTTGCTCAGTCTACTGAACATCAGAACTCCCACCTGCTTTCTCACAGGTTACCTTCCTGCCGTGGAGGGTGACTGGGTTAAACTTTCTGGAAAGACAAAGAGGGCATCCACGTTGACTGTTATTTTTCTCTTGATGCAGGCATGTTGTGGGTGAATAGTCTAGCCACAAATGTTTCTTAGAAGGCCACATTTTGGAATTTTTCTGCAAAGATGTTTGGAGGTGTTTATGGTAAGTTGTCTGAAGAAAGAACTTGGCAGCAGCCCTGCCAGAATCTGGTGTTATTTTACCCTAATGTAGGTCCTGGCAAAGGATTCAATGAAGTGAGCTGGCCTGGGCCTATTTCATTTCCTCTCATATCACATCATTTCCAGTATCCCCTCTTCCCCCTCTCTGCATCCCAAGATTCAGTTGTCCTGGTAGGGGCACGTGACTCAGGAGTGGAGGTTCCCTTTCTAGTCTCCGCTCTTTCTCCCCACAACTGCCGACGGCTTACCCTGATTTGTGCTGTGCACAGCCGTTCCTGGGACATCTTGTCCTTAGGCTGTCAGGTGACCACTATGCAGGAGGAGGGCAGAACCAGGATACCCAGATGCCAGTGTGGGGATGCCATCCTCGTGGGTCAGCTCAACCCACTTCATGGAAGTTCTGCGGTGTAGTTCCTTCAAGCTCCAGCCCTGGGAGTCTGGCAGACTTCTGTCCCTCCAGCCTCAGGGCTGACTGGTGACAACCTCTAGCTTTTGACATACGATTAGTTTCATTACTCCAGTTTTAAATTTAACAAAACAAAACAAAACTGTGGCAGGATGTACAACAGGTGCATGTGTGGAGGTCAGGGGCCAACTTGTAGGGGTCACTTTCTTTTACCGTGGGGTCTCAGCGACTGACCCGATATAGTCAGACCTCAGTGGCACACACCTTTGCCCGCTGAGCTATCTTGTTGGCTGTAAGTTGGCCTTTTTTGCCAACTGTACCCCAAATTCATGTTTTTTGTTTTTGAAGTAGAGCCGCAAGGCCCAAGGATTCTACTGGCTACCCCTAGTACCAATATTTCCTGCATTTGAGAATATCACCCACAACAGAGGTCTATGATCTGTCTTTTGTTTGGTGATCAGGTAGCTGTACCTCGGCTGTCACATAGGGCCTTGCCAAACATCTGGGGCTGGGAGCACTTACATATAGTAAGTGTCACATGCATTAACAAGTAGGTGGGAGTTGAAGGCTGCTGAGATAGTGGGCTTGTCCTGTGAGTCATGAGCCTTCTTTCCACACCTGTTCCCAAACTGGTCAAATGTTAAAACATGCTGTCTTTCTCTTTCTCACCCAGAGGGAGATCACATGGAAATTCAGGCTGACACCAGATGTGCAGGAGTGGGAGCATCACTTCCCCCCACAGTGTGGATGCACAGGGGACTACTGTTCAGATCAGTGCTGGGGATGGCACAGGAGTCCGAGCAGATGCCTCCTGGCATCTGGGTGACACAGAGACTCACAGAGGAGACTGCCTTTTGTCTTTGGAAAACAATTCATTTCTCCCCCTTCCTCCATACCAATCTCTCAGCAATTTTATTTCTTCTTTAACTGATGTACACACTTATCGCAGGGGCATTGATATTCTTCCCCGAAAAGCTGCCTGTGGTATGACTTACAACTAAATATTGTTTAGAATCAGGAACGATTCCCCTGTCTCTTGCACATAGACAGTACACACCCAGATGCCATCATCCCTGCCCCTTACCTTCTTTCTAATGCTGTCTTCTCCTTTCATGATGAAGCTGAATAGGGAACAGTACATCCTGTTTCATTAATCCACACTGCATTTGGAAGAACAGTCTAGCTGTGCTCCAAGCAAGCAGAGCCAGGCACTTTTTAGGTGATCTGGGGCCACTAAGAGATCATCTTTTCAAGGCTCTGTGATGAGGTTGTTTTTTTGTTTGTTTGTTTGTTTGTTTTAATGAGTCTTTGTTGAGCTTCAGATAATTATTTGAATCTTGAGACTCTGGTAGGATCTATATCCATGAACCAGCATTTAGTCCTTTTCTAGGACTAAAATTTGAAAAATTTTGTGTAGTGATATTTTGTTTGTGTTTTAACAAATAAAGCTTGCCTGAATCAGAGTGCAGAGCTAAGACACTACAGGTCAGGGAGTGGTTGCTCACAGCTTTTATCTCAGCATTAGGGAGGTGGAGACTGGAGGGATATGGCTGGGTGGAGAGAGGACTATAAGGTGGGAGGAGACAGGAGTTCAGTGCAGTCTGAGGATCGCCCCTTCAGTCTGAGGATCCTGTCAGGGGAAACAATCTGAGTACAGGATGGCCCTTTTGGTCTGAGGATTTGATATAGGTGAAAGGTCTCCCTAGTGGCTGGCAGCACTGTTTCTCTGATCCTTCAGCTTTCACCCCCTAATATCTGACTCCAGTTTTTATTTTTATAAAAACAATTAGAATTTGTGCTACAATCTTGCTACTTGCATTCATGTTTCTAGACTGCAGCTAAATTATTGGAGTACTGGCCTCAAACAAGGACAGGCAATTGACCTGGAACTGGGAGCCTGAGGACTGGAATGACACACCCCGGAAGTGAGATGGACAGCAGGAAGGGAAGCTCACTAGGCCTGATGGAGATGGGTGACTCTGTCATGATATGAAGCTGACACCTAGCGTGTCTAAAGCCAGCATTGCTGGTGATCCTGTGGTAGTGAGCTTTCTTTTTCCTCCCTCCCTCCTGCCTCCCCACCCCCCCCATTTATTTTGGTTTTTTGAGTCAGAGTTTCTCTGTGTAACTGCCCTGGCTGTCCTGAAATTCACTTTGTAGACCCGGCTGGCCTCAAACTCAAAGAGCCACCTGTTTCTGCTTGCCCCGCCCCCAAGTGCTGGGATTAAAGGCGTGCCCCACTATGCTCAGCAAGCCTTTCTTATAACAAGGGTGCCAGAGAAACCCACACAGGGAGGAAACGAGTATTTTGAGTTCCAGATTTAGAGGCTCCCTCTGGTTATCACCCCGCCTATGGGGTGTTCCTGGTAAGAATGCAGGACTGAGAAAGCCAGCCTGCTTCATGGTTGAGCATGCAAGGAAGGAGGAGGAAGCGATGGGGGAGGGGTACCAAATCCCCTCTGAGGATACACCTCTAAAGATCCTAAACCTCCAATTAGATCATTTTTTCTAAAGGCCCCAGGACCCAGTAGCACTGTGGTTAGGAACCAAATCTTCGACCCTTGAGTTTTGGGGGAGCATTCTAGAGCCAAACTATAGCCAATTCCTGAACCCTTTTCCCTGGATTAATTTCAGTAAAAATATAATGAAGAACTACATTGCACCAAGTAATTTATCAGGTATTTGAGATATTGCTGGGAAGACAGACAAGGAGCTCAGGAAGGGAGAAGGGTGTGCTGTGTGTGTGTGGGGGGGAGCAGAGAGAGAACCTGTCATTCATAGACTTTTCCTAAGGGACTAGAGAACACTTCAGACTTCATAATCACCCCACACACCTCTTTGACGTAACAGAAACTGGAAGTACCCATGGCAGCCCAGCTCTCTTTTGCTCTAAGTGCCAGCTAAAAACCAGACCCATTTGCAGCTTACCTATAGTGATAGATCTTTATTTTAAAACCACAACAAGTCAACAGCTTTACAAAGTACAGTAAAAATGAGTTGCTAGAAACAAAGACAGATAACATACACATCATCGTTCTATCATTAGACCCAAGGCGAGGGCCCACTCTGTCAACCACTACAAAAGCAGTGCTTGCCTCTCTTTCCCACCTTGACCCTTCTTGCCATCCCAACTCCCACCCCGTGTGCTTCCTTTCAGTAAATCGGGACTGTATCAGGAAGAGACCATTGGTATGTGGGCCTAGCTTTAGCCATTTCAGTAGAGACTGGTTCTGCGCATAAAATGGAACCAGTCAATGAAGGGATCAGGACGGCGGCTAAGTGTGCTTAGTGCTGGCGGAGAAGGAAGCTAGTTGAGTGGAAAGAGGGATAATTCAAAATAAACCCTGTAGTGTCAGACTAAACTGGACACAATGTTGTAAGGTCATGATTTTTTGTACAGACAGTTAAAACAAGACATACACGTTTCCTGACAATGGAAGCGAGGAAGGGCTTAATTTGATTCAGAGTCTCAGTGGAAGTTAGTTCACCATGGCTGAGGAAGCATAAGGGGAGATTCTGTTCATGGGGGTGGGGCCTGACCAAATGGCTTATTCATATCTTTGGGGACCAGAAAGCAGAGAGGTTGAGACTGAATTTAATTGTTGGTATATCCAAGGGTCCACCCATCATGACCTATTTGGTGTAGCTAGGGCCCATGTCCCAAAGGCTATAGAAATGGCATCCCTAAATTATGCCACTAGCTGGGGACCAAGGTTTGAAACACATGAGCCTCTGGGGGGCATTTTATGCTTAAAACTTAATGGTATGCACGTATACATACGGTTTCTGGCTATGTACTGGAAGGGCGTGGAAACAGTGGTACCCAATGAGAGTGAGCAGCCCTAGTACTTAGAGTTTGAGTTGTGTCACACCCCACTTAAAGGAACTAAGGATCCTTGGAGGCATGACTGACTCTAGGGATGGAGAAAGAAATACAATATCAGCCTGAGACATTCAACTTGGTTTAGAAATTATGGAAGCTCTCAAAATATACGAAGCCAATCAAAGACATTCAACTGACCTAATGGGACATCCTGCATCAAAATAGTTCTGGTCATACAATGTAACCTTTTGAACATAATAGACGCTCATTTTATACAAGTCAATACACTATATATGAGTAAATGGAAAAAGAGAAAGGTCTGCCCTCTGTCAGAGATTCTTTTGCAAATATTCACTAATTACTTAACAATTAATAAGAACAGGGTATTCAATAACCAGGGGTGAAACTCTGCAGCTTGTATCTAAACAAAATGACAGAATCCAGTGACAACGTTGGGTGCCGTTGGCATGGGACATGGCACACGGAGAATAGTTTCATTTATGAGATATTTCTGCCCTTGGTGAGTTGAGGAAGTACAGAGCAAGACCAAATGGGGCATTTGTATCAAGCACAAACTTGTTGGTTTTGACACAGCTCTTGCATACCTTGAGCTCCACAGAGCAGAACCAGGGAAATGAGAGTCAGATGGGCACTGAGGAACAAGTCTAAAGAAAACCACAGCTGAAGATGGGCAAAGGAAGCCTTAAGAATTCAAGAAGAAAATGCCACATCTTTCCTTGGGGAAACCTGGCTGAAGGAGCACCCAAAGGCCTCAGTAAACTCAGTTTTCTGTGGTGTTCTCAGAGAGACGAAGACCTTGCCTGTAAAAAAAAAGAGAAATTTGAAAACACAGAAAAGGCTTAGCAAGTCATGGTGAACAAGCCAGTAAGCAGCATCCCTTCATGGTCTCTGCATCAAATCCCGCCTCCAGGTATCTGCCCTTTGAATTCCTGTCCTGGTTTCCTTCAATGATAGATGACATGGAAGTGTAAACCTTTCCTCCCCAACTTGCTTTTGGTCTTGGGGTTTCATTGTAGCAACCCTAACTAAGACACACACACACACACACACACACACACACAAACATACCCATACATGCATACACATACTGTACACACCACACATACCCCACATATCATACACACCACACACAATGTATGACACACACACACCCCATAAACACATCATATCTACCACAAACATAACATATACACACTGCACACACATCATATACATGTTACAGGCACCACAATACACATATACATACAAACATTACCCACATATCACACATACTATACACCACACCTCACACCATATATTCCATACATACTACATATATCATAAACACCATGCAACACATACTTTTCAAACTCACACACATACTATATAAATGCCACACATTCAAACACACTGCACAGCACAGACACACAAAGAATATTTGCATGCTGTGATAAAATACTAGCAAATCTGGAATCTGGGTGAGGAGTATTCAGAAGGAAGCTCATTGAATCGTTTTGGCAAATCTTCTATAACTTTGCCACTGTTTTGAAACCGAATGTTAAAATCATATAAACCATATTTCTACAAGTCCGTGTTCAATTTCTTTTCAAATGCTGCAGGGCCGAGCAACACTGGCGCATCCTCCTAACCGAATGGTGACAGCCTGTTTCTAATGTTTCCTGGTTCTAATGTTCCTGGTGCGCATAGCTCAGTCTAGCCAAAGAACTGACTGCCAGCGCTGGGATGGAGCAGTGTGTGAGGCAGGGCTTTCTTTAGCTTAGTCCTGCAGCTAAAGAAATCCCAGTGACACAAGAGGATTGGGAGCCAAAGGCAGCTCTGTCGGAGCTCTGTGTGACAGAGAGCAAGCTTAGCTTCATGACTACTGAGGGAGGATGCCCTGGGTGGGGCCTAACCACACCAGGTACCTGCTCATAAAAGGCAAAAGGCAAATTGGCAAAGAAATAACCTATTGTTCAGCTGTAGGCACCCCTTTTGTTTCATTACCTGCATTCAATTTGAACTGTTTTATGGAGTTCAGCACGGGATCTCTCTTATTACATTCTTTCGAAGGCAACGTTGCTTTATGCTGGGACACCTGTCCACATGAAAGTCTGAACCCCCCTTTTAACAGTCTTCAAACAAGCCAGGGCACACAGCTGGTTGGCCGGAGCCCATTGGAGGGACAGCTGTGTGGCTGACAGAACTGGCACCGGCACAAGACATGTGCACGGCTGTAAACAGGAATGAATCCCCTAACCTTTATGAGTCAAATATTTATTTTTGGAATATTAACAAAATCAAAAGAATTGCAGAGTTCTTTTAATTTTAAGTCAAAACACACTGGCATGCGGCTTTTAAGACACTTTATTTAATGGGGTAATCTTAAATTGAGGCCGAAACAAATTCAGAAACATTAAGGATTTCTTGCCCAGTATATACAGCACAGAAGAAACATTTTAAAGAAATCTTTAATGCTCTATAAAAGATGTAACAGAATCCTTCTTACCATAAAATGTTCTCCAGATATTGATGACTATAGTAAAAACTCTTAAGTATTTGTGTGTCAAAGCTCTGGGTGTGTGGTATACGTGTGTGTGTGTGTGTGTTTGTGTGTGTGTGTGTGTGTGTGTGTGTGTGTCTGAGTCTCTTAGCCTCCTAACTCATCCTTCCTCCTCTGTCCCTTTCTTCCCTCCCCTTTCTCTTTTCCTATGTGCTATATAGTAGCTGCTGTGGCTAAGCTGCTAAGGGCACTCAGCATCAGCTAAGCATGACAACTTGAGTTTGATCCCCAGAATCCACATGAGAAAGCTAAGCTCTCCAAGTTGTCTCTGACCTCCACACATGTGCCACACATGGCTCAAGTGTGTGTCACCCTAGTCTCCACTCTCCTGTCTGCAGAGCATGGGTTTGTTTTCTAAGGTCCTAAGATGGGGATGACATCCAAGCCACCAGATTCAGGTCTGATCAAAGGAAAGATGAGACTGAGAGCAGAAGGGACAATCTGACCAAATCTGGCCTCTTTGTCCATACGTTCACTGTGCAGTGCACGAGTGGATCAGAAAGGAAATTGAGGTCTTAGTAAGAAGAAGAAGAACAGATAATAGGTAACTATGTTTTTTTTTTAAGTTTCCAGGCTAATTTGTTGCTTCTCAATAAGAAGGCTGAAATGTGGTGTTGATTCCTAAAAGTCTTGGTTGGTAATAAGAAATACAGAAATACTGTGATAGAGTGGGTAGAGAAAAAATGCTTTTTGTTGTAAGCTCCTGAGATTTAAAACTTTTTTTGTTTTATTCTTACGCACTTGCTTGTTTTTGAGACAGGCTCTTGCTCTATAGTATGGGTTGTCCTTGAACTTTCAATCCCTCTGCTCAACTGCTAAGTACTATAATTGCAGGAGTGTGCTACCACGCCTGACTCTGTTTTTATTCCTAATTCATTTGTCATCACAACATTAAGTTGACTATATTTAATCTGATCTATATTGAATATATTTGAACTATATTGTATATTCAAGAACATTTCAATTGCACTAGCTATATTTGATGAGTTGTCTCTTATTGTTAGAATCAACTCCTATTCATCCAGAATAAAAACAATCAGAAAACCCACCATCAAAGTCATGGCATTATTTTTAGTTGTTCCCATCCCATTTATGCATATCACAGAACTTTATTTCTTAAACTGCATTGACTGCTATACAGTGACTGCGCAGCTTGGGTAAGTCAGAACGCTGCTCTAACTCCAACAACTGCCTGGCATTTTAGTGGACCCCCTTAAAAATGGGACCCATAACTTCTTTCCATTGTTAAATACATCGAAGTCCTCTCTCTTTCAGGTGCTTTTGAAAGTATCCAGAAAAAAAAAATCCTAAAAGGAAAACTGTTTTCCCGCCCATGAATTAATAAAGAAAGGCTTCTTGCATCAGGAAGGGAAACAGAATTCCTACCCTTCACAAAAGTTGGAGATTCAAAACTCCATGGGCACGGCTGGGAATTGCACTGCAAGGCAAACAAAGATCTAACACATACCCCCTGCCGCTGGAAAAGAATTCTTTCAGAGGGAAACAGACCATGCCCGTCACAATGACATCAGCTTATTGTAACCTTCTCTTAGTGTAGACAAAATAACCCATAGGACTCTCAGATCTGCCCATGAGTCACCTTTTCTGTACCCAGTGACTTCCTTCAGGACATCACACAGGGCTGCCTTTGAATGGTTCCTTTCAAATAGATTGTCCCCTAACTTTAGGTTCATGGGAGTGTCTCCCTGATGGGCAGCAGGCAGGTGGACAGGGAACACCTGTAGTTCCCTGTGCCACCCTGAGGGTGGGATCTAGGTTTCTGGACAGTGCCAGTTGTAATTGTGACCATGACTCTTTCAAGGCATTCTTATATTTCTTTAAAATCTTCTTGTGCATCTTTCCTGCTATTTCTCTTCTTCACATCTTCTCTGGAGTCTTGTGGTGGGAGGAACAACAGTGTGTTTCTACTGGGTCTGTCCTCATGAGCTGTCAGAGAGGGACTCAAAGCCTGGGTCCAGGAGTTCCCGGTGTCCCAAAAGACTTTGCTGTCAGACCCAGCATTGGGTGAACATGCTTGCTCCCTGGGTCAGAAAACACAAAACATCCAGATGCTCTATACTCAGCGTTCGTTACAAGAAACTCCCCTGACTCGAGTTTCTGAAACCAGAAATGAGCTTTGCTAAGATGACACAAATGGAAAATTCCATACTTGACCTCAAGTGATGGGTGACAGTCAAGCGCAGGCACATTGAAAATGTTGTATAAATTGCCTTCAGGCTGTGATATATGAATGAATTTCATATTGAAACCAGGGTCTCAACTCTGATATCTAAACTACAAACTCCAAGAGGATAGGATGGTTCTATATGATAGCCCTTGAGGGGACCTGTTTATTGTTGGTACTTGATGCTGTTTGTTATTGAATGAATAACTCAGAATAAATGGTTCATGGTCGTACATGATAGAATATTGACTGCTCCCATGCCCTGAGTTTAGAAGAGGGAGGTTTGGCTCTAGACTCATTCAGCTGCTTGTTTCTACTCCATGTGACATTGTGATGTGACACCCTGTTTGCTCTAGCTTGCCCACTGATCACGCAATGCCCTTGCTCCCCAGTGTCTACTGTCCTATGAGAGAGCCCTGTTCTACCAGCACCAAGAGGAAAGTTGGGAAATTCCACTCAAAATTGCAGCCTCCCTCCTGCTCTGGCATGGCTGTTTCCATCTGCTCATACCCAGTCTGAGCAAGAAATATCTTCCTGGGCAGTGTCCCCTGTGCAGATGTCCTTCAGGCTCAGTTCCTGGGAAAAGAAGCCCTGTTTCTGCCACAGCATTCAGAGCTCCAGGAAGGGCTGGCGTTTTCTTGTTTCTTGAATGGAGTTGAAGGCCCAGAGCACAGCATCAAGCAGGCCACAAGAGGACAGCAGTGGCTTGAGCTCCGGTTGCTGCTTCCTACTCTGGCTCCTCCCCAGGAGCAGAGCGACCATCTAGGTACCTGAGTGACTTAAGGCTGGTTTCGTCACCTTATTCCAGCACTTTAATGGAAAGAGATTTTTGCCAATGTATGTGCTGGAAAAAACCCAGGGTGGTTTCTGCATGCCAAGTTGTTACTTTCCATTCTTCCAGACTGCTCTGACATCATTATCTCCGGTATCACAGACCCTCACTGGTGACCTAAAGGGAAGAAGTATGTTGTACTGTTTCGGGCACTGCCTTGGCAGAACTGGGATGATTTTTAAGATCCTCACTTTTTTTAACGTGTTCCATGCTGCAGAGTTGTCGCCTCCATGTTATAAGCTACCTTACCACTCTGATTCACTAATCTCATGGAACGTTGACTCATCACTGTTTCCCCCAGATATTCTGTTCATCCAACATTTCCTGAACATTTGATTGGAATGTGTAGTGTATACTAGGAATGGAAAAATGAATAAGCATCCTCCTGGTTGAAGTGTAGGAAAGAGGAAACATACAACCTAATAAATTATAGCTCAACTTGACAGCTGCTCACTTGAGATCACAGGCAGGTGAGGAGCAAGTGGGGGCTCCAAAGAGAACCTGAGTGTAGGCTATTCTAGGACTAACTACCAGTTCATCTTATGGAAAAAATAGTTTTGATTTAGTCTTGCTTCACAGATTCACTCTTCAATAAGAACACTTAATAGGTAACACAGTCTTTGCATGAGTCAGGAACTGTGTAAACTCTTTCTGTGCACGGGACGCTTCTGTGCATTCGGGCCTCCGAGGATATGTTGTAACCCAAGTGTGTACTCTACTTAGACAAGAGTTTGAAAAAACATCTTCACTGATGAACTTTCTGGAAAACCTGGGATGATTTATGCGTACCAAATTGACACTGGTTCTTTCCAATTCTTCTAGGTTATTCTATTGCTATGATCTCTGTTACTACAGAACTTCACTGAGAGCAATATCCTGAGTCCTGGTCCCTGCTTAAGCTCTTCTCCAGGACCAGGGAGATCATCTCACTACCTGAATAAGGAGCCATAGCTACTTGGGAAACAGATAAGGTTTGGGAAAACAAACGGAGTCACCCAAAGCTTCACAACCAGGATGTAGATGCCAAAGCCAGACATGGGTCCTTCCTACCATCAGAATCTGTCCTCTGTTGCCTGTCTGTCTTCCCGCATTTTCTTCTGGATACTCTGGACCCAAGGGTCTATTCCATCTGTGCTTTTCCTGGTCCAGACTCTAGAAACTTCCAACAGTGAAGCTTTAGGAAGTCACGCAAGCAGGAGGCCACCTAGTAACTTCAGAGAGATGGCAGAAGTGGAAGGGAGGAGGGAGGGGGTTGTCAGCCTCGGGGTCCCTGGCTCTGAATCACAACCCTTCCACAGTTTATCAATGGCTGTGGCTCTTTGGATCCCACCTCCCACAACAGCTCCCACCACACTAGAGCTCATCTCTAAATAAAGGCAGACTGTGCATCGCTGGCTGAAATAGTATTGTGCCAAGTACAGTAACAGACCTGTTCAGTAAGAACTCACTATGAATAAATACATGGGTGTTCCTTTAAGAGTAAAACTGCTGAGCATCCCTAACCAATACCTCTCTGAAGTGAGCAAGCCATGGTCTCACCAGAGCTGGAGCTTGGTAAACATAGATGTCCTTCACAAATCCTTAGCTACCCATACATACTCCATGTACCCACAGAAAGGGACCACATTCCTTGCCCTAGAACAGCAGCTTTGACAGGTTTTCTCCCTCCCTCTCTTCTCTCCTTTTCCTTTTCCCGTTTTCCCCCTTCATTCCTTTGTCTTCCTTCCCTCTATACTTTTCCTTCCTGTCCCCTTTCATCTCTTCCTCCTTGTGGTCCTGCACATGCTAGAATAACTAGATAAGCAGTCTGTCATTGAACTATTGCCCTCAGTTTTTCTTCTTGTTCTTTATCCCTGGACAATAAACCACAGGTAGAGGCTGCAGACATTATTTCATGACCATCTTGCCTGGAAGCCATTCTTCTTCATTCATACTCTCGAAAGAACACAAACGCTGACTTCCATGATGCCTGGTGAGTAGATGAAGTCTGACCTTTGGACTTTCCAGGCAGATTGTCTACTGAGCCCTGAAGAATGTCATGTCAGCACATGGGGGGGCGCTTCAGGCCAGACTCCTTCTCCTCAGTCCCTTATGCTTGTGCAATACACTCAAGTCTTCTGCCTTGGTGCTCACCCCTGCACTCCA
This sequence comes from Dicrostonyx torquatus, assembly GCA_028555095.1. Lineage (NCBI taxonomy): Eukaryota > Metazoa > Chordata > Mammalia > Rodentia > Cricetidae > Dicrostonyx > Dicrostonyx torquatus. Next base: position 7,862,547 of record JAQHUG010000008.1, read on the forward strand.
CTAGACATTGGGAAGAAGACCCATTAGGTGTCAAGGCTCTATTACTGCTGTGTTATTCCTTTGTGCTGATAGAAAAGCTAATTCTGGCTGGGTGGTGTTAGTGCATGTTTTTCATAACAGCACTTGGGAAGCAGAGGCAGGCAGATCTCTGTGAGTTGAAGGCCAGCCTGGTCTACAAGAGCTAGTTCCAGGATTCTAAAGCTACAGAGAAACCCTGTCTCAAAAAAGAAATCAATCAAACAAACAAAAAACATAAAAGAAAAGAAAAAAAAAGCTAATTCTGTGAGGCAAAGGTTCTAGAAGGGGCTCGCATGGTTCACGCTGCTGCCTGTGTATCAGCGCTTTGGTGCTATGAAATTGAGTGACCATACAGGCATTCTGTCTGTGGACTTCCCCAAGGAGACAGCAAGGTGGATTGGATACAGAAGACATTACTGACTGGTTGGCCATATCCTGTGGTTTCTTGGTAACATGTTCATAGGAGCTGACCCCATTTGAGACTTCCACATTCTTGTTTCTCCTGAGATCACAGTTGCGATACTTAGTATGAGACTTTAAAGTCATATGTAGCTTCTCGATGTTGTAATTGAGTGCCTGTGTGTATTAGCCAAGGATGCTATGCATTAGGAGAAAGATAACAACTGCTCTCACTAAAGGAAAGTAATGAAATAACTCAGGGAATACATTAAAGGGCACCTCCTAGAAGCTGCTGAGAACAGCTGGCCCCAAAGAGGCAGAGCAGGGAACCTCTAAGAAGAAACAGATTCTTTAAAAAGTGTGTGTGTGTGTGTGTGTGTGTGTGTGACTTGCCTTCATGCATGTCTGTGTACCACATATGTGCAGTACCTATACAGAATAAGGCATCAGATCCATTAGAACTTGGAGTTACAGACAGCTATGAGCTGCCATATGGATGTACTGAGAATCAAACCTGAGTCCTCTGAAAGTGTTCTTGTCTCAAACCCCAAGTTCATT
>JAQHUG010000008.1:7870845-7903487 GCA_028555095.1 Dicrostonyx torquatus
CTTGTGAGCTGTAAGCTTAATGTCCTTTGTTAATGGCTAAGGTCCACTAATGAGTGAGTACATACCACACTCTTCTTTTTGGGATTTTTAAAAAGGGGGGAGCTGGGGAAAGATATTAATAGGAATTTCAAAGGGAACAAAACTCAAATTGCCATGAACACAAAATGTTTTCACCAACCCCTTAATCACCAGTGTGTTGGCAGCTGAGAGTCGATGTGACTTAGTTGGGCCATGATGGCAAAAGACTTCTTAGATGTATTTAGGGAGTGATGGACTCTTATCATAGGGAAATCACTAAGGCAATAGCAAGGAAAGTTGAAACTGCACCCAGCCCACATTTAGGAAGCCGGTTGTCTTCCCCCTTCTCCTGCACCCTTTGCTTCTTCCTTGCCCCTTCTGTCTCCTCTGTAACCCACTTCTGCCTGTTTCTTCTTCCTTTTTTAACAACAAACATCAAGAGTCATTCACTGGACTAGATTGATGCTAAAATAATAAAAAAAAATCAATGCATAGAAGACCCATGCACTTCTAGGACTGTCTGGGAAGTTCCTGCAGACTAAATCACTGCTCCTATACTCAGATCCTGCTATAAAACAAGTACCTGTCATGTTTTTGTTAATTTCAGTTCTTGTGTTAGACATACTGTGCTCACCCTCTGAAGGGTCATATAAAGGAAATGGCATTCAAGAAACAACAAGAAGAGTGAAATTTTATCAGAGCAGCTGGCAACAACCTTCCAGTCATATGGCATTCTGGGAAGCATGCTGTGTGTTGAGGAACAAATAGCAGAAGAGTTGAAGCCATATACTGGCTCTTTCTCAACACTAACATGCAACACAGCCAGTGGAAAGCATGGAAGCTTAAATCACCACTTCTCACAGAAGAAAACTGAATGGGGGAGAGGCTGGTGCCTTTGCTGAGGTTGTAGGGCTGAAATATGGCACCTCATGGGAAACTCAGGCCTTGCCTCAGGCCAGCACTTCCCCCAACCACTACCTGTAACCTACCTTGGTAGCTGGAACAGTGCTGCAGAGAACATAGAGTTTGCTGGAGGCTTCCTGTAATTGGACCTTTGTGTCATGGCTGTAGGCTCCCCCCAAAATGACAGGGAGACATTATCAATTATGAAAGATCAGTTGATAGCTTAGGCTTGTTTCTTATTAGCTCTTATAGCAAATTAACCCATTCCTCTTAATTTACTTTTTTCCTCATGGCTTTATTACCTCATCTCTGTAGTGCCCATCCTACTTGCTATGAGACTTCCTGTGTCTCCTTCTTCTTCCCAGAGCTCTCTGTTATATTTTTGGTTGTGAGCCTATCCTTTAATGGCCAAGCCATCTCTCCTGCCCCCAGAGCTCTCTGTCCTGGGAAAGTCCAACCTATATTTCCTGTGTAGCTATTGGCTGTTCAGCTCTTTATTAAACCAACCACAGTGACACATATTTACACAGTGTAAAGGAATATTCCACAACATTTCCTCATTTTTGTCTAAATAAAAAGAAAGGTTTTAGTTATAATACAGTAAAACTATATACAATAATAAAAATTATCAGGTAAGAGTTACATTCATGGGCTGGAGAGATGGCTCAGAGGTTAAGAGAACTGACTGTTGTTCTGGAGGTCCTGAGTTCAATTCCCAGCAACCACATGATGGCTCACACCCATCTATAATGAGATCTGGTGCCCAGAACATTATATACATAATAAATAAATTAAAAAAGAGTTATATTCATAATGTCCAGTCAATTTGTATTTGGTATATTCAGAGAAAATACTCTTTCATCTATATTATCTTGATGAATTTAAAATTTTATACATAAACCATTTTTATCATAACTTGTATTATTATCTTTGAGGTTTTTAGAACCTCAAAATATTTTTTAGATAACTTAAGCTTTCATGTCTCCCAATCTTATTAATTTTCTGTTTATGAGCTTTTTAATTTGGTGACAAATAAAATTATAACTATCTCTTCTTCAATTTCATCAGAGACATGAGAAGGATTAAATATTACTTGAGTGAATAGGAAGTAAAGGAGCAAGCAATTTCCAAAAATAAAGAAGTGATAGAAATAGCTGGCTGCCTGGAAAGTCATTCAGGATTCCTCTGCAACACTGGGGCATCCATCTTCAGCCTACAGGCCTAGAATATCTGACAGACTTATCTATGAAGCAAGAATGACTGCTTGAAGGACTGTTGACCCACCTTGTTTTGACAAAGTTCAGCAGTCACTTTCTTTGTGTCCTCCTGCTTGTTCAATTTGGACAGCACACAGCAGTTGAGACAAGGGCAGTTTCTTGCCCAAATGCCTAGCTTTGTCACAATGAAAGCAAACTCCATATGGAAGTTCTTTGATGCCCATTATCTTCTCTGCCATGAGCAAACACATCTTATTGTCATGAAAAGCCTATGTCACTAAAACATCTTAAATTCCATATTCAATAGATCTTTGAAGTGTTTAAAGACCATGTATCTATATAAAATAGATCTCTGTTTTACCTTAAAAACCTTAAAAACATACTTAACTTGACTATAAGTTTGATTGTTATAGATGTTATTGATTTGATTGTTATAGACTAACTACTGACTTGTATTTCTTTAATATTTAAATAGCTTTCAAGGATTAAAATGACATTACACTTTTAAGTAATATGCATAAGTACAAGACATTAAACAAGAAATAAAAATATATAATACAATATGAGAAAAATAACTTTAACTTTGTATCAATATTTAAAAATCTATGAGTGTAAAGTATTTGAGACTAGTGAGTATTCAAAAGTAGAACTAATAACCCACCTTTTCTCTCATAATTTCTATACTATATTCCCCCCTTTTTCCTTTAGAAAGAGATCCTTGAATCTAATCTTCTTTGTTTAGATAAAATTCTAACAATGACCAACCCCATTAAATGTTGACCTGTTTTCATTGGTGTCTGGTCCTCTTGCTCTGAAAACACAAACATTTAAAGGTAACACATATTTGCATTAACACAGTATGAAGTATTCAGTGTGCATAAGTCAGCTAAAAATAATTTTTTGTTCTATGTTTGAGCAGGTAAAAGTCCTTTATCAACTTTATAAGTGTATTTGGACTACATAACCAAACAGTATTGTAAATTTCTATCTATGCCATTTGAAAGGATGTCATGTAAAAATAAGCCATGAGGACTGTAGTCAACAAGATTTATCACATCTCATTTCGTCTCCAAGATGTTCCCATGTAGAAGGATCAGCTTATATGTCACCTGTCCTGGAGTCTTTCTTGGTTTCCTCCCCCATGTTTGTAGCCAAGACACTCAGGAGGTCTTCCCCAGTTCAACCTGATCTCATTTAATCTGGAAGGAATCCACAAGCTTTTGTTTTCACAGGAAACAACCTTTTCTCTAATGTAATATATTTCTGACTTCTATTTTAAAGTTAAGGCATTCCTAAAGAGTGTAGGTTGGTTTAATTCTGCAGTCCATTCCACAACCCAGTGTCCCTCAGCAGCTGTTGCCAGTTTATTAGCATTCAAAAAAATCAAAATTAACAAAACACCAAATACAGTCCAAAGTCCCTGCGTTATAATTTTTCCCATCCTTATGTGGCTTGTCCTTTTTTATTATTACTTTATTTCTCACTTTACAGACTTTACTTATTATTTTAAACCATTTATTTTTTATGACACTCTATATTCTTTTTCTTATTTTCTTAAGCCTATGCACATTGTCAAACACTCTACAATTTATTTAGAGTTTTTCTGTCTGAACCTGGTTTCCTGCATATCTGTAACATTTTCTGTCGCTTTGCAGGGAAGCTCACAGTGTGTTGGCAGTTCAAGCCTACGGGCAGCAGCTGGAAGACCAGTAACTGTACTATGGAACTAGGAAGCTACATCTGCCTCCATATTTGTATTTTCAGAGCTTTTCTTTTTAAACTTTCTCCTATGTGAAAATATGTGCTCCCATGGTGGGTACCATAGGTAGTTGGACCTTTTTTATCAGGACTATAGGCTTCCTGATAAATGATGTGGACACTTATTATCAACTAGGAAAGCTCAGCTGATAGCTTAGGCTTGTTTGTAACTAGCTCTTATAACTTAAATTAATACATTCTTATTAATTTGCTTTCTGCCTTGTGACTTTCTTTTTTTTTTCTTCATCTCTGTATTGCTCAGCCTCCTTGCTCTGTGATTCCTTCCATATCCTTCTGTTTACAGAAGTCCAGCCTATACCTTCTGTGTAGCTATTTGCTGTCCAGCTCTTTATTAAACCAATCACAGTGACACATATTTACACAGTGTGAAGGAATATTTCACAACAGCCTCCTATGAAAAAAATGCAGAGAGTCACCATCACCTGGACCATAGCATCCCCGGTTTGAGAATATGTCAGCCATTCCCAGAGTGTTCTGCCCTCAACCCTTGACAGGCTTTGGGGCATCAAAGAGCTTTGCTGTGATGACATTGGCCTGGGATAGAGGCCTGGTGGGGAAGTTTGCCTCCAGAGAGTCAGGTAGCCTGGGATACGCGTCCTCTATACTCAGTAATTCTGCTTCAGGTAGCACGGGAGGAGCAGAAACTGAACATCCTGACTGATGCTGGCAATTTTTGAATCTGTGACATTTTTTCCATATGGGAAATACTTGATGTCCAGAGGAAGCTGATGTTATCCATCTTCACGTTTTTTCTAAAGGGCACCCACGTCCAACACAAAGTCTCCCCAAAGGTCATTTACAAAGGCATGACCACCCCATTCTGCTATTGGAGCATGCTTGTTTGTAGCAATGGAGATCAAATCCAGACCTTTAAGTATTAAGAGCTCGGTGACTGAGCTACAGCTATAGCCCTCTGTTTTCCTGTATTTTAATCTCTAGGGCACTGTTAACTGCAACTTTCATGGTTAGCCAAGTCCAAGAGATACTGAAACTCCCCCTGGAGCTCACCTTCATCTACAAACCCACAAGCCCGGAGTCCACACCCAGAGACTCCTTCATTAGGCTCTCACATGCAGACAACTAACCACCTTTTCCAGCTTCACAGGGAACCCCGTACTCCAGAGCCCCAGCATTTTTCAAGCTGGCACATTAAAAGCCCGTTCATCTTGCATTGCCTGGTACTTACCCTGGAAGATTCAATAAGAGTTCTTGATTCCTGCCTCCTCTTCTCTGGCTCCTGAAGGCCCTGTTGCCTCCTCATATGGCTCCAATGATGTGGAATACAGCATCTATAAGTGACAAGCTGTATTCAGTTACTGTATTTTGGTTTGCTGGACTTGTAGCATTTCTATGAATACCCAGAGATGCCCATGCCCACACCAGCCAGGCATTTGCTCCTGTGTCTATACAGCTCACAAGTCATGTGGGTCTCTATGGGGTGCTTCAGGGTTTTGAGTCAGGTATCTGCTTGGACTGTCCACCCGAAGCCTGTTCAGCCATGTTCGGTCATGGTTCTGGCTATCAGTCAGGAGTGTAATCTTCGAAGCAGGCACTTAAATATCAGTAAGCTCTGGAGTAGGAGAAGGTTACGTCAAGTCCTGTGATAGATCTTCCCTCATCTACACTCTCCAGTGCTCTGTTAGTGGGACATGAATGGGGGCTACAATCCTGGACTCAAGTCTTTGCCCCTCCAAGGCTCAGGCACCTGCCATGAATAATATCCTCACTCTCCATCTTCCTTCCTCCTGAAGTTGCTTCTTATAAAGTGTTTGGAAATCGTGTATGAAATTGGTACTGAGAAGTAGAGTCATTATTTCATTAAGCCTGAATGAACCCTTGGTTTACAGGGCTCTGGGAATGAGGGAGGCATGTGGAGGGGTTTGATGTCGTGGGCTGGGGAAGTCCTAGAAGGCTGCAACCAAGCATTCTGCTGGGAGAACTGAAAACCAGAAAAGGCAGACTGTAAAGTCTGCTTAAGGAGCATTAGGAGGGAACAAGGTATCTGTCAGAAATTAAATTAGAAACCATTTGTGTCATATTCTCACAATAAATCTGGATGTATTCTGTGTCCTGGACACTTGGGTGAAGCTGAATTAAAAAGTTATGGGCCAGGTTGTTTGGTAGAGGAAGTTTCAAGGGCGCCAGGTCACTGCATTTAGTGAGTTTTGTAATGAAATTTCAAAGCAGGAAAATATGAAAATGTGCAGTTTAATGGGGAAAGGAGTGTGAATTCGGCTAAAGTCAAAGGAAGATGGTGGTGGGGGAGTGCAGGGAGGACAAGCGTCCTTACTTGGGAGAAACTAGAGGCAAGGATGCATTTCACAAGAGGACAACTGGGGAAATGCCTCGAGGGAAAGACTCCGCCCATCAAAGGCTCCAACTTTCACAAATGCAAACTATTTTGAAATGAGAGATCCCTAGCTTGAGGATGCTGCAGTGAGGAGCAGGGTAAAGCTACCTTAGGTACCTGAGGGCCCATTTTGCTTATTGCTGTGAAGATGAAGCTTAAGATAGAGCCAAGAGTCCAAGATACTGGAGATAGAGACACACGGGATCTTCACCAAGGAATGCTGAAAACAAGTGGAACTGTCCCAAGAGAGAGGCCAGATGTGTTGCAGAGAATGGAGCTGAAGAGACAGGGATTCCTACATTTGTTGAGGCACAGGCAATGTCCCAAAGAAGACCCCTGGATACTGAACATCATGCTAGCTGTTTGCCCTGCTAGGTTGTAGCCCTATTTTAGCCTGAGCTCTCCTCATTTTTCTCCCTTTGTAAAACTTCATTTTTATTATTTTTAATTATGTAGAAGAGTGAGTGTGTGTCTGTACATGTGTATATGCAGGTTTGTGCATGAGCCTTTGGAGGCCCGAGATGTCAACATCCACCCAGGAACTAGAGGTACAGAACTGTGAGTCGCCTGATGTGCATCCTGGGAGCCAACCTCTGTGGCGGACAAGGCTGTGGATCAGCCAGTTGGAGTGAGCGCTTTGGATTTGACAGCCAGCTTCAGGCTTAGGAGCAGCTTTTGTCTGACAACCTGCAGCATGTTTTGGAGGAATGGCGAAGGGGTTGCCTGGGCACTTCAGTACAACCCTGTCTCTGCAGAGTGAAACCCCTGATGGGGAAAGGGGACAGCAGAGGTGGCCCTGGGCCCAGTCAGTCTTAATTGTCTCCTCCTTTCTCTTTTACTAGTTACATATTTCCAAGGTAGGAGGGGAGGAATCCGAGGGTACTGTTCACTTTCCCTTTTTGAGATGCTCCTTGGTCCTACTCCTTCCCTCTGGGGCTCACAGTGTCCTGGTGTGTGAAATGAGTACTTAGATGATTTCATTCAAAACCATCTTCCATCTTCCTTCCCCCTTAACATTTCTCCAGGCCCAATAATTCTTTAACTACATCCTCATGAGGTAGGAGCCTTTATTCTCCCAATCTCATGGATGGGGAACCTAAAACAGAAAATACAGACATGTTCTTGGGGTCACATGCCCAGAGAAAGACAGAGCAGTAGCCAGTATGTGCTCATCTTTGCAAGTGTCTCTACATCGTCATTTAAACAAGTTTGAATTAGAAAAGAAAACTTGGGTCTTCTTGATTTCCTAGGCCTCAGCTCCCTCACTATGAGCAGGAGACTCATTCACAGTTGCTACATCCTACATGGATGGTAGGACAGGACCCACAGACTCCTTCCCAATCAACAGCATTGCCCCTTTCATCTTCACCCTTCAGAGGAAGAATTTAGAACAGGATTGCACCCATTATCTGTAACTCTGGTTGAACTCTGAGCACAAGTTCAGGGCAGGAAGAAGGCAGACGGGAAGGGTCTGAGCCTGCACTTGGGTGAGAAGAACCCCGAAACAGGACAACAGTTCTCAGAAGTTAGGAGTGTGAGCCAAAGGAACTGGGTAGCATGCTCAGGGTCCCAGGAAGCTGACTCTCTGGGGAGGGAACCTGGATGGTCGTCGGTGCTGGAATGATCATATAGTATGTAAAAGCTCCATGAACACAATAACTGTTTGAGTCTGGCTCTTCAAGCCTTGGCACAGAGTAGTGCCGCCACCTACACAGTTCTGAGCAGTGTGGAAGGGTTTGGAAGGCAGAAGAGCTGCCAGTTCCGTGTTGGCTCTCAGGGTCCTAGATTCTCTTGAGCTTCACAAAATGGCAATCCAGTGTTGAGGCTGGGCCAGCCTATGCTGGGCCAAGAAGGATGACCAGTGTCCACCTCTATTAAATGTGTATTTTCCCACTTTCTTCCTCACCATTGTCTCATAGACTACAAACACAAAGAGCACATTTGTGTGTGTGTGTGTGTGTGTGTGTGTGCTAGAAACTAAGAATATCACCAAAGAAGACAGAGTGGGCAGGGGTGGTAGGAAGTTGATGGACTAGAAGGATGGCTCTTGGGAAAAGACTGTGAATTGGGCAGTTTGGGATAGAAGGCAGTGTCAGGACAATCCTAGAAAACTGTGACATTGTGTGTTGAACATACAAACTTGCATGGTAACTCCAGCACTCTCTAAGCATTTTGGTTAAACTTGGTTAACTGCCTTTAAGGCATTGCTGTTGGTTCCCAGAATAAATTCATGGGGGCCCATGAGCTGAGGCTGTCCAGGAATAACACTGGTGCCTGACATCGCAAACACGTGTGCTCCCTACAATGGAAGAATAGCAAATAGCTGCTTGCACTCAGAGAAACTCTAACAGGTGTCTCATGCTTTCTCCTGTGCGTCTGCAGTTGCTGAGGACATTTCCCTAATGAAGCAATGCTGCGCTATCGCAGTATCTTTGCTTACAAATAAATATGGTCTCAAAGCTCTACTTCTGTTTCACAATCAGAGTTACTCAACCCTGGGACCTGTCAGTGTCAGAGTCTTCCCTGGGATGTTGTAAGCTTTGCTTGGCACGCTGTACTGATAGCCTTCCCAAAGAAGCCTTGGGGCATTTAAGACAACTCACCCATTAGGCTTTGCAGAAGTAGGTGTGAACGTGAAAATTGGAGCTGTCAATCAAACTGAGAGAGATTACCTCAGGTAAGGCTAATGGGTGGGGCCCAAGAGATATTTATGTGCTTTGATGCCAAGGGCTCAACCTGAAGGTTCCCATCCACAGAAAACCAGGACCCACCCATCTAGGCTCAGTGTCTAACTGGTACAATGCTGTCTTTGATTATGGTGCTTCAAATGTCTGCTTCTTCAAAGTAAAACAAACAGCTCAAGACCAAGGGGATCTTAGTATTTCAGAGACAAGTTGCCTCATAACTTAAATAAAAGTATCCATTATTTAAGGTTAGCCATTACTTGACTGGATTGTGGCTGGGTTTATCTGGGCTTTCTTCCAAGTGGTTGTCATCATGGTACGATTTTCACATTTGAGTTTAACTAAAAATTTGGGGAGGGGACATGATATTCCTCACATCTTTTTTTAAAAACATAAAATTTATTTTTATTCTTAATTAAAGAATAAAGAGTATGCATCCTTTAGGTATAAGTAATTTTTAGCAATTTTTATGTATTAAAAAGACATTGTTAGACTTTCTCTAAATACAAAGCATCAGGCAGTCATGCAGTGATGTGCTCATTCTTGAGGAAAAGAAATTATAATCCAAGAATTTTATACTGACCTCATTTATCACACACACATGGACACACTGCAGGAATACTAGAGTCGAACAAACCACAAACACTGTATTGATACTAAATTCTTCATGAAGGAAACACAAGCAGATTTAAAAATTGCATCTGAAAATTCAAGATCAGGGAAGGCAATACTATAAAATAAATAACAGTGTCCTGCGAGGCTAATCAATCAAAGAACATCTAATAAACAATTTTCTAGGGGTCTTGTTATGGCTGCAGTCTTAAAATTAAAAAGAAATCTTTATTTATTGTTACTGCATGCAAGTGTAGGCATGGGTGCTACTTCATGTGTGTGGACCTTGAATGACAACGTTGTGACACCTGCTGTCTGTTCCCTACATCTTTAAGTGGCTTCTGCCACCAGCTTGTGAGGTCAGGGCTTTGCCAGTTGAGCCATCTTGATGGCCCCTATAGTTATTTTGTTTGTTTGTTTTTAGATTGGGTTTCTCTATGTATCCCTGGTTGTCCTGAAACAGCCTGTAGAACAGGCTGTCCTCCCAGAGAGTCTCTGGCTTCTGCTTCCCAAGTGCCGGGATTAAAGCCATGTGCCACCACTGCCCAGTGCTTAGAATTTTTTAAAATTAATTTTTAAAATCAGCATGAAAATCATGCAATTCTTTATGACATTTCATACATGCATATCTTTATACTTTGCTCATATATAGCCAAGATTATCTTCTCTTGTTCTTATCTCTTGCTTATTGTTTCTCACATATACGTATACACACACACACACACACATGCACATATGTAAATATGTGTGCTATATCTGTATCTTCTGCATGTTGCTATCTAGGTTTCCCCAGCACAATTTCATGCACACACACACACGCACATACACGCACATGTATGCACATACACTCACACGCGAGCACATACACATGTGAGGAAAAGTATCCAAACTTATATTTTAGTTTGGCTTGTTTTGTTTAGTAGGAAGATCGATCTCCAACTTCATCTTCTTGAAAATGACATCACTTCTTTTTATGGCTGAATAGAACTCTGCTGTGGAAATGTACAGCTTTTCTGTATCTATTCATCTGCTGGTTGACATGGAAGTCGATTCCATACCTACTGTGAGTAGTGCAACCAAAATTGTAGAGGCACGGAGATCTCTTGGTATCCTTATGTAGAGACCCACAAATCATACAGCTTGACCATATGGTACCTTTATTTTCTACTTTTCGGAAGAACCTTCGTACTGGTTCTACAGTAGCTCGGCTGGTTTGCAGTCTCACCAGCAGTGTCTATGGCCCTTTCCCCCACATAATCACCAGGACTTGTCATTGTTTTTCTGGTGAGAGCCGCTCTGAAAGGGGTGAGATGGGATCTCAAACAGTTTTAATTTGCATATCTCTGATGACTAAGGATATTGAACATATTTTTCATATATTCGTTGGTTGTTATTGGCCTTCTAATTCATTGATTGGGTGATTGGGTATTTAACTTTTGAAATTCACGAAGGAGTCTAGACGCTAACTCCATCATATGTGCGGCTCTGAGACTCCCCCTCTGCAGGCTCTTTTCACTTGGCCGACGCTGTCTTTGCTGTGTAGAAACGTCTGTATTTGCGCGATGCTGTTTGTCAGTTCCTGTTTTTCTTCCCTGCGCTGCTGCAGTCCTCTTCAGAAAATCCTTGCTTGTGCCTGTATCTTTGAGTGTCTTCCTCCTTTTCCTCTAGAAGCTCCAACCTGAGGTATTTGGCTTGTTTTGAACTGATATTTTTCAGAGTGAGAGAAAAACTTCTAGCTTTCTTCTTCTGCACATGGTACACTGACTGACTCTCCATTCTCCGCCTTCCATTATTACTTCTCTAATCGGCCTATTGAGGATGGATGCTGAGCCTAGCCTGTTAGGACCACCAGGATGCCGGCTTTGGCTCTAAGAATGCTGGAGTAGTCACTTGTCACCACACAGTGAACAGGGATGCCAGTTCCTTTTCGCCATGGCTTGCTGGTGTACCCTGAGGTTGAAAGCGCCTACTTCCCTCCCCTGCTGGAGAGAACTGCCTGGTGACTGAAACTGTTCTCAGAGCTTTGTTTCCACAGGGTAGTGCTTCCTTAAGAAGACAGTTTTGTTCTTTCTGATGCTCCCCCATCTTTCAAGCTTTGGACCAGAGCCTGTAACCAACAGTGACTGAATGATGCATACATCTCCCCTCATTATTTTTTATGGCAAAATCCTTGAGTTTTTGATAATGTTAAAATTCCCCATTTTACTTTTCAAAGCAAATAAAAAGAATAAAAGCAATGCCCACTCGATGAGGTTCCAGGACCGCCATGGTTTTAGGATCCGAGGAGGGCTCTTGTGCAGCTCTCCTTGCTAGCATACAACACACTGCGGGCACAGCGCTTTTCATCTCACGGTCACCAGGACTGCTCAAAACAAGCTTCCCATCTTAGACTGCCCTGCGAGATCACAGCACATAAAAGCTGAGCCCCAGAGATGCAGTCAACAGATAGAAGTGCTATTAGTAATCGATAGCTTTCAAAGAAATGCAAGTTGGGAACTCAGGGTCTTTTAAATTTTATTAAATTAGCAAAAACAAACAAAGCAAAAAACCAAAACACACAACACCTTAACCTGTGATGATTTTGTGAAACCAGCACATTGACACATGGCTCTTGGCATTCATTCATTCAGTCATGCATTCATAGTCTCAAAAACGTATTCAAGATCAGCCAATGAGCTCTGAAGCCACACTCACACTGGCTCCTCCTACTGTCTCAGCAAGGCACTGCCGAGGTTCATTCATTCTCCTTCTGTTGCTTCTCAACCAATTGAGATGCCCTAGTTTTGCTCTGCTCATCTCTAACCCAGGCTCAGAGTCAAGCCTCTCCCTCTCTTTCCTCACGCCCATCACTGGGCTCTAATTCGACCTATTGTCTCAAAAATCTTCCCTTTAGCTTCTTACTTCCTAAATGAAGAGCTTCCTGAGGCTTCTGGGCTGCCTTGTTCCTACAGCTCAGAGTCCCTGTTTCCCAGGGCATCTTTAAGAAGTCCCCTCCTCCCAGAGATGGGGTTTCTCTGTGTCACAGCCCTAGTTATCCTGGAACTAGCTCTTGTAGACCAGGCTGGCCTTGAACTCACAGAGATCTGCCTGCCCCTACCTCCCAAGTGCTGGGCTTAAAAAAATATATACCCCAGACTGACCTTGAACTCGTGGCCCTCCTGCCTCTCCCTCCTTCAGCAAATCCTACCGGAATTTGCCACCACAACTGGCTTGAAGTCTTTTCAGTTTATCTGCCTGCTGTCCAGCAAAGTGCTCTAGTCGGCTGCTAAAGAGAGAACACCTCTCCCTGTATTCTCCCATCAGAGTCTCACCGTGTAGCCTAGGTTAGCTTCAAACTCACAACCCTCCCTAAAGCCAAGATTACAGGCATGCAGATTCAAGCCTAACTGAATTTTGTGTTACTTTCGATTGACACAAACCACTTGGGTATATTTGAGAGGTACAGACAGATTTTTAAAGTTTGTTTTTAACTGATAGATAGGTGTCATGTCTGTTAATAAGATACCATCTCACCAGTCTACTGTTTGATTCATGTGTGTACTATATTGATCGTCTTGGGGCAATTAGCATACCCACCCTCCCAAATCCTTATCAGCTCCTTATGAGAAGACTTTCCACAGGCTCTTCTATATTCCGATGCAGTCATTGTTAGCTGTGCTCTCTCTGCTGTGCTTCAGATCATCGGAACTTATTCTTACTATCTAATTGATGTATTATATGCATCAATCAGCTTTACCCTGTGCCCACTGCCCTCTTCTCCTCTGAGTCTCTGGTAACTATTACTCATCTCTCAAATGGTATAGCATTCTTCTTTTTAGACACCACCTATGAGTGGGTGCAATAATGTGGGATTTGCTTCTGCCTGACTTGTTTCACTCTGTGTTGTCTGTTGCCCTTTCCAAATCTCCCCCAAATACTTACCTTCCAGCCCTCCAGAAGCCTCGAGTTCTAGCCCCTCCTCCTAGCCTGTCCAGAGTGTTCCCAATGTCTCTGCCGCATCCTTTGATACTGCTTTCATCCGTTCCTTCCCTAGACGTTAATAAATGAGCCTTCGGGAGAGGAAGAGGGTTCTTCTAAGCCCTTGGTGAGGTTTGTGTTCCATTATTCTCTGGTTTCCCAGTGTCTAGCACTTCCTGGTTAACTAGCCTTTAAAGTCTTGTAACAAGTGTAACTTACATAGTTAGCTACTTGTTGGATTATAAAGAGACAATAAAACCAAAGAGGAAAGCAATCAACCGTTAAGTATCAAAGAAGAGATACAATATCAAAGAATCCTTGGACATGTGACTGTGAAACCTAAGAAAGCAGTCAGCAAAAAATAAATCACTTCCTTCATTGTACTGGTTCAGTTCCTTCTAATGTAGCCTGGCGCCACTGATAATCAAAACAATCAGATATGTTTTAAAGCTGGGAGGGCAAACTACCGAAATCTTAATGTTAAATTTCCACAGACCATTTCATTTTATGACACTTAGGCACTGGGGTATTATCAATTGATTGGACAAATAGTGAGTGGAATGATTTGTCAACACACAGCCTGCAAACATTCACTGGTCCTGCCATCAATATTAGTTAACTAGTGAGCAGACCCCACCAGAGTGTGCCAGCAATCTGTTAACTGGCTCTGCTTTAGGCGCAGTAAGCAGGCTTTACTGTGCAGCTTTTGGGTTGTATTCTAAAATGGGAACTTGTAATTATATATAAGAAATAACTGGCAGAAAGTGGGCAAGTGGGCATGGTAGACATATCACTCCTGTGCCACGCTGTTTTGAAAGAGGTGGTTTTCCTCTACTACAAAATTTATACTTTTTAAAATTGGAGAAACCCCAGAGAAGAAACCTCTATTCTGGTAGTGGTTCAGTTTGTTCTGTGGCCTGTTTAGATTTGGCGGTGGTCTTTAGTGTCTGCATTTCTTGAAAAGATCTTTGCTTTTCTCCCTCACCCATCTACTACCAAATGCATGCATATATTTATAAAATTATTATGTTTATAAAATTGATTTTATTCTTTGAAGACTGTATAGAGATTACTTAATAATTAATATTGTGTAGATCTTAAAGAAATTAAAATTAATCTACTTTCCAATGATGTCTCTAGACTTGCAAATCAATGTCATCAAGTTATACCTTTATTAACAGATGATTTTCTCCATTGTATTAAGTATCAAAAATCATAATAATTATTCTTAGCTATGGTATAATGCTATCCTGTGTGGAAATAAATATCTTTTTTTTTTTTATTTATTATGTATACAATATTCTGTCTGTATGTCTGCAGGCCAGAAGAGGGCACCAGACCTCATTACAGATGGTTGTGAGCCACCATGTGGTTGCCGGGAATTGAACTCAGGACCTTTGGAAGAGCAGGCAATGCTCTTAACCACTGAGCCAATCTTACTTTTAACATTCCTTTCTTAGACTTCTACATGGTTTCTGATGATTGCCTAAGAAAATGTCTGGGGTAACTTTTCTGACTTTGCTTCTTATGGTTGTTTAGAAAAAAATCCTAGAACTCAATTTCTGGGAGATTCTTTATGCCTCTTGAAAATTTGCTTTTAAGAACCATGTACCAGTTTCCTGGTAAAAGAACTTTTGAGGGTTCCAGGCCGATGCGGTTTCAGCGCCCTTTGTTCTGTCCTCGATAAAAATGCATGAAGCTCCCATCATCTTCCGCATGTGCTTTCTTCTCCTGTGGTGACAACTGTCACTGTGAAGGTATTCTATACCAGTTATATTTCCTGACATCCATTCTTTTCCTCAGATACCTTTATATAACAGGGCCACCGCTGATCCCAGAAGAGCCATCTTTGTCTTAAAGCTGGTTTGTTTCTACCCAGCATCTTGGCCTTGCCATATCTACATTTTTATCTGTAAAATATTGTGTGTCTGTGTGTGTGTATGTGTAAATGTGCACACATATGCCTACATGAGTTTTTGTGTATGTTTATGTGCAGGTGCCCAAGAAGAGGGTATTGAATCTCCTGGAAATGGGTTCCAGGTGGTTGTGAGCCCCCTGATGGGTGCTGGAAACTGAACCTGGGTCCTCTGAAGGAGCATAAGGACTCTTTACTACTGAGCCAACTCTTCAGCTCTGATATTTACTTTTCCACATCAGAAACATAGGGCTATCTTTGACAACTCCCTTTTAACCTTTCCGTAGTCTGCTAATGGACTGTCTTGTGCACTTTGCCTTTCTCCAAATCTGGATTGCTTGAATTCTTATCTTCTTAACTGACTTTTCCATGACTAATCTTTCTACCTTCTAATTTTTTCCTACTCAGGATTCTATAAGACTCTTTGAAGAATAGATACAACTACAAATTTCCTTGTTTCCATGTTCACTGCTGGGAGACTTGTGGCCACAACCTTTCAATGGTACATCAACCCAGGTTCTTAATGGTCATCAGCTTGTTCGTGTATGCTGCATCCCTTCCCTGCCTTTGATTCGGCCTTTTCCTTGCCTCTGGGTGGAACTTCCTTCACTTTTCTCCCACTGACTGATCTTTTATACACAGGTCAAACATTACTTCCTTCTACCACTGGCTTCATTCCTTAGACATGAATAGTATCTCACTAGATTCCCTTTTTGTTGTGGTACCCTCCCAGACTGCAATGTCTCCAATTTTGAGCTTTTTGAGGTCAGAAACTATGACTAGATCATCTTGTGTTGTGTCTCTAGAACCCACCAAAAGATGATACTGCCAATTACCTAGGATGTATATGGGCTGCTATTATTTTCTGTGTGCTGTTCTGTTGAATTGCTTTTGGCCTATACAGTATTTTCATTGTCTTACCCAGCATATGCTAATATGCATTTGAATTCATGTACAGTCCCATTCTTCCAGGGTTTGGATCCCATTCGTGTCCCGCTGGCTGGGACAAAGGACAATCCTCTGACACGCTCAAAGCTTAATCCTGGATCAGCTGGCTGTGATTTTGCTGTCATGGAGCATCTTCTTTATTCTCTTTTCTTTTGGAACACAGCCGTTGTTTTCTAGAATGCACATGTGACTATAAACCATCTTGGTGATGGTTCTGAATCAGAACACCCAACTTGGAATAGTCACCTATCAGGAGCATTTTCTTCTCACCAGCTGTAGCAGGCATCTCATGTCAAAGTGTGACTTCAGGTCCAGAGTCGCTAATGTTTTATCCACTCTAATTCTAGAGGAACACTTCAATGACTTCCTGGCTACTAACATCCCTCTGTAGATTAATACTCCAAATATATGCACATACCTAACCAGATGACTGAACAAGCAATCTCTTTATTTGTTAATTACTGTTGAGGGTTAATGTTATTTGCACAATGAAGTCAGCATAATCTCTATTGCTCATTAACTGAGATGTTCTGGGCTCAACTCTTTTATTTTCCAATTAGGTTCTATTGCTTTTCCTTATTGACTCTTGAGAAAGAGTTGTGGAAGCAAACTTAATAGCTCTGAAAATGTCAGAACAATTTATATTGCAGGAAAGATCCTGCAATACATAAATGTAAACATGAATAGTGTTCAGTCATTGAGAAACACCAGATTATTTATTATTATACACCTGCACTTGGCCTTACTTTTTTTTTTTTTTGAGTGACTTAGACATTGTAGGTCTGATGAATGCTTCTTTCTAATATTCATTTCGCTGCCTGGGTGACTCAAAGGCATTCCAAGGCTTTGACAAGACTTATTCATGTGGGATAAGTGAGCATGAAAGCCCTCCAAAGGGTGGGATGGTACATTTCCAGGCACCCTCACAGCCTGGAGCTGCCTGGACAGAAGAAGATCTGTTCTAGGAATATCCTTAAACTTCTACCTTCACCCCTCTGGCCAGCTAAGCAATGACTTCCAGAGATGTCCATGTCCTGATCCTTGGAAACTGTGTCCATGCCATCTTAAATGACAAAGAGCTTTTGTAGGTATGGCTAAAGATTTTACAGTGGTGAGATGATCCTGAAGGCATGATCCTAACCACTGGATCCTCATCAAGTTAAGCAGGAAGACCACTGACAGAAGATCAGCATGTTTAGCGGATATGGATGGCTTCTAGCAGAAAAGGCAAAGAAATGAATATTTTTTCCCCAGGACCCTTGAACATCTGCTGATTTCTGAATTTTAACCAGTTAGAGCTGTATTGAACAACTGGTCCCTGGGACTGATAGGTGATTTAACTGTATTGTTTCAGTATCAGTTTGGGCTTATTCAATAGAGCAAGAACAGGAAACCTATGCAGAGTTGGAAGGTGGACCCGGTGCCACAAGGTTTGGAAATGGACAGAAGATACGGACAGAAGATGCCTCTGGATACCAGGAGCTGCCAATCCAGTGCCTTGGATGGAGAAAATGATGAGAAGGGTGAGGGTTTTACTTCCAGGGGGCACTTTTTATAGCCTGAATCACAACCTCTGAGGATCTCAGTGCTCTAAATATGCCCAAGTGAACATGTATAATCTGCCTACCTTAGTGTCTGTATTAGGGTTCTCTAGAGGAGCAGAGCCCACAGAGTGAATGAATATTAAAGGGGTTTACTAAATAGGCTTCTGTGACATAGTCAGGGTTATTTAATAATGGCCATCTCACACCAGAGAGGCTGAGAACCTGGACTTTGACTATGTTAAAAGCCCAAAATTCTGGTTCTTCTATAAGCCCTCACAGCAGCAGGGCAGGCAAACTTTACAGAACAGTGAGAGCAAGCAGGCAAAGTCCGAAGCTGTCCTTCTTCCATACCTCTTCAGCTGGATAGGATACTACCCGGTGGTGCTGCCCACATCTAGGTGCTGGCCTTCCCACTCCAAGTAATGTGCTCAAGAAAGTTCCTTGAAGGAACACCCAGTATCTCGCTGTTTACTTGATTCCAGATCCTGATGGCAATTAAGATTCACCATCACCATGTGCTTATAAACCTGCCATTAAGAGTAGACAAGCCCCAATAGCACAGACACTGAGAGCAACAATTAATAATTGGGATGTCCTGAAACTGAAAACCTTCTGTAAAAAGACAAAATGGCAGTCTACAGAATAGGAAAAGATTTTCACCAACCTCACATTGAACAGAGGGATGATCTCCAAAATATACAAAGAACTCAAGAAATTGGTCGTCAAAAGTACACATAATCCAATAAAAACATGAAGTACAGACCCAAACAGAGAATTTTCAACAGAGGAATCTAAAATGGCTGAAAGACACTAAAGAAAATGCTCAACATCCTTAGCCATCAGAGAAATGCAAATCAAAACAACTCTGAGATTCCATCTTACAACTGCAAGAATGACCAAGATTAAAAAAAAAAAAACACTGATGACAGCTCATACTGGAGAGGTTGTGGGTAAAGGGAACACTTCTGCATTGTTAGTGGGAGTGCAAGCTGGTACATCCCCTTTGGCTATCAGTATGATGATTTCTCAGAAAATTAAGAAACAACCTTCCTCAAGGCCCTGTAATACCACTTTTGGGTATATATCCAAAGGATGCTCAATGTACCACAAGGACATATGCTCAACTATGTTCATAGCAGCATTATTTTTCATAGCCAGAACCTGGAAACAACCTAAATGCCCCTTGACAGAAGACTGGATAAGGAAAATGTGGTACATTTACACAATGGAGTACTACACAGCAGAAAAAATAATGATATCTTGAAATTTGAAGGCGAATGGATGGATCTAGAAAACATCATATTGAGTGAGATAACCCAGACCCAGAGGGACAAAATATGTACTCACTCCTAAGTGGCTTTTAGACATAAAGCAAAGACCAGCCTACCAATCACAATCCCAGAGAACCTAGACAACAATGAGGATCTTAAGTGAGACATACATAGATCTAATCTACATGGGAAGTAAAAAAGGACAAAATCTCCTGAGTAAATTGGGAGCATGAAGGGGGGGAGGAAGGGAGGAGAGCAGAGAAAAATGTATAGCTCAATAAAATCAACAAAAAATTAAACATAAGAAAAAGAGTATATGAACATGCTGAAGTGGTAGAATTAAGTTTGCCTGGCCTTTTACTAGGACAATTGGTTTCCTTGAGAGAGCTGCTTTGACTCTTGAGAGGACTTTGGTTAGGTGGGGATGATAACAGTTGCCTTTATTAAAGGCTTTACTACCCACCGTTTTCATGTATCTATCAAGTCAAAGGAGACGAAAGGAGGAGAGAGATGTATCCTTAGTTGCTGCTACATCTAAACATCATTCTCCTGTCCACCCCAACCCCTTGTATGACACAAGACGATGACGATAGAATTCCTGATTCTTGCTTCTGAGGCCATTTTGGCTGGAGCAGTTACACAGCTCTGTAGCCATGGTCCAGGTAACAAACTCCTCCATGAAGAGTCCTCTTTTTGAATGTGAAACCATCGCACCTGGCCTACTAAGGGACCTGCTTGCATCTCGTGGATGGTACGTAGTAATGAGATTCTGCTTCCCCAACAGCTAACAAAAGAAGTCACAAACATCTCCCAGGATTCCTCGAAGTCCCTGGTGTTAACATTATCTGAGACACCAACTTACCAAACAGTAATAATTAGGGTGAATATTCTAACAAAACCAACTGATTTGACTGATTTTCACAATTTTCATGTTGTTTTGATTTAGTTTATACTACTACGGTATGGATAAAGGCTTAAAAGGTTGGTACCCAATGCGCAGCACTGTAGGAATGGAGTGGAACTTTTGAGGGGGCTGGATCTAGTGGGATTTTTCAGAGCAGTGGCAGCAGGGCTATTGTAGGCTTGAAAACTTGCCTCTTGCTTTCAAGTCAGAAGGTGCATGGTCTGCTCTGTGTGGCGTTCAGCCTTGCTATGCTATCCCAGTACCAGCAGAAATGTTGTGGATCAACTCACCACCAACCAGAAACTTCAAAATCATGAGCGCAAATAAAACTTTCCTCTCATTAAGTTGGTTATCTCGGGTGTTTGTTATAGTGACAGATAAGTGTACTATGGAATGGAAGATAACTTTTTAAGGTTCATTGAGTTAAGTAATCAATAACAGTTAATGCCCTTTATTGTTTAATATATTTACATGACAGATAACATGCTTAATGTTTGACATATGTCGTCTTATCTAGTATGCCTAATTTCTCTGTGACATTTCTACTTTTGGGTTAGAAAACTGAGGGTCAAATCATATTAAAGAGGTAGGATTTGAACCTAAGTCATCCCCATTGTCACAGTGCTTGTCAGCAGTGGCTCATTTGTTCTCATTTGTTCTTTGACATCCAGAGGTTTGGAGTTTTATGCACCTGGACTAATTATTTCTTCTGTTGATCTGCTGCTTAGGACACTAAATGGTCATATGGTGGACTGGAGGCTTTGTTTTGTTTTTTTCCCCTTCTAGACTCGGTGATCTATGGAAACACAGACATTTACAATGCATGAAACTAGCTAAGAACTCTAAGCCCAGACTCCCAAAACATTTATAACCTTTGTAACATGTCCAGTGGATTCAGGGCAGTTTTCCAAGCTTTGTCTGAAAGACTTTCTGTAGGAAGCAGAGAGTGTGTGGGAAGAAGAGCCAGCTTGTTTTCACAGACGTTGTGTCTACGTTCTAAAAAGTCTAACGCCCATGAAGTCACCCCTCAAATAAGTCATTCCTAAACCCCTGGGCTGACCTTTCCTTCCCCTGATCCCTTAGCCACTGCACTGTATGCAGATGCCCAGGAATTAAATTCTTCCAGTCCACCCCTTAGGCTGGTTAATAACACGTGTCCTAGAGAAACCATTTCTCTCTGTGTGTGCCTTCTCTATTTTCATGCGGTGCTATTTCTATGCTAGTACTCATGGGCTGTTTCCCTGCTTGAACAAACTCCCCAGTGATCTTGTCCCCGGCTCTTTATCCTTCTGTATTTTCATACATCAGCCCATCCTCTCATCTCTCCGTTAACCTTCCCACCTGTCCTGAGACAGCACAGCAAGGCTGGAGGCCACACAGAGCAAAGCACGTAGCTCCTGACTTGGAAGCAAGAGGCAAATTTTCTTTCTCTAGCTTTTCAGGCTGGCTTCAGAACTCAGTGCCACTATTTCTTTCGAAACTGTATCCTTACTGCAAAAACAAAAACTCACCCTCCCCCAAAGTTACTTCATCTTCTAAATGGGATCTGTTCACAAATAATACAAAGTGAAACCCTTTGAAAAAGCTTGGCTGAGTAAACTTTAATTGATAGCAATAAGAATAAATTAAGGGGGAATTAATTCACAATCATGGTTTACAAGGAACATGTAGTGGAAAGTTTGAGAAAGTATTTATACTTCAGTTTATGTGATACATAACAGACACTACATCTTAATACTCTACCATTATAATATAAAAGTACATGATTATATATCTGTCTTTATGTTCTTAGAGACTGGTAATTGGCAGAGGTTTAAAAATAAAATTAGCTTCTTAGCAGCGAGGCATAATTAGTTGTGAAATTCTTCTATCAAATCATTAAGGCATGAACACATGTAATGGCTTGTAAAGGCAATTTATTCTTGTTTGTTTAGATGCTGGTCGGTCGCCCTTCCTTTCTCATCTGGTTCCCAGTTTAGCTTCAAACAGCAAGTGTTCGTTGAACTGCAGGGACATTGGGGCTTCGTCAGCAGCAGGATAGAAACACTGGAAGGCTGTATTCCCAAATATCTGCTCCTTCCCTACGCCTAGAGGGCCCACTTCTTTCTCTCTCTCTCTCATCTTCTTTATTCTCATATGGCGCTATTTTTTTTTCTAGAGCTGTTTTCCTGCTTGAACAAACTCACTAGTGATCTTGTCACTGACTCCTTTTATTTTCATGTATCTGCCCATTCTATCATCGCTCCTTTAACTTCTTTTCCTCCATGGAACACAACATTTCAAGACTGTGTTCTGTTCTCTCAGACAACATTAAATGAAAGCAGAGTAAAGAAGGGGAAAGCTAGGATCATTTCAGTAAATATGATTAGCTAAGAATCCCCTGGTTTGTTAAAGAGCTGTTTCCTGAAACAATATGCTTTACTGATTAAAACACCTCTAAATGCCCCACTAAGCAGCAGCTATCTCACTATAGACTGGAAACATTACAGCAATGAATTAGGCATATTTATAAGCATAGGTCTCTTTCTTCTGAAAGTAGAAGCACCTGGAGTGTTTCCCTCGTGATTTCCATGGTCAAGTGTCTGCCAAGGAGGGTGCTGTTAGCTAAGGTCAGCAAGTTTTAGCCGAAGAAGTTGCATTGCTGTCTCCCTGGGAAAGGACAGACACAGGACTTCTCCAGATATGGAATCAACGATAACTGTGTTCTACAGGCTGTTGGCCTGTAGCCAGACCTCTCTAAAATAAACAGTTCACTGGACTGCAAGCCCCAAACATCTCACTAAAATCTTACAGAACATCGGAACCCATTTTAGCCAGGAAAACATATAGGCTTTATTTTTTCCATTTTGTTTCGTTTTTAAAACATGGTATCAATATATAAGTCAAGCGGGCCTCAAACTCAGAATCCTCCTTGCTTGCTTTCCCAGTGCTGGGGCTGTGTTTGGCAAGCAGTGACTTTATCATCGGGGTCTTGCTGCTGCCTTCAGTTTGCCGTCTAAAGCGGGGTATTCTAAGCTTCTTCACTTCACCTAGAACTGAGCTTCATCTCTCCTTGTCTCTGTAGTTCCTCTGTCCCTCTGCTTGCTTCAGCATGTCCGTGGGGAGAAGCCACTGGAATGCTGGACTCAACAGGAAGCCACGAGACGAGACGGCCTTCAGAACTTCTGCAGGCTCCCTGACTGCCAGTGCCCCGGTCATCTCTGCCACACTCTGCCTGTGTCACAGCGCCTGAGGCAGCGTCGACTCGATTTTGCAATGTTTACTAAGAAGCCTCCTAGGTGTTTTAGTTTGGTTTTCCTATTATTAATATTATTAAAACACCATGACCAAAAGCAACTCAGGAAGGAAAGGGCTTATTTCACCTTGCAGCTTTCAGGTCGCATTCCATCACTGAGAGAAGACAGGGGAGGAGCTCAAGGCAGGAACCTGTTGGCAGACACTGAAGCTGAGATCATGGGGGACATGCTGCTTGATCCTACCTGATCCTCATGGCCTGCTCAGCCCCCTTTTTATAAACAACTCTGGTCCACCTGCCCAGGGTTGGTACCACCTACAGTTAGTCAGGCCTTTCCACATCAATCATTAATCAAGAAAAAGCCCCTAGACTTCTACACAGGTCAATCTGATAGAGGTATTTTCTCAGTTGAGGCTCCCTTTTCCAAAATAACCTTATCTTGTGTCAAGTTGACAAAAAATTACCAGCACATAAAAGTTTTCCAAATGCAAATAGAAAGTTACAGCAGATAATATCCAGGTTGGCATGATTCACTCGGGAGGGGAGAACCAGGCAAAGGAGCTGACAAGAAGTATATTCTGATGTTGCCTGATTTGAGATTTGCTGATTCTGATACCTTCGTTCCCAAGGTCCCTCATGGAGTGCAACCCCTCCTTTATTTGGTTACTTGGTTTATTTCATTCCTTTCTAAAATGCCCCAAATAACACTCTTAAGTGAACAGATAATTTTCATAATGTTCAAATAAAATAGTTTTGCTACTACTTTGTTTTCTATGTAACAGAGGGTCTCCTTTTTTTTTCTTTAACCATTTTGTTGTTTTCTCTTTATAAAGGACGTGTGTCCCATTATGGAATGGTGAGGTGTTCCTGGGCATCCTGAAGGAATTCTGCTTGCAGTCTTGTGGGCAGGAATTTAGAAAGCACACTGATCCAAAGGGAAAGTTTTAAAGGGATGGGGTCAAAGGATGAAGATGGTAGGGTCAACCATGAGCCAGATATGGGGACAAAAGATTGCAGTTGGACTTGCTAGACTCTGACGTAGCATGTGTGGCTCATCCGCATCTTTCCCACAAGGATTTGCAGCAAGGTTGACAATTTCATGTTGTTCCTATCAGAATGAGTATCTGGGAAATATAGAGGGACTTGTGTCTACATGTGAAGGCTAGGAGGCTTACCTTTTGTCCTGCATCTCATACAAAACCTCTCAGTGCGCACCCCCAAGTGTTCCCCCAGCCTTTCAATGGAGTGACATGGACCCCAGCTCCATTATACACAGCCCTCACAGCATCCAATAGCAACTCTGGATGGCAAGTGAGGTGGATGCCATCAAGTCCATACTGCAAGCTCAGAGAAGCCAAGGTCCATGCTTGTCAGCAGAGTCTAGTGCAGTGATTCTCAACCTGTGGGTCACGACCTCCTTGGTGGGTCAAAAGACCATTTCATATGGTCACATATCAGATATCCTGCATATCAGGTATTTATGCTATAATTCATAACAGTAGCAAACTATAGTTAGGAAGTACTAATGAAATAATTTTGTGGTCGGGGGTCACCACATGAGGAAGGAACTGTATTAAAGGGCTGCTGAGTTGGGAAGGTTGAGACCACTGGTCTAGTGTTATCTGAGTTGTGCCACCCTCCTCCCCTCTCCTCTTAACCTAGGGCTATGCCGGTGGCTATCAGAACTTAGGAGGCCTGTGCTTTGGACTTCTTGTCTGCTTGCCTTCTGGAAAAGAACTCACCTACTTTTCTACTGCACACGCAAACACTTCTTCAATCATCACAGTGTTTGGCTACTCTTTAGGACTACACGGGCAAAACTGGAATCGCACAACTAAGATTATCCAACACAACAGTTTACATTCGGCCCCAAGTTGACTCTACCCTTTGTTCTCTCATTTCTGCTTTGTC
Organism: Dicrostonyx torquatus; assembly: GCA_028555095.1. Taxonomy (NCBI): domain Eukaryota; kingdom Metazoa; phylum Chordata; class Mammalia; order Rodentia; family Cricetidae; genus Dicrostonyx; species Dicrostonyx torquatus. Next base: position 7,896,094 of record JAQHUG010000008.1, read on the forward strand.
ATTCTTTATCATTTTTATTTTGTTAATACACCTTTTATAAATCATTGTGCTATTATTGTTTGTGCTTTAAATTCCACCCTTCAGGTTGGTTTATGGATTAGCACTTTTCTTCTGTCATTTGCCGTGATGGATTTACTGGATTTTTCTCTCTCTCATAAGGATTCACCCACCATCATGCTGTGCTGTCTCTACCTCAGACGTGAAAAGCATTAATGACAAAACTGCTCAATTTTTTCACTTTTTGACTCTTTTGGCTAATCTTGATAAATAATTTTTCATTGTCTTTTCAAGCTATCTTTCTAAGCAGAAACCACTTCACCATGTTATGGTGACAAAAATCCGTTGTGAAAAATGTCCACGCAGTGATTTTTTTTAATCATGGGGTCATCAGTGCACACAAAGCTACACAGCATAGTCTCGACACGCAGATGGTGTGGTACAGCCTCCATCATGTGTGGGATGACTAAAATCTCAGTGGTACAGGATGGCATTTCTTTTATTTGCTCTTGAAGGATTCCAAAGAAGATCAGAAAATAGCTCTGTAATAATTTTATCTCCATGGTTGAATAAAATGGATGCAAGTTAAAATTTATGCCACCAGAATTTTCTTGCTTATAGAAGAGAAATCTATAAGGACTAAAATGCACACCTTCTAGGAGAACTTTGAGCCGTTAAGTGAGTCTGTATTGTAATGACTTCAAGTCAGACTTAAGTATTTTTGTAGTGTTTCCAACTTTCATCTAGCATGCCCTGTTCCAAGAATCTGTCCTGAGGAAACGATCACAGGGTTAGACTTCCCACCTAGAAAGTATTTCTGTGAAAAAAAAAGAAAGTATTTCTGTGTATGATTTATGAAGATAATAAATGAGATTAAAGGATAACCATTTCATTAAATGCTATATATAGCTATAAAATCATTTTCTAAAGACTAGGTTTAGTGAACGTGGCCATGGAAAGATTGCAGGATACAGATGGGCATGCATGCAATGCACGCATACACTTGATAAAAACGTTTTCAATAACTATGCTTAATTTGGTATGAAACAAACTACTTCCTCTTACAGATGGTGTTTATTTTGCTTAAAATAAGAATCGTAGCGTCATTTTCTTCTTTTCCTTCCTATTTAGTATCATAAAATAAATGGCCCATATTTTAGAGCATTCATCAAAAAGGTGGAACAGAATATAGAAAGGAAATACTGTGTGTGCCATCCTGAGGTAAATCCCTTGCACAAGCAGAGGATAGATCAAAAGTGTGGAGCAAGGAGGGTAAATTCAGATCAGCAATTCACTCGTGCCGAGGGGTGCTGGCTGTCTGGGACCCACCTGTCAGCAGCACTCTCTGAGGAGCAGCACCATCCCAGAAGAGGTGGGAGGGCATTTAGCCAAAGCAGGGAGTTTTAAAAACACCTTGATCCCGTGGACGCTTTCATTACCAGGCGCTTAAGAGAAGGGTGTGGAAGGCTAAAGCCGGGATTTAAAAGACTTTTTGCGCTCCGTTCCTACCAAGGAGAATGTTAAGTAGTGAAGCCAATGAAACAGAAACAGATGGCTCAGATTTTCTTTGAAACATAGACAGATTGAAGAAAAAGAAGTTTGGCAAAAAATACATCTGGGGTTTAGCCAAACTGAAAACATTTGAGAAACAGTATGAAACATTGGAAGAACATTAAGGCACCCACAACACTCACATTAAGTGTAACGTGATAGATGCACAGAATGAAATGGAGCTTTAAAGACAGAGCCCAGTTTCCGGTGAGCTCTAGCAGCTGACTCAGGGGGAGTCGGGACAGGCCACCTCAGCAACGAGCGTGACCTGAAGCCATGTGCCTCTAACACCTGTGACCTTGTGTGCCCAACCCTAACGGGCCACGTTGTGCAAATTGCCCATATGTGAAACCAGGCAGGATTGATGTTGCCCATCTGGCTGAAATGACAAGCAGGAGTGTAATCTGTAAACCCCAAATGGGCTGGAGAACTGTACCTGCCTATGAGACTTAAATGACCTGTGTGACTCAAGCTACCTGAGATACTGTAATGAAGTGAGGTTGAAGTGCCCTATGCAATTGTTACCTTCTGTGGGACTAAAACAGTCTATGGGACTTGATGGACCAGTGTGACTGAGGTGACCTGAAGTTTGCTGGCTTCCTTTTCTTTAATTCCTAGTCATTAGGGTTGATGCCCTAACATTGTACTAGAAGTAGCCACCCTCCCACCACATTGCTGAAGTATTTAAACTACCTGCTACAGAGAGTAAAGAACGTTTCCAGAAGGTACATTTGCCTGAGAACCTTGGCATCCTTGTGCTCAGGCGAGCACCGAGTTTTTAACGAGCCTTGTCTTAGACGCAATAAGCACAGAAGGACTATGTCTGGCTATGCCAATGTTGGGTGAAGGGAATGCGGTGTGTGAGCCGAGGGACACGGAAGTGTACATAGCTCAGATTTCTGAAAAAAATCCGAATTGGCAGTGTGCGAATGGGTTCCAAAAAGAGAAGGAAAGAGACAGGTGAACTTTTAAGTGCATTGTTTTGGACAGAATGATGATGTAATGTCCTCATGAAAAAGGAGAATGTAGAACACAATCAAATAAAAATAATAATAAAAATAAATTAATTAACTTGGGGCTACTACCTTCAAATTATCAGGTTTTAGAGAAAGGGTTGAGAAATAAAACGTTAGAAGTAAGAATAGGGAGTTTCAGGGTCAGCAGGCAGCTAATCTGCTCTTCAGCATCTACCAACCCACAGAAAGAAGACAGCTGGGGCTAGAGAGATGGCTCAGAGGTTAAGAGCACTGGCTGCTCTTCCAGAGGTCCTGAGTTCAATTCCCAGGAACCACATGGTGGCTCACAACCATCTGTAATGAGATCTGGTGTCCTCTCCTTGACTGTAGGCATACAAGCAGACAGAATGCTGTATACATAATAAATAAATAAATCTTTAAAAAAAATAAGAAAGAAAGAAAGAAGGCAGCTGCACGTGGGGACAGTCAGTGCAGGGAGGAACAAGGCAGGCAGTGAGACAGTTGGTGGAGAACCTGAGTATCCGGAAGCAGAAGAGATTCTCGGGGTGGCAGTGGGGTATCAGAGGTGGGACACCTTGGAGTGGTAGTGGGATACCAGAAGGTGGAGAGTTTTGGGGTGCCACTGGTCTAGCGCATGTCTTGAGACAGGGATGAGGAGGTGGTGGCCTAAATACCAATGGGTTTTGTAACCCTTGGGAACTGCGTGTAATAGCTTTTACACTAATTATACAGCTCTTTGAAGGATATTGTCCTCTCTGGAACCAACAATAAAGCTCCTGGGTTACAGACCCAGTTGTTTTATACCAGAAACAAAAAAATTAGCTGACAATGTTGCTTTAAAATGGTTACATTATTTAGTGATACCTATGTATCACTTTTCTCTAGGTAGAAAGACTTGCAACAGTTAATATTAACTATTAACTCTTGATTGTATAAAAACAAACAAAAAAGAAAACAATATTTATCAAAAATAAAAACATCAAGAGACCTGTTAATTTTTAAAAAATTATTTGAACAAGAACATGGTTTAGAATCTTAAACTCCATCCAAAATGCACCGCCCTAACTGCTGAGACATTTTCATATAACTGCTAGACAGTGACACATAGAGATTTCCTGGTGGTGCAGCCCAGCATTCACCGTGCTTGGGCATCATCTAGCAACTGTAAGTCTAGGATTGGCTTTGGGTTTGGTTGCTGTGATGACCTGGAACTCCATGCTTAGATACAGTTTGAGGGTTAGGCTACAGAGTGTTTACAGAACAACAAGCTAGCATCCAGTTCACTATGTACAGAGGCCACTTTGGACCAAATGTCATCATCAAAGTACAGAAAAAGATTTAGGTCAAAATTAATTCAATTTAACAATACAAGGAAAGGCTATTTGGTGAGACATAACTAATGTTCCTGACAGAGGGAGAGATAAGAATTCACGTCCCAGCAGCAATTTTCATTCCATTGGACTTTGTCAGCTGTTTAAACGTTTGGCCAGGAATTGTAACTTCTTCAGGGAAAGTATGAATCACCTCACACAAAAAGCTCTGTCCCAGACTAGATCTCAGGTGGCTTTTATCTGTCTGTATGGAATTCCATGTAATGAGACAGCCCCCCAACTACTTTCTCAACCTGTTCTTAGGAATCTCGTGAGACTTCTGCCTGCCAGCCCCTTCCCCATCCCCGTAGGCCATTTCTCTGAAAGACCTGACCAACCAACCTGTTCAAGACATACACTCAGATAATGCCCATCAGCATCTTCTTAAAAACAGAAATACACCGACCACTTCTCTGTTTGTTTTGGGTATTCCACCTCTCTTTTATTTCTTATTCTTCCACTTTCAAGAATGCATTTTGTTCGGTTTTTTTGCTGTTATAGCCCCAGGTAAAAACAGTCTCAAGGAACAAACAAGCATGCGGAGAATATGTTAGTGTGCACAGTTTCCCCAATGGCACTGTTCCTCTCGTCCCCAGGGTACCAGCTTACCATGAGGTTTCCCACCCACTGGCACTCCCGACTCGAGCTTCCAACCTTGTGATCACACATAATTGCACAGCCATTCTATTCTTCACCATCAGTACAGTGTTCAATAACCCCAGGAGGCCTTCAATACCCTACTACAGCGACAGGCTAAAGTAACTTTGTTTTGGGTAGACCAGAGATGCACAGGCTTAGCAGATACTCAGTGGGTGAGGTGTATTCAGCACATCTTGGATTTAATGATGCTTTCAACTTACATGGATTTCCACAGATATGTCCCCATGAGAGACATCTGTATGCGTGAATGTTACTGAAATTTGTAAGCAGGAGGCATCAGGTGTTCAGGTAACTGTGCAGTATAGGAATAGACTTTTGTATTTCCATATGGCCCCAGTCATATATCACCTTCCTCATGATTGTCATCAGGGGCTGTGCTGCCTTTCCCATGTCATGTTCTATAGCCTATAACATGGCTAACAATAAGGAACCCTGCGTGCTCCTGACCCGCCCATACCAGGTGCACCTATCTGGTCCCCTGCTCCTCATCCCTGTGCGGAGCAGTCATGTCACTGACGGATCCCCACCCACCGTATTCCTGAGGACTGTTTTTTCCATTCTCTCTCAATCCTTTTCTGAGTCACCATTTGTCTTCATTGGATTTTTGGCCTTAATTTCTGGAATCCATCCCCATTCACACCATCAGTTTCCACTGCTGTCTTAAGAAAGACTATAAGCCTACATTCTACTTTGCTTCTCAGTTTATAGTTTGGCTTGGAATAGAGAGAGCTTCAAGTTGAAAATAATCTTCTTTCAGGATTAAAAGAATCCTTTTTTCCCCTTTGCAGTCTACCTCTCAATACTTCTGTGTGGAAAAGACAGAGCCAGGTCCGCATTTCTTACCCATCCTGAGCTCCTGCTAAGGTTGCCACTGCTGTCATTTGTGTGGTCTTTCCAAAGCTTTTAGGGCTTTTTTCTGTCATCATTTGTTTGGAGTTTCAAAACGACTAGATCTAAAACGTTTCTCCTTTCTCCTTGGGTTTAGCGTCTGCTCCAGTCTAGAAACTCACATGCTACAGTTCTAAAGAATTGCAAAAATGTATACAGAGATGCTTCTTCCCTTATGGTTCCTGTTTGTTCTTCAGAAGCCAGGACAGTTATTCAGAAGAGCAATTAATCTTAGGACCTGTGTGAGAAAAGAGTGTCCAGCAAAACCGACAAACTTAATGTGGCACTTCAGGCATTTTCTATATTTAGAAACATGGTACTGAAGATTACACGCAGGCATTGGAAGACAATTTTAGTGTTTTGATAAAAGGATGTGATTTTCATCAGGAAACTTGTGTGGGATTCTAGTATAATATCACACAGTGAAAACACCTCGGGGCAACCGAAGTCAGTACTCTTTAAAGGGGTTTTATAGTTAGAAACCATGTGGGTAAAACAAGCCAGATAAATCATAATTAAATGAGTGACATGTATAAAATAATTTGTAAACAATCACACGATGCCCCAGGCATACACATGTCCCAGCTAAGCACTGAGCAGTTCAATGTGGGCATGGTGATACACAGAAAGTTTCTATTTTCATTTCTAATTGACATCACATGGCAGTGAGTATTGGAAATTAGAAAGCACAGTCCTGGGTATGGCATAGGTTCTGGAGAAGAAAAACCACAGAGAGACATCGGGCGTCCTGAGGAAATCATGTTCCAGGAATTACACTCATCAATGCTGAAAGGAATTAGGTGTCCCTCAGCCAAATCCCTGCTATTTTGGGAGGCACTAAATAAATGATTGTTTAAAAGTCTGTTTTTTTAGAGGGTTGTATAGCAGGTTGCTAAGGAGGGCTATTCAAGGATCACAGACTGGACAGTTTCAACACAGAGTTGCCATGTTCTACCAAGGTGACTCTGGACTTCATGGTTTGAGGAGACTAGGGACATGTTCTCAGCCCATGGCTGGCTGGAGAGTCTAGAAGCATACTTGACTACTTCAGTGGCATCCTACAGGGTCCTCCTGGCTATGCCAACCATAACACAACTCACAGCCTCTCTTTAAGCTGCAACCATATGTTCCAGCCAAGCAAATTCATCAGAAGACTCACACACATGACCCCTACATGCATGCCAATTCTGTTACCAGCTTCCTAGGGGTGGGCTTCTTGGTCCACGTTTCCCATGGCTTTATCATTCATTGACTCTCTTTGGGGCTGAATTGTTTCTTTTACAAAATTCATGTGCAAGAGTCCTAACTCCTAGTGCCTTTGAATGTGACTGTCATCAACACAATAACTAAGGTAAAATGGGCCACTGGAATACTCTCTAAACCAGGCCAACTGCTGTACCTATATGAAGAGGAAACAAGTACACAGCAAAGGGATGCCCCAGGAAGACCATAGCATCTGCAAGTCAAGCAGCGAGGCCTCGGGAGAAAGCAGCCTTGTTCCTGAATTTCAGGCCCTAGAACTGTGAGAACTGTTGAAACTGTCCAGTCTGTGGGCCTTGTACAATAGCCTTCCTTAGCAACCTGGGAAGTGTCCAGCATGCCTGGAGAAAAGCCTGAGGCAGAAGATGAGCAGGTATGATGTGTCGCCTGTAGTGTGACTCAGTCATCTACCTAAGGGTAAACACAAGGAACCAATCAATGTTTCTACCTCCACCCCCAGCCTTCAACCATGCACTCTTGGGAGTGAATGAGAGCCTTAAATTCCAAGGAGCTGTGGCAACAGATGGAACTGTGGTCTCAACTTGGACAGATCTTCTTTTGATAGTTATAGTACAGGGAGGAATGAACAAGAACCATCCTTCACGTATTCCTTAAGGATACTACAAACAGCCGGGCGGTGGTGGCGCACGCCTTTAATCCCAGCACTTGGGAGGCAGAGGCAGGCGGATCT
>JAQHUG010000008.1:7912652-7930465 GCA_028555095.1 Dicrostonyx torquatus
CAAGAAAGCAAAAGACTTTTCTTTTTACCATGATACAAGGGACAAACAAATTGATTACCATCTTAATACCTAAAACACCAAGTAACTACACCCTAGGTCAAGATATCATGTTAGTAATCACACCTTAAGTCCAATCGCCTATCAATAACCTTGAAGGAGCAAGAATAGGTCTGAACTCTCTGACCGTTAGCCAAGGTGGAACAGATCCACTTCTATGAGCCATCTGAATACCCAAAATACCAATTAACAACACCGTAAGTCAAGATATCTTTGTTAGTATCCACACCTTAAGTTAATAGGCTTGAACTCTGTGACCTTTAGTCAAGGTGAAACAGATCCAAAGTGCTCTCATTGCCCAGTGGAACTCACTGTCCTTGTTAGCTTTCTGTTGCTATGATATATGTACCATGACCAAAAGAAACTTGAGGGAGGGGGTTATTTCATCTTACAGATTACAATTTGTCCTTGAGGGAAGTCAGGGGAGGAACTCAGGCATGGAAGAAACTTAAAACAGAAACCACAGAGGAATTCTTATTTGCTTACCACACTAACCATGCCAAGGAATGCATTAGTGTAAACTTCACTGTGAATCACAGACACCAGATTCATAATCAGCTACCATCTGTATACAGCTCCACCTGTCTAGGGATAGTACTGCCCATTGTAGCCCTCCTACAACAATTAGCAATCAAGAAAACACCCTCAAATATATAGCCACAAGTCAATCTGATAGAAGCAATCCTTCTGCTGAGATTCCTTCTCCCTAGGTGTATCAAGTTGACAACCAAGAAAATTTGCCCTTTGGGAAAACAGCAAAATCCAAGCAGAAGAGATTTCTATGTCACTTTAGCCCACTGCACTTTGTCCCACAACACTATAGATGCCATATCGTAGAATTCCCCAGCCTCAGAGTTGTTCTCTGTCAGCAGTTTCTCTTGATAAACTTCACAATCTGAAAGCACTATTGGAAAATCCCCTTCCATCAACTTGGTATGTCTTACAGGGCCATTAAAAGTCTGAAATGTGTGTATGTAAAAGTCTTCAAAATGATAGCAGATTGGCGGCAATAACGCTTTTTGCCCAAGGCAGGCATAATTTTATTTCCATGCTGGGTGTTTTCTGTAGGCCTGCATTCAAGGTAAAAAAGGAGCCTTGAGAAGGATCTCCATGGTTTTCCCCAAATCTCCAAAGTGTTTGGAGATCACTTAAAAATTTGAAGGAATACAGATTTCTTCTGAGGGCAAAACAAACAACACCTAAACCCATTAAGGTCTCTACTGCTGGTTTCAAAAGTTCAGAAAGGATAGAGCTGGAGAGATGTCTCAATAGTTAAGAGCACCTGATGTTCTTGCAGAGGATCCAGATTTATTACCAGGAACCACACAGGCATCAGTTCCTGGGGACCCAATGCCCTTTGGTCTCTGAGAGTATCCACACACATATGGTGCATGTAAACTCACAGGCATATACATATACACATAAGCAATGGCAAAGCCTTTTAAAACATCAAAAAGGAGCAATCCTGTTTTTATAAGAGATTTCCAGTCTGATCTGGTAGCCAATGAGGCTGGCATAGTGACCCAGAGTCGGGGTGGTTGAATAGACTAGCTATGACTTTGATGTTCGCCACACTAACCATGCCAAGGAATGTATTAGTGTAAACTTCACTGTGAATCCCAGACACCAGTGAGTGGATCTGGAGCCTAGAGACTTGGCCAGGAATCTAAAGAGTAAGTTGTGTGAATCAGTAATCTATGAGTTGTTGAAGAAGTCAGGGCTTCAGTGAATCCTCTCTAAAGTAGGGCTCAGAGAGATTCAGACTCAGGTTCTGTACTGTGACTGTTAGCCTCAGCTTACTTTCGAAACAGAATGGCTTCTCCTGGTGTTGAGGCTCATGTAAGTTCAGTTCTTGACAATTATATGAAACTGTGTTCTGTAGGCCACACATGATTGCTGCTTCCAAGTTCACAGCACTTTGTCTTCTACAACCCGTGTCAACCAGCTCTCTAAAGGTTGTGTTCCCATCTGCCCTATCCTGTCATGTGTTTTAGTTGTGGAAGAACACATATGCTCCAAGTCCAAATGAGATAACTCCCAGGACACCAGGCAACTTGACAGTCTGCTGGTCTCCACCCATGTGGCTTGATTTTGTGAAAATTTATACCTCAACATTTGTGCTTTGCTGACTGACTTGCATACTCTGGGGTTAGGGATGAGACAAATAGATAAAAGGAATCCAGCAAAAGCAAAGACGTTGAGACAAACAAAGCTAAGATACTCTGTGACTTTCCTACATTTAGTGTAAGATGACCAAGACAATAAGATATCTATCATTTGTTGAGGAAAAGTCTTGACATCTTGCATGCCAAGTAAGGAACATGCAGAGAAGGAATCCCGAGACAAAGAGGGGGGAATTAAAACAGAAAAGTGAAGCAAACTGGGGAAGCATCTGTCTCTGTGCAAGGACCTTGCCACCCCATCATCCAACTCCAGCGACCCCTTCCCATTGCCACACCCCCTATTTCCTACCTTTAGCTGTTTTGTAAGAGGCAAGGTGTACTAAATTAAACTATGGCAAAGGTGTCGACACAGAAATTAGAAGCCTTATGATGTACTTATTTACTGCCTTTAAGCAGTCACATGCTCAGCTGACTCTGCTCTTAGCCAAAATTAACCTTCACTGAGCCATAGAGTCTTAAGAGTAAAACTGTTCACCTCATGACAGGAAAGACCAAAGATGGATGCCCAAACACTGCAGAGGAACTTGGGTGCCTGTCCAGGCCACTAGCTGTCTCTGTCATCTCCTATGGTTTAGCTTGTTCTGCTCAAGCCCACAGGCAGTGACCAGGAGCCACTTCTCTGTATGCCAAGTACCATCCTGCCTGAGGCTGCAGGACTCAGAATCCACATCAAGCTCCTTGTCCAGAAATTTTCTTAACTTTCTTAGACCCTATGTTTGGATATCCAAATTACACATTGGATGCCATATGCAGACAGATTTTTCTTTGGGTTATCAGCTCACTAACAATACAGAAACATTATTAATTATAAAAGCTCAACCTTAGCTTAAGCTTTTCTCACTAGCTCTTATATCTTAAATTAACCCATTTCTATTCATTTAAATCTGCCATGCACGTGCCACCCATCCTGCTTCCTTCGTGTCTCCTCTATGCCAAGATTTCTCCTCTTCTTCCTTTCTTTCCCCAGAAATTCCACCTGTATCTCTTGCCTAGCTATTGACTGTTCAGCTCTTTATTAAACCTATCACGGTAATATATCTTCACACACTGTGCAAATTATCCTGCAACATACTGGTGGCCAAACAGGTACATTTAAAAAGAATGGACGCTGGGCGGTGGTGGCACACGCCTTTAATCCCAGCACTCGGGAGGCAGAGGCAGGCAGATCTTTGTGAGTTCGAGACCAACCTTGTCTACAAGAGCTAGTTCCAGGACAGGCTCCAAAGCTACAGAGAAACCCTGTCTCAAAAAGCCTAAATAAATAAATAAATAAAAAGAATGGACTTGTCATTCACTGCCGTCGGACATTTGAAGTTGCAGATTCCTCAGCAACAAACTCAGACAAAAAAGTATTAGGAAAAGAATTATTTCTATACTGAACACATACAGATTTTTCTTTTCATTATTCTCAACAATTCAACTATTACATAGCAGTTGTCAGGTATTATAGGTCATCTAGAGATGGTAGGATGTGCATAAGTTATATGCAAACACACACATACACACACACACTTAAAATTTATTGATGGGGCTGAAAGGATGGCTCAGAAGTTAAGAACAATTGGCTACTTTTGCAGAAGACCGAGTTCTCAGCATCCACATGGGTGCTCACGAATGTCTGTAGTTTCAGTTCCATAGAATCTGATGGCCGCTTCTGGCCTCTGTAGCCACCAGACACACATGTGGTGCACAGACTAACATGTAGTCAAACATTCATGTATAAAAATTTAAAAATAAGTCTTTAAAACAAAGCATTCCTGCACTGGGGGCTTCTTCATTTGTTTCCACATCAACTGCTATAAACAGGGTTGCAGTGGGCTAAGGCATAAAGTGCCACTTCACTACATGGATCGCATCTCGTATCTTTGAATTTGCCAAAAGCAAAAAGATTGGATGTTCTGAATGCAATTCTTGCCTGGTAACTGCTTCTATTGTATATAGTTTTACTACATTAGAGTTAAAACATTCCCTTTTAATTTAGATAAAAGGGGGAAATGCTGTGGAATATTTGTACAGTGTGTAAAGATACATTGCTGAGATTGGTTTAATAAAGAGCTGAATAGCCAATAGCTAGGCAGGAAGTTTATGAAGAATTCCCAGCAAGGGAAAGGAAGGGAGGGGTCATCTTGGCAAGGAGGAGATACAGAGAAAGCAGGACAGGAGGTACATGACAGAACATAAACTAATAGAAATAGATTAATATAAGTTGTAAGAGCTAGCAGGACAATCCTAAACTCAGACTGAGTTTTCCTAATTAATAGTAAGTTTTGTGTCATTTTTTTGTGAGCTGGTGACCCAGAGGAAAAAAATCTGTCTACACTCACTCATATATCTTATTTTGTAAAAATGTCCATTTAGATCTTTTGTTTATTTTGATCAAATTATTTATTATTAAGTTTCTGATTTTCATATAAATTCTGGCTATTAATCCCTTATTCTTACATAGTTTACAAACATTTCTCTTATGCCAAGACTTGTCAACTCACTCGTTGATGGCTTGTTTTGTCGGACAGAAGCCTTTTAATTTGAAGCAATCTCATTGGCTTATTCAGAAGAACTCTATAAACATAATCTGGATTTTGCCACAGGTGGGTCTGGAAAACCCCCCATGAAACTTTCTAGGAGATCTATGCACCCTCAGTAGAAGGAATAAATTAGGGCCTCTGGGATTGTCAGGACCCACCATTAGCATATGGTGCTCTATGGGTCCAATGGGGAGCTTGATTGGAATGGCTGATAAGAAGTCTTACTGTGGCAAGGTCAAAGGGTGTGAGAAGAAAAGTCCCAAGCTATCCCATGTTGAGTGCTACATGTGGGGTATGCCAGAAGGAGAGATGCACAGGTAGTTTCTCAGTCTCCTACCTGGGCAGCCTGTCCAGCTTTTAAAAAGATGCTGCATTCACTCCTAATTCATTCATCTTAACCTTGGGAGAATTGAAGTTAGAAGGAATCCCAGAACGACTATCTGTGACAGGGAAAGTTCAGATCATATACACATGGGGAGAGAAGGGAATGACGGGAAGGCCTGAAGCTGCACAGCCTGCAACAGCTCACTTGTGTGCCGGTTTCGAAGGCTCACTTCAGTTTCAGTCCTAGACCATATCGTAGGAGTACCAGGCTCCTTTCTAGAGTGCCAGACAGTGTGTGCTGTCTGGAAATGGATTTCTTAAGGCCGCAGTGTCTCCTGAAATAACCCTCAAAATATCAGGCAAACCCAAGCTGAAGGACACTGCACACATCACTTCTCAAGAGGCAGAAAGAACTATGCAAGACCAGAGAAGCCTGAGCAGAAGGACAAAGGAAAACCAGGTGTTTCCCGGATGGGTTATAGACCACGCAGGCAGTGCCAGGAAAGATGAAGCAATTTGAATAAAGTCTGCAGATTGGTTCATGGTGTCATCGTAACAATGTAGCTGGCACTGAGATTCATGCTGTATCTGTAGGTGTTAACATCTGGAGGAGGCTGATGAAAGGCAAAGAAGAAAGTTTCTTCCTATTTTGGGAACTTTTAAAGTCTGAAATAGTTCTAAAATGAGACATCAAAAGTAAAAGAAATTAACATGGGCAAAAATTTTTAGTGGCTGAAATAATGCTGAAATAATGCCGTCTTATACGCACTTAGCAAATCTGTGGGTGCTCAAGTCTCATTCTCTCTCTCTCTCTCTCTCTCTCTCTCTCTCTCTCACACACACACACACACACACACACACACACACACACTGAAATGCTAATCAGCCATAAAAATAATTAAATCTTGTTAACTGCAATAATATGAATGAAGCTGAAGGAAATTTTGCTAAATAAGTGAAATAAGTCAAACAACAAACAAAAAATGTTTTATATTCTTTCTTATATGTGGAATTAGAAAGAAGTTCATCTCAATGAAGCAGACAGTACACTTACAGTCATAAGAGTGTGGAAAATGGCTAAAAAGGAGAGATGGGTCAGCTGGCACAAAGTTCCTTTTTGTTACAATGTGGCAGACTCACTAAAGAAGCCAGTGTGACTCCAGCTCTGGGATAGAGAAGAGAAGAAGAGATGCAATGTACCATGCACTGTATCTGAAGGGATCCAGGGTGTTTTCAGGGGCTGCCAGTGCTGGAACCTGAGACAAGCTGAGCATCAGATGGGCAATGGCGGTGATAGGCTATGACACGATGAACGACCTGAGAAAGTCATCATTATCATCATCATTGGGCAAAATAAAACAAAAGGGTAGGTCACAGGAAAGACAAAACGGGTGTGTCACAGGAGGTGTGCCCTCATAGTAGAGTGTCCAGGACTAGAGGCTACACCTGCACATAGCACAGAAACAATGGCCTGGGGCACTTTAGAGCCCTCACAGAACCTTTAGAACAGGTAGCTCAGATTACTCTAAATTAAGGGAGTCTGAATGGGTGTGAGATGTAGTTGGACTGTGGAACCTAAAATGAGATCTGGGACAGGGAAACTTTTAGAACACTGCAGGGATAGCGACATCTGAATGTTTACTACACTGCCCTGGCAGAGTCCCCATCCCTCTACACTTGTACTTGAATCTAGGAACACCCAAATCAGTTATGTATTTGCATAGAATCTGCAAATAGTATTCTAAATACTTTATATCCCCCCTTTATGATGATATCTAATATAATGTCATTGTATATAAATAGTTATATTGCATTATTTGGGAATAAGACTGTACATGTTTAGTATAGGCATCCGTTTTTCCGGGAAAAAAATATTTTCTTTCTGAAGCTAGTTGAATTAGTGGATAAACAATTCACAGGTGCTGAGAGTCAACTTTAGACTAGCTGATGGTGTTTTGTTGATGTTAAATTTTCCAAATTTAATGATGTCCCTGCGATCATGTACCAGACATCCCAGTCATTAGGGGATATGTAGTAAATAATTGCTGGTGAAAGCATGTGATCTCTACAAGTTGTACCAGATGATTTTAATGAAAGAGAGATCAAGTCACAGATGGGCAGAGGTGAAGAGAGCAGGCCAGCCAGCGGATGCAGCAGACCAGGGTTGAATAGCATGTGGTGTAACCTGCAGAATTCTTGCAAGCCTTCTATATGTTTTGAAGATATAGCTTTAATCTAAAAATAGTTTCCAGAGAGGAATCAAAAGGAAAGTGATTTCTTTCTAAATTCATGACTATCCATAATGTGCTTTGTGTGAAAATACGGCTAAGAAAGGAGATTGCTCCTTTGACGCACGGCAATGCACACTGCCAGCATATGTCACCCTGGGCCGGAGGGCAGCCTCATCTACTTTTCGCCAGTTTGCTTTGCCGACACAAGGACAACAAATATATGTAATACTGTGTACGGCACACACTGCAGGCAGGAAGCCCTCACAGTGTGTGGGCTTCCTGCCTCCAGAGGTGGGAGCCGAGAGGACCTGGCTCCCAGCGGAGGCAGAGCCATGCCAAAAGATTCTTGAATTCCTGGGGCAGGGTAGCTCCATAGGTTGGGCTGCTTTCCTCCTAAGTTGGTCATTAGTTACTGCCCTTTTTTATCACACAGTGTGACATCAGCTTTGTAAACTGATGCTGCTGTCAGATCGGTGGCCTGAATGATCCAGGTTGCTGCTACTGGCTCTGAAGCATGCACATCACTGTCAGTTCTGAGAGCTGTCCCTTCAGGGAACATGTCCAGCACGTAAGTGCCTCTTTTATGTGCATTTCTTCCCTGTAAACAACCCCACTTTCTGGCACTCTGTGCAAACGAGCTATAACTTGTATCTTTATGATACAGTAAATACTCAGACCAGAAGAACATGCACTTCCCAGGGAAAAACCAAGGACATTTCATTCCATCTTCAAATATATGTGCAGGCACTTAAAAGGCTTTTTTAAGTGATTTGGGTTGAGTGGCACACACACAAAAAATCTACTTGAATTATAATGGCCCAGAGATGGTATAGCTCAACTGTATTTCTCAGTTGCCCTAAGTCATTGCTTTTCATGCAAACAATAAGCTTTTATCTCAGTATAGCGCTTTTACATCAGTAACTCCCTCAAGGGTGAAGAAGCTGCCCATCTTGGAGGACCTTCTTGTATATATCTTCCTGGCTCATCAGACTCATTTGTTGGACAGACTTCAGCTTTCTGCCAGAGCCACTAATTCTACCACCCAGCATTTCTAGAGTGACACCACAGGGTCAAGTCCTGTGCATTCTGGGTCACTTTTGCTCCACAAAGCCCTCACCTATAGATACAGATATTTGGTTGTCACTGTTTAAATACTCAGTGAGAAGGTACTGTAAGATCAATAATTATTGTAAGAGTTCCAAATGTATTAGTAGTAATGGTACTTATATAATAAATGGGTAAGGGTGCTGTAGGAGAATGCTCTTGGACACTGTAAAGATTTGTCACTAGTATTGCTTTAATAAAACTCTAACTGGCCAGTAGTAGGGCAGGAAGTATAGGTGGGGTGACCAGACTAGGAGAATTCTAAGAAGATGAAAGCAGAGAAGCAATCACCAACCAGACACAGAGGAAGCAAGATGAGAATGCCTTACTGATAAAAGGTACCAAGCCACATGACTAAACATAGATAAGAATTATGGGTTAGTTTAAGTTGTAAGAGGTAGTTAGTAAAAAGCCTGAGCAATAGGCCAAACAGTTTATAATTAATATAAGTCTCTGCATATTTATTTGGGACTGAATGACTTTGGGACTGGGCAGGACAGAAACTTCTGTCCATGCAAGAGACATTACTGGCATGATCTGCACAGTGTGCCTGGGGCCACAGGCAAATTGTCACCAGAAATAATGTCCACCTTCTGGCATCTTCATGATGTCACCCAATATCGCAGGCTTCTTCAGTCATACTGCAAGGAAGGTTGTCCAGGCACTTCCTGTAAGGACAAGCTGAGACAAAGCAGGGCACATTCACCCTTTTAATTCTATGAAGAGGCTGAGGGGGCCCATCCATCGAGGATCATGTAGTCTTTTCCTGGTGCTCATCTTAAAAGGCCATCTGCCTGTGCCTCTGTGATAGCCATACCTCGGAAACTCAGGAGCTGTCCAGGCCTTTCCCAGGGAGCCCTCTGCTCACACAGCTGCACTCCACATCCCAGTGATTGCTCTTCCTGGCCATGGGTGGCCCCTCCCAACTCCATCCTGACCTCTGCTCTCTTTTTCCAGGCCCTGCTGATCTTATCAAACACCTAATTTCCCCTTTCGTAGAGCTGCCAGCTCCAGGCACTTTCTATGAACTGATGTTTGCAAGAAACCTGCAAGAAATGTGAGTTTCCTCCACCCAGTCAAACCCTTCATTTGCTCTCCCTCTCCCTCCTGCTCTCGTTGCTGTATCTTGCTGGGCTCAGCTTCAGCTCCACCCATTTGCTTCTGAGAAACCATTATGGTCTTGACATGAAAAATGTACTCTCGTTTAAAGCTTATGAAATCACACTGTATTTATGGCTTGTCCTCCTTTTGATGTAGTTAACCATTAGGTCAAGTGAAGCTTCAACAGACTTGCAGCTCATCTTATGCAAACATTTCACTCACAAGTTTATATTCACTTGGGATTATTTTCCTGCCCCTACAAGACATCCTTTTCATGAGCCTGGGTGTTCTATAATGAACGTTCTTCACTCGGTGTTTGCACTTTCCATGGGTGGTGCTGACTCAGGCTTGGGGACCGTTTGTTGAAGCTCCCGTCACAGTTTTTTTTCCCTAATAGCCTGTCCTCTGAAGTTAGGGCTCGTCTGCCTAGAATCTCAGTCTAGTTCAGTAAATAGAGATTCCACAGAAGCTCCCCTGTAAATAATGAATATCTCTAGAGACCCAGGAATGTATTCATTTGCCTGGTTGTATTGAACACGTGACTCAGATTGTCCCAGGCATATTTTAAGGGCATGGTAGCACTTTTCACTCAGATGTAACTCCTTGGCAGCCTCATCTGGAACGTGTCCAGAAGCCCCACAGTCACACACATACACACACACACACACACACACACACACACACACACACACACACACCATCACAGGGTGCCAGGCCAAATCCTGGAGTTCTGTTCAGAGTTTTCAGCCCCTAAAGCCACCTTGAGAGGGAAGTAAACAGTTACCTGAGACCTGCCAAGATGATCTGAGTTCCTTGAGGACGTAGAAAATCAGCATGAGCCAGGACTGGATAGGTCTTTCAAGCTGAATTCCGACCCTGCTGTGTCTGGACACAGTGTGAAACAGTTGTCTATTATAACTTGTATGCTTTAGATGTGCCTCTTAAATCCCCATGTGTAAAGTATTCACTACCAGGGGCCTCTTTTGTCTATGGAGATAATGGAAGTTGTTGATCCCTTAGCCAGTAAGGGGTAGTGAAATAAGTTCTAAGTCATTGGGGCCCCTGAAGGCAGTGTTAGGAGCCTGGTCACGCCCTGGAGGCAGTGTTAGGACTCTGTTCCCTTCCTATCTCTTGTTTCGTTTCCTGGTGGCCATGGTACAAGAAGTTTCTTTAGCCACACAGTCCTAAAGCTTCCTTGCCACAGACTCAGAAGCAAGAGGCCAGCTAGCTGACCATGGACTGAACTTCCCAACTGTGAATCTAAGCAAAAATCTCCATTTAAAGTTGATCTCTTCTGCTAGTTTGTTATAGTGACACAGGAAGTTTACAAACTCAAAGCCCAGCTACCATTAGGATTAAGATGTGACGATGAGATCTTTAGTTCATAAGTGGGATTGATGACTTTACCAAAGAGGTCCAGCTGAGTGAGGTAGTGTTTTTGTTGGGTTGATTTATTTTGTTTATCATGTGTGGAAAGAATAAGAAGAGAATGAGACTTTGTCAGACATCAAACCTGCTGTTACTGTGACTTTGGACTCCCAGATTTCATAACTATGGGCAATAAATATATACCATAAATAAATAATATTTATGATAGATATCACCTAGGGTAAAACATTTAGTTTTAGCCATTAGGTGGCTTCAGATAATCTCTTTCCCTTCCAAGAGTGGTCCCAAGGCTATGCAGGTAATATTGCCTGCTGCTTTGATATCATGAAGGAACTAACACCCACACTTGGTGTGGGAAGTCCTTATGTATATGTGTTACTTTTATTGGTAATGATTTTGGGCAATGACTTAGCAGAATATAGCCAGGTTGGAAGATATATATATATATATATATATATATATATATATATATATATATATATATAGAGAGAGAGAGAGAGAGAGAGAGAGAGAGAGAGTAGGTAGAGTCAGGGAGAAGCCCTGTAGTCACCACAGGAGACACATCTCCGCTGGAGCCCCCTGAAACCTTGCCAGTAGGGCACGACCTTGTGGTGATGCACAGAGTAAGGGAGATGGGTTAGTTTAGGGTGTACGAGCTGGCCAATAAGAAGCTAGAGCTATTAGGCCAAGCAGTGATTTAATTAATACAGTTTCTGTGTGGTTATTTCAAGTCTGGACAGCCAGGAACAAACGAACAGCCTCCTGCCAACACACACTGACCCTTGAGACCTCCTAGCCCATGCATGTCTCCTTCAAGGTGGCACATGGGTTGAGTGAACATCACTGTAAAAGCCCCATCCTACACAACTGCAGCTTCCTACACTCGGAGGAGATGCGAGAACCGCTACAGTCAATTTGGAGTAGTGCCTGTGTTGGCCATGTTCTGAGTAGCTTCATGAATCACCAAGGCCACACTGAAGGATTAATGAAGCATCCCAACCTCACTGAGCCAGGGAGACCTCCTCTCTGAAGATCTATAACTCAGGCGTCTAAGGCAAGGTGACGAGACGCCTTGAAAGATGGAGTGTTGATGACTCTCAATGCGTTTAGAGTCTTGGGGAATCTTGTTAATTGCATATTTGATTAAATTTTTTACTGTTCGGTTCAACATCAGGGAGAGCAGACCCTGGCTCCACCCATACACTTCATTACAGGCCAGGCCAGCACAGCAACTGCTTCTAAAACTCCTGATCCAGAAATTAATTTGAAGGCAGAAGACAGAACATAAATAAAGGAAATAAACGGACCCGTGCTTGTCACATTTGCTTTCGTCTGGCCTGTTGACACTCTGTTTATGGCACTGCTGCAAAATACCTGCTAACAACCCTTCCTATCAAAGGCTAACAGGAAAAACCAGGTGGCTGGATTTGAAAGCCTTCTCTGAATAAAGGCCCTAGAAGCTTCCATATGGAGTGCAAACCTTCCGTTTTTTCTTCTGTAAGATGGTTTAAGATGAAAGAACTGCCTTAGGAAGTGCCACATCTTTGAGGACTACCTGTTTCCCCATCTATTGCGTTAGGCATCTCCTATTGTGGAGTGCTGACCATACAAACACAATGGAGCTCATGGCTGAAGGAAAGCTTGGACTTGACTTCCTGGTGACCCAGCAGGTCTCCCAGGATAGTTCACAGATCACCTTAACAGCAGATCAAGAAAACTGCTGTAACAGGAGCATAAGTATCAAGTTCTGAAAAGATAGAGGAGAGACGTAATTCATTGATCTTGATCAAGGAATTTTATTACCCACATCTATCTGACCGTTAAATACATCAAGGGTTTTACAAGGGTTTATGGAGAAAATGGTCCTGAGTCGAGCCTGAAATGAAGAAGCTCTGATGGGTTGACATCTGAAAGGAATAAGAACAGAAGAGGTCCTCGGACATAAAGTCACGGAGGAGCAAGAGCAGACAGAGACACCCTCCCACTTGAGCAAGAAACAGAAGCCTGACAACTGTTGGGGCACCAGTGTTTAAAGCAAACACACGAGCATCTCAGTTAGACCCCAGCCCTCAGTGACGGAGCCAAGGAGAACTGCACAAGTTCATTGACCCGATCTACACTTTATGTCGCTGGTATTGGCTAGTTACCCCAGTGAGGGCTGCCTGCTTCCAGCTTCAGTGTGAGACTGCTGGTGTTGGCACCAACACTAAAGGGGAGAACAGAAAGCAACTGGAACCAATAGCCTGGAGTAGAATGGACTGTTTTGGTTGGGATGGGACACACTGATTCCTCACTCTGTACCTCCACTTCTCCATCTTTGAAAGAAGGGTACTGCTAGCCTGGGGCTCTTCTTAGTTCAGCCTATACATCTGGAATTAACTAAAACCCAAGCAGCTGAGGGACACCTGTGAGGATGTTTCAATCACTAAATCATCTGAAGGGAGAAACCCATTTTTTAATCTGAATCTTTTGAGCTGGGAAGATATAACTTTAATCTGAGCCATACATTCTGCTAGCAGCCTATATAAAGAATATGAGAGAAGGAAGCTTGATCGCTTTGCCCACTTGCTCTTGCTGAGAAGTTCATCTCTTTACTAGCATTACAGTCTACTGCTTTAGGATTCTGATGTATACTGAAGATCAGCCGAGACAGCCAGGCTCATGAGCTACTGAATTCTTGAACCTTCCATTGGTAGACAGTCACTGTTGGATTAGGTAGACCACAACCTGAAGCCAAATCCCCCATATTATATATATATATATATATATATAAAATACCCATATATATATGGGGTATGATTGTGATTATGTATATGTATGTGCATGTACATGTGCATATACATATGTGAATGTATATACATTCTATAAGTTCTGTTCCTCTAGAGAACCCTAACACAAGCAAAGGACTCAGATGGGCCTGGTGCACTGTGCGTAAGATTGCCACTGTTCTCTGTGCCTCCCAGTACAAAATAATGGGACCCAGTCATACCCTAATACTGTCAGCGGTTGACTACTATCTCTGTTTATGTTAGCTAGGTGGTGCTGGCAGGACTCCAGCTGCCTCTCGATTCCATATAATCCTCCAGGTTTCCAGGCTTGAGTAGAGTCTGGAAATTCTTGGAGTTTCCCAGAATGCCAAGCACTGCATCTTACAGACAATGAGTTAACAGTTTTTCCTCGGTATCTATGGAAGATTTGCTTCAAAATTTCCCAGGATTCCATACCACACAAAGCAGCACATTATTTGCATATAAACCATGTTCATCTTTTCACAAACTTTCTATCATGTTTCCAGTTGTGGGTGCTGTGTAAATCCTATGTAAAGACTGGACTGTTCTATTTAAGCAATGAGGCCAAAGACAAGCTCTGTCTACTTAGTACAGACACAGCCATTGCACGTATAACTGTGTAGCACATGACCCGAACTGGCAGAATCCACAAACATAGAGCCCAGGGATTTATGGGCTGGCAGTTACATAGCAGACATGACAGAGTGAGCCTGGGCTCAGAGCAGAACAAGTCAGCCAGTGATGTGGGGTGGATGTCTGAGGAACAAAGGAACTGGGCAGTTGGCCTTTGAGCAACTGTTCTGAGCATGGGAGATTCTGTGCCAGCAGTGATGAGTGCTTTCATGAATACAGTACCAGGTTTCTTCATCCCTAACTGTGAAGTTCTCTGAGACATAAGTCTCCCTTAGAAAAGAGAGAAATACAAAGGAAGTATATACACATGTACACACATACATACATAATCCATACATATGTGTGTGTACATATGTGTGTGTTGTGGCAAGAATTAGATAAAATACTAGTGGAAGGTGCATAGCAAATATTTGCATATAATTAAGAGATAGCAAATAATAATATTTTGAATTATTAATGATATGCATATGTTATGAGAAGAATAGAATCACAATTACATATTTTTCCTCTATTAAAAAATTATCATGTGAGCAGAGTAGAACAAGAAAAGACATCCCAGAATCAACAAGGAAACCAAGTCGTGGAAAGCATTATAACTATGAAAGAAGGCATAGCTATGGAATTTCAAAGAAATACATCTGCTAACTGAATCCTTGATAGCTTTACTCAGACTATGAACACTGAGTGCAAAAATAGCTTCACATTTGTCCTTTATTCCTTCGAAGGAGTCAGCACAGCCTCCTATGACGGCTCTATGAAGGTGGCAGTTTAAAACCTGCTGCTGTCAGGTTAGTAGGAAAAGATAAGCAGGCCTCATAAGCTGACGCAGAAGAGCTGGCATAGGTGGTACCCTTAAAACACCACACACCAACGCCTCGAGCATGAGTGTGACCCTTAGGCACAGGAGGATCTCAGAAATAAAGCTGCCCTGATAAGTGGTTGCCTGCCTTTATTTTAGAGGTGAAACTCTAAAGAACTCTGTGCCTTGGGAATTCTAACCTTCCCTCCCAGAGAGTCATGTGTGTGGCAGAGGATACTGTTCCCACTAAGTGCTCCCACCTGTGCGTGCAGAGCTGCGCCCCATCCTGTTTCGGTAATGGGCTCCAATAATAAACACAAACATTGTATACATCAAGCTAATGCATGTGGTCTATTTCCTGGCTTTCCCTGAGAAATTCCATGCCAAACACATTTAGAATGGGAAGAGCAAATATGTTCCTTGGATTGCCGTGGGAAGCATGTGCTTGATTTAAGAAATCCATATTCCCTGCAAGTCTAGGGATCGTGCAAATCACACTGTCATCCGAAGTCATGCGGGCTTTTGTGGTGTTGTTTAGTGCTGAGCCTGCTGTGGTCCTCGGCGCAAGCACTGGCTGTTGGGGCTTGCTGCAGATCCGCAGAGCCACTTAGATTCTAACGCATGGGCATTGCCAGGAAAACAATTTCTTTTCTGCTTAAGTTCACAGTTAGTGTAGCTCCTACACTGACATTGAAACCCAAGTGTTAAATCCAGCAACATTAGTTACTACCTGAACCCCATGTGTCAGGAACAGGTCATCGTCTTGTCATCGTGCCTCCCAGTGTGCAGGAGCACATACATGTAAGCTTTCACAACTCACTTGTGTTATTCAGTGTTAAAGATGCTTACAGTTCAAAAAAAAAAGAACTCCAAGATTACTTGGACAAAATTTTAGTCACTTTATAAATGAATCAAACTGGAATGAAAGTGCCATCTGAGACTACACTGTCTTAGATTAGATAGAAAGTTACTCTCAGCATCATTTGTGGTGTCTTCTCTGTGGTGATCCCTTGTTAGGCTGCAGGGACACAGCGCTAGGACCAGTCCCTGCTTTTAAGCATCCAGAGAACCCAGTGGGAAAAGAAGGCTTAGTGGATGGGCTATGTGTCCTGCCTGCACCCTGTGTGTGGACAGAGGCCTTGAGAGGAAGAGAGGATCCAGTACTGAGAGTCTTGGAATAAAGACTCTTATGATGCTGTTGGGTTTGTGTGTGTGTGTGTGTGTGTGTGTGTGTGTGTGCATGTATATGTACGTGGTGTGCATGTTCAGTGTGAAACCCTGAGGTTAACATCAGGATGACCATGAGCGATTTCTATCTTATTCACTGAAAGAGTGGGGTCTCTCAGTTAAACCCAGGGCTCACCCACTAGCAGAGTGCTAGACAACTTGCTCTGATAATCCCCTTTCTCTGCCTTCCAAACCCTGGAATTGCAGGAAGGCTGTCACGCTCACCAGGCAGGTAGGTGAGTCCTAGGAACAGTAAACTCTTTATTGAAGGAGCTATCTGGCCAGCCCTGACTCCTCTGATTTTTAACACACCTTCACTAAGATGCCGGTGAGGCAAGATGTTTTGGATTAGTAAATTCAAATTATGCTGATTGCTTGCATCTATGATCTGAAAGAGTTGGCTTAATTTTCACAGTTCTTACATATCATTAATGGGGGATACTACCATAAACCTCTGGTTATTTGAAAGGACAATACTTGACACTCATCAAGTGGTTATTGTTACTTGATACATGATCCAATAAGATTTTGCTTCTGTGTGAGGAAATGATAAGATTTTTGGCTCCTCTGTATTATGGGATGGGGGAAGTGGCAAAGGGGCCCCAGAAATTATTATCTCCATATACACATGATGCTCTTCCCATTCAAACACTGAGTCCAGCCAGCACCGTGGCAACAGGTCATGGAGAAGAAAGCAAAAAGGCAGACACTAGGCTCCAGTGAAACCACAGGCATTGAAGCTCCTGGAAAGGGGTGGGGTCTAGACAGGAGCAGATGGGGGTACTGCTAACGGTTCTAGAAGAGCAGTCTTCATGAACACTGCCACAACCACAATGGTGGCAAATAAAATAAGGTACAGCCAGGAAGGCCTGAAAAGGATCTCATGCATGTGTGGAGAGTGGAAGGAGCCCTGAGTTATTGACAAGAGCATGGCCATGTCAAGGACCCCAGCACCTCAGGCTCAATGAATGCCAAAGCCTTCCCCTGGTCCACATGAAGATGTCATTCATTTGGGAGCAGGCAGTACTGTGCTCTTCTTTGCAAACCCATTGTTTGGGTTTGACACTAAAGGAAATCTATCTTCCATCTCGTAGATCATACCAGTATTTAACTTCCTTTGACCTGAAAAATTCAAGACTGCAAATCAGTTCCCTGCTGCTGGTATTTGGGGTGAGCTGAAGACTGACTTGAGTGTGATGAATTAGAATCTCTCCAGCAGCCAAGGTTCAGAGGGTAAAGTGACTTGGCTGTCACCATTTAGAAGTTGTTATGATTTTTATTCTGGCCTGCCCTTTCACCTGGGTACCCTGTACCTTTAAAAGAAAAGCTTCACCCGATCCCAGTCTCTCTCTCTCCACTGTTCCTCTGAAGAGGCAGCTTTCTGTCTCTCTTCCTTCCCTTTCTTCTCTCCCCTCCCCTCTTTCTTTGTCCCTCTATTTCCCTCTCTTTCT
>JAQHUG010000008.1:7939978-7961605 GCA_028555095.1 Dicrostonyx torquatus
GAGAGAGAGAGAGAGAGAGAGAGAGAGAGAGAGAGAGAGAGAGAGAGAGAGAGAGAGGAGAGCGAGAGCCCATACCAAGGAATATGAAAGATGCCTTTTAGAGTTGGCTTGACCAGCTCAGAGCAGTTTCCGGTTACCACCACTCAGTCCCCCTTCTGCGCCACCTTTCAACGCCAGGTGGTTTCACTGGAAGTAAATCAGTGAGCCATGAATTACTTGAAATGGCACGCAGTCTTAAATCTTTAGAATGTCATGTTTAGGAGCAGGTGTGTGACCCACACTAGACCCACGGAGACCTGTGGGAGGGGAGTCAGCTCCAATCTTGGGATTAGCCTTGTGGAAAGGCACCTTTAGTCTCCTGGAGTTAAATGTAACTCAGTCAGCCTCTGAGGACCACCAGGGGAGAGTTCCATGAGAGTTAGGGCAACTTAGCAGACCCGGAGCTAAGAAACAGAGAAACCACTTCACCAATGCTTTGCTCAAGCCTGGCTGAGTTTCATTTGAGTCCAGATCTGCTTCTGGGCTGCTCCATGGAAGACAATAGACTGTTCATATTTTCGACTGTTTGCTGAAGTGCCAAATGAAAGAGCTCTTTGTGGATATTACATATAATTACAGGGCAAGGGAAATATATTTATTTAGGAAGATCAAATAAAATCTGTCAACTTGAAAAATGTAACAAATTCTGGTGATAAATAATCAAGAAATGAAGAAGTTTAAAAGCAGAAAGAATTATAGTTATGTAAGAGAACATAAACACTAGTTAACTCTTCACAGAATGAAAGTAATTACAATCAGATGTTCAGAATAGAGGGTGGAAAGATGCGTGGAGAAAATGTAAGTGTTCTTGTGTCCTCCTGGGTCATTCTGGAAGAGAAGTACAAGCTGTAATTAATTGTTGCAACTTTATTTGAAAGTCCACTTAAGTTAATGAGGAACCAGAAATCTGTTGGTGACCATAAAATTTGAAATCCAGTATAGGAATGTATTTTAATGTCAGCTTTACCTTCCAGGTTATAGCCTATTTATTTTTGGTTATATAGAATTGAAACTTATAATACATACAGATAATTAGTTGCAATATGTTTAAATTAGAAGCTAGCTTTGGAAATGAAAGCTATGTCATTTCACTAGAATCATGGTGAAATATATAATTCTAAAGCACAAGATTTATTGCTTATGCTTTCAGAAAATCTGATTCAAATTCCACCTTAGTCAAATCAGATTTCACTGAGGTGCAGCTCCACACAGAGTCCCCTCAGCTATAGCAGTAACTCTAGCCCCTGGCCCAGTGATAGAATATCAGAGAATTTTAATGAACTAATAAGTTCGTCATGAATTAACCTTCACTTTTCATTTTACTTTTCTTCCTTTAAACATATTAAACTATTTAATTCTTGACCAAATATAGAAAAAAAAGTCGGTATGGATTTCTGAGCGTAGCATCAATAACTAAGGCCCAGATCAGGTGTAAGGGTACATTCTGATCAACATGATCAGAGTAGCACCCATCTACAAGAAGGTGAAAATCTAAGGTAGATATGAATTGCTCATATCTATAGGTAGACAAATGCTTAGTTAAGAAGGGATCAAATACCAAGTTCTCCAGCCAATTGGCACATGCATTATTGGTCAGAAGCTGTCTATCACATGTTCTTAATATACCAGTCAGCTCTGGCTGCATAACAAAACACCACTGAATGAATGAACCTTACAACAGATACTCATTTTCTTACAGTTCTGGAGACCTAAACTCAATGTGTGAGGTCAATTTCTCCTGAGGACTCACCTCTGTCCTCATCTGGCCTTCTCTATGTGTATGAGAAGACAGACAGAAAGATCTCTTGGTATCGCTCCTTCTATAAGAACAGCATTCCCATGAGTTTAGGGTTAAGGCTTCATTTAAGCTTAGTCAGTTCCTTAAAGACTCTATAATAAAAGGGAGTTAAGGATTCAACATACGACCTTAGTCTAAGTATGACTCAGTATATGTTACCTGGAATAATATAGTTCACAATATCATCTTTAGAGTCCTCAAATATCTCAGAGATATCTCTGTCAAATTATTCAGAATTTACGTTTATTTTATATTGTATGCTAAATCAGCATAGAATTGTTCACACAGGGGAGACTGTCAAATGAATGTTGAATCCTCTAGCTTATTCATGAAAGTAGCACACAAACCATATGCATAACCACACTGTGGCAATGTATTACCTAGTGGAGGGTCCTCATCAGCCAGAAGGAATAATTTGTTATATATTAAGTATTTGATTTATAATCATAGTTTTCAGCAACTAGTGAGCTCTATAATAAAATTTATGTCATAGAAATAACTATCTCATATTTAATAAATTCCCAGAGTTTTGCAATCAAAAACTGGTTTGTTGTTGTTTTGGTTTTTGGTTTTGTTTTGTTTTTCTTTTTGGTTTTTTGGTTTCTCAAGTCAGCTTTCTCAAGTCAGCTTTTCTTTGTGTAACAGCTGTCCTGGAACTAGCCCTGGTAGACTAGGCTGGCCTCAAGCTCACAGAGATCCACCTACTTCTGCCTCCCTGGTGCTGGGATTAAAGGCATGTGCCCCACCGCTGGCTAGTAGATATTTGAAAAAAGAATTTTAATTCATAAAAGTTGGATGGAAGAGGTAAAGTAACCTTGGCTGTAGACCCTATGAGTGCTGTAGTTTGAATGTAAATTGTCTCCTGTAGGCTTGTGTGTTGGAGCACGTGGTCCCCAGCTGGTGGCACTGTTTAGGAGAGGCTGTGGAACATTTAGGAGGCAGAGCCTTGCTGAAGGAAGTGGGCTACTGGGAGTAGGGCTTGGGGTTTTACAGCCTAGCAGGACTTCCTGTTCTCTCTCTCTGCTTAGTTACTGTGTGTGCAGTATGGCTAGTTGACCTCAAGTTCCTGTCTGCATGTCTTCTGTACCATGAGGAAAAAGTGTATCTCCTCGAACTACTATGAGCCTTCTTGGTGAGAAAATAAGAACACACACACACACACACACACACACACACACACACACACACGCATAAGAAAAGAGAGAGCCCAGCACAGTTTGTGGAGATGTGAGGTGGCACAGACACCATGCAAAATCTAGGGAGTTGTTCCTATTCAAACCACCACAACCAGTATTAAGTTTCATGTGTTTTCTATATTACCTCAATATACAATAAACTTTAAAGGTAAGGCTCATATGCTTGGTCATTAGGGAGTAGGGTTATTTGAGAAAGATTGGGAGGTATGGCCTTGTTGGAGGAAGTATGTCACTGGGAGCGTGCTTTGGGGTTTCAAAAGTCCAAGCCAGTCCTACTGTCTGCAGATCCAGAAATAGAAATCTCAGTTCCTTCTCCCACACCATGTCTGCCTACCTGCCACCAAGCTTCCCACCACACTTTATAAGAGTTGCCATGGACACCATAGCTCTTCACAGCAATAGAACACTGACTATGACACTGGTTAAATAAATGGCGGCATGCATATACCAATAACTGAAATAAGAACTGAGAAAGCATATCCCACATTGATATTGATCATTGCCCCAAATACCTTCTTCTAAAAGAATACAGTGTTACGCTTTTCCCCAGGCAATCAAAGTCCATGAAAATAACATAAACAAGAGTAAGAAATGTAGAATGACAGTGAGGGGATATGCATGAATAAGGCAGTGTGCAATGCCCAGTTTACCAGGCAAGATGGTCATGTGTTCACCCAAAAGTCAAAAGGACAATAATTCAGCATGTGCCTTGAGACTAGCGCCAGCTTGGGATTGTGATGACTTCCCGGATGAAGTGTGATTCTGTGAAGCAGAGGAGATCCTGGAGGATCTCAGTGATAGAGATCAGCATGAAGATTAGATTTGTAGAGCACTAAAGCAACCAAGAGGGTGTGAGAAAAGAGGTAAAAGAGGAAAGGGGATCTTGTCTAGTTCACTTCAAAACAAATTTGACAATATCTGCGTTTTTCTAGAATTCCTAGTAGCAAAATCAAAATGATAGAAAACCAAATGCTGTGCTCAAGAGCCAGTAGAAAGCTTTTAAGTATGAATGGCAATTTAACACAAGGTGGATGATGGGGTGACAGAGGTGAGCCCCACTATGCCTGATTCTCTGAGGGAAGGAGTGGAGTTACAAAGGCTACATCTCTAAAGGAGTGGCCAAAATTGCCTGCATGGGAGGACTATACAGGGTGACTGGTAGCTCCACATTCAGTTGTGGATTAATTGGTCCTAATGTACAGAATAATTGGGCTTCAGTAGATGCTGGAAGCAGTTGTGCCTTGATTCCTGATGTCCCCAAGATCATCAGAGCAGTGGATAACAGATGATGGGTATGGAGGTAGAGTGGTCCAGCTCCATCTGGAACAGTGGGTAACAGATGATACATACAGAAATGGAGTGATGCAGGTGAATGCAGCCCCTCGCTCACTCTATACAAATAAGCCCAAGGAATTCGATTGATTTCCCATTGAGACTTCGATGGAATCATAATTGTGTCTGTTGGTTCCTACCTGGGGTGAGCAGACATTTGTTCACATCAACCAAGGAAAAATCCATGTAACAAATAATGAACATGATTTATTAAAGAGATGAGAGATTGTATGGAAACATCCCTGGAAGAATAATTAAGAATGGTACCAATGACCTCCCAAGAGGTAAGTGGGAAACTCAGACAAAAGCAACATTCATTAAATGCAGTTTTTAACCAATTTTGTTTCATAATTTCTATATTTAACAGAATCTTTAAGGCGGTGGCTATTTGGAATATTAGTAAAAGTTGTGCTGCATTCTTTTATGTTGTGAAATATTTGTTTAATGATGCAAGGGTGTGTTGCATTCTTTTATGTTGCATTTGTTTAATGCTGTAAAGATGTGTTACTTTGTCTAAAACACCTGATTGGTCTAATGAAGAGCTGAATGACTAATAGTTAGGCAGGAGAAAGAAACGGGTGGGTCTGGCAGGCCAAGAGAATAAGAAAAGGAGAGAGAAGAGGGAGGAGTGGAAAAAGGAGAAGGAGAGAATGCCAGGGCATAGGCACCCAGTCACACAACCAGGCACAGAGTAAGAAGGGGAGAAAGGTATTTAGAACAGAGAAAGGTAAGAATCACAAAGGCAAAACCCAGAAGAGAAACAGGTTAATTTAAGTCAGAAAAACTTGCTAGAATTAAGACAAGCTAAGGCCAGGCATTCATAAGTAAGATTCAGTCTCCATGTATTTATTTGGGAGCTGGGTGGCAGGCCCCCAAAAGAGTAAAAGGAACCAAATACATGGGGCAGTCAGCTTTCTATAATTACAGCAAATATTAGACATAATCAGCCAATCTAGACAGGAGGTTTACTGAGACTGGCTATCTGGAAGGTGTTGCTACATGATCAGTGGCTCTATCACCTTGAGCCTATGGTGACATCTCATATGAGAATGTGTCAGAGCAAAACAGCTCACCTCATGACAGGAAAGCAAAACAGAATGAAATGTCCAGGGCCCTACAGTCCTCCAGGAAGGCACATCTCCGATGTCATAACTCTCTATCAGGAGGCCCCACCTCCCACAGCACAAGGACTGAAGATGGAGTAGCTTTTGAGAGACACACAAAGCAACTGTAGGGATTTTCTGTTCCAAAGTTAATAAAATATATGATGTGAAGAAAACTATAAATTTTTCTTCATGAACATGTCACATGTTATGTGTTAATTATTCCTCAGTCGGGGAACTTGCCCTGGCCCTTGCTGCATGCTATCCTTCCTGGGCCTGTTTTGTACAGGCTCATTAGAAGCCACCACACCTAAAAATGTGCCTTCTGCTCCTTTCCCATCACCAGTTTGGAAGTCACAATGTGTAAAGTGCTTTTCACTGAGTAGGAACCATATTAAAAATGACCTCATATTTAAATTCTCTCCTGTTTTCCTCTTTACAAAGTACAAAAAATTCCCTTATCCATTCATTCTGTGACTACATAAGTCAAATTTTAATTGTCTCAATCCTTACTATTTCTAGACTTAGTTGAAAGTTTTTCCTCAAGGCTGTGCCCTTGTCCAGCTAATTGTGGAGATTAGACATATTCTTGTCCAAATGACTTGGACTTTTCATTATTATAATGTTTGCAATGACAGGTTGGAGTGCCAGTGCATTACAGACTGTACTGGGTCAAACCCAGCAAGTTAAACATAAAATAGGGTACAGCATGATGGGATGGGAACCATCAGGGTGAGCCACCTGTAATAAAAAGGCAAACGTTTCTATCTGGGGTTGCAGTAGAATCTCATTTTCCACCCACTATGTGCCGGGGACATAGTGACAAACAGAATAGAGTCTTTCCTGCCCTTAGCCAGTTTATAGCGTTCAGGACAGGGGCAGGAGACAGACGGGCAAATGAGTCAGTGCTGATTAAGCCGCACAAATTAACAAGTACTGGGGGACAGTCGAGGTCGCGCATGCTCGTCTGAGTTCTTTGCAGGAGCGGAGGAGAAAATGAATTGATTGGCGATCTGGAAGCCGAAGAAACTTCAGCGAGAGGTGACAGGAAGACAACAGCACAGGATGGCCTTTGCTTTATAGCAGGGTGGGCAACAAAAGTGCTGATGGGATCCTTTGGGAATGTATGTCTAACAGACATACTACAATGTCGGACACACCAGGACAAGCAATTGGATGCGGCCTGATGGTACACACTACTCTTCAAGTGTAAGATGGTTGTCTGTTATGTGGGTTGCCTGACTTTGAATGGAGTTCCCCAGTTGGCTTTGAATTTCATATATATATATATATATATATATATATATATATATATATCTTTCATTTTTTATGACTTTGACCTATTCGATTTGTGCTTTTAAAAATATGGAGGAGAAAGGGCTCATGAGTCCCTACCCATAACTGAGGAGCCATGAACAGCTGAAAGCTCCTAGAAGAGAAGACATCAATTTTCTTTAATGATGTGGTCCCCAATAGGTCAGCCATGCTCTAGTGAATAGCCTCATACTGGAGTATACGAACAGCACCAAAAAGTGGAGGTGTGGAAGGGAGGGGGAGGTGAAGAGGAGACAGAAAGACAGTAAGAGCCAGTGGGAACGGAAATCATCAAGGAAACAGTGTCGTCCAGGCGCATTAGTGCTGACAGTTTCAGACTCACAGAGACCATGGCAGCATCCACAGGTCCTGCACAGGTCCAGACCAGATGGGGTCCTAGCACTGAAAGGGAAAGTAGACCCAAGCACTCATCCCTAAGGCAGACGCTAACTCCAAATGACATTGACTCCCAGTGGAAATATTAGCTCTCTCCAATGGAGTCTCATGGGTATACAAGATACACTTGAGGGAGGCCCATACCCACCAATGGATGGCCAACACAAATGATTTATTTTGTCTCATGATTCTTTGACCATTTTTACCTTAATTGCTTTTTGCTTTTCTATTATGGTTTCCAATTTTGTATTTTTATGAGAGGGGTGTGTGTGTGTGTGTGTGTGTGTGTGTGTGTTTCTCTCTCACTTTTTCTCTGCTTTTATTTTTTGTTTGTTTGTTTTGGTTAGGTGTTTTTCCTTCCTTGTCTGTTTGCTTTGTTTTATTCTGATTTGTTTGTTTTTGTATTTGACTATTTGTTTTCTAAAGAGAAAGAGAAGGAGTTGGGTGGGTGGGAAGGTAGGGAGATTTGGAAGGAGATGAGGGAGGAGAAGCGGTGTTGAGAATATACTGTATGAAGCAAATTATTTTCAATAAAAATGTACCTTTAAAAGAGGAAGATAAAAATAAAAAGGTAACGTGTCCAAAGGGGGGGGAAGGCACAAAGTTAGGGGAATTAGGTTAAGAGAGAGGGAGGGATGAATCTGGAGGAGTTTGGGGAGAAGCAGATATGACCAAAATGCAGCATATGAAATTATCAAAGAATTAATAAAAATATTATAGCAAAAAGCTGTAAGTACAGCTGAACTGTGTTAATAAAGCATATTTCTTTATGTGTAACTTTTATTTTTATCATTAAATACTTTTCAACACATGATTTCAAATGACTCATTAATGGACCATAATTGTGTTTTTATTAAATATTTATTTTATAATCAACTTTATCTGTTAGATGTCACTTTGAATGTCTTTGTAAATAAAACTGCTTCCTGAATCACTAACAGAAATTAAATGTTCCATATATGTAAAAACAAAAGTTATATAATTGTATTATATGTGCTCTTGCTTTGACCTGATAATTTCATATGTTTATCTAATCAGAACTCACAAGACTATTTTCAAGAAAACTCATCAGTAGCAAGGACTCAGGGTGGGTGAGCCCTCATCAAAGAGGAGAGTGGTCCCATCCTTTTCTGTCTCATCAGTTTGGTGTCTTGACCAAAGGGACCACTTTCTGTGTAACATGAGTCACTATATTCAATCCCACCTGTTGGTCACACTCATCTTCTGGTTCCTCAGTTAATATGTTCAGTCTTTAATTTCACTAGGGATCTACTTCTGATTTTAAGACAACATTAGAAAGTAAAAGTAGAAAATTATGAAAAATGACAATTTATAAATATCAGAAAGGAAACACTTCAACTCCAGATTTATCAAAATTTGTTTCCAGGTCACACAGAAAAAAAAACAGAAAACCTCCAATTTGTATTTAAACAACCTATACCATGATGACTTGAGTCAGGATTGGGACATGGCTGTGTGCTGACGAGGCTGCTAGGGGGAGCTTTATTAGAACCACTGAGTCCAACACAGTTCAAAGGCCACAGAGACAGATCATGCCCTAAAGTCTTGATGACACAGAGAAGGTACATGGCACTCACTGCCCAGGTTCTACTTGATGCTCTTCACCTCAGCACCCATCGCTCCTCCCCAGAGTCAACTTCAAAGACTTTTGCAATCTTTATGGCATAAAGAACATATAAGAAACAACAAAAACCTGTGTAGGGTGGGCTGTAGCATTTACTCCAGCTCTGTGGCCCTGGGCAATAACCTGGCATAGGCTCAGTTTCCTCATCACAAATAGCAGTAAGCCTGTGTCCACCCATGGAGCAGATCCAGAGTACTATCTG
Organism: Dicrostonyx torquatus; assembly: GCA_028555095.1. Lineage (NCBI taxonomy): Eukaryota > Metazoa > Chordata > Mammalia > Rodentia > Cricetidae > Dicrostonyx > Dicrostonyx torquatus. The sequence goes on from JAQHUG010000008.1 coordinate 7,949,004, forward strand.
GCTTATTGCAAGCATGGATATACAGTGAGCATATTAATGAATTCATCAGCAAACCCTATATGAAACCTACTGCATGCAAATCTCACTTGTCACAGCTTGTGAAGTGAATGTGCAGCCCTTCCCTCAGCCTCCTCACCACAGAGGGAGGAAAAAGAGATAGGGAGAGTCATAGGCTTGTGCCAGAGCCTGTTCTGGGTCCAGACAATAGCTCTTAAATAAAGACTCAAGAGCTATGGCCTCATGGCTAAGTAGGTATGTCCCGCTCTTCAGTTTATGTTTTCATTCCAGTTTCTTTGAACTGTGTGGAGTGTGGTTCCCAGTAGTTAATGAGAAGCTGGAATTAAGTATTGACTACAGAATCACCTAAATTTGGAGGGAATATTTGATCTCCTTCTGTGTGTAAAACTATAGACATCAGGCTGCGGGGACAGAAGCCAACATTTGGTGCTGTTCTGAAATAAGTGATATGGGTTTGTGGCCACAACAGGACCAGAGAGCAGCAGCAGGCATTAAGGGACCCCAGTTCTCTAGTTTAAAGTATAATGTGATTTAAGTACTTTTCACCCTTGATTTTGAAATACAAGATCTCCATAATAATATTTAATCAAATGGTCTTAGAAAATATAAATAACATAACCCCCCCCTCTCTCTCTGTGTGTGTGTGTGGTTGTGTGTGTGTGTGTGGTTGTGTGTGATTTGATGTTGCTGTTCAAATCTTTGCCACAGCCATTAACAGTTCCCATCCCTTCCCAGAAAACTCAACCTTTGTGCAAGTTTTCTGTAGGTATTCTAATCAGGCAAAGTGGGCATCATTGCATATTTTTAGCCAAGTGTTAAGTAGCATGGGTCCAACTCCCAGGAAATGTCTGAGCTGGTGTAGTTCTTAGATCTTTAAATTTGTAGACTTCTGTCACCCATGAAAGGAGAGATGATGTCTCATGGAGTCAAGTTGTTGGTTTATCACTGACTACATGCATGTGCACATAACCCTACCTCCAGGAAGAAAAAAAAATCCCCAGAGGAGCCATGCCAAAGGGTGGGGACAATGAACAAAGGAAGAGAAAAGATTCTGTAAGGAAATTGCTGTCTGCCCTGATTCATTGCCACCCACACATCAAATGCTGCTGCTATTCTTTAGACCTCAGCAGCAAGGGGTTCTGGATTCCTGGGGATTGCCTCACCATGAGGTTAAGCTGAAAGTCATGGACTTTGTCTTCTGTGTGGCCACCACCCAGCTACCCTCCTCGATGTGACGTGGGACTGCCTGAGGATGCAGGCCCAGGGCAAGGGTCACCTCCTCCATATGCTGTGTTCTCAAGTTAAAATATTCCTCTTCTCAAAGCTGATGGGGTAATGCTGGAACTGATGGAAAGGGGGATGGTGAAAAAGAGAAGATAAATGAAGTAAGAAAGGAGACGTTTAGAATTCTCTGGAAAAGTATGTGTCTGGGGCCACTTCCACAGAAGTTGAACTGGCTTTCCCACAGAAGTGCTAGGAAGAGGTGAAGAACTTTCTCTCTCCCATCTCTCCGCAGCGACTCTTCTTTCATGTCAAATGGTGTAGAAGGTTCTTCTATATTTGTGTTGCTTTCATTGGTTGAATGAAGAAACTGCCTTGGCCTTTTGATAGAGAAGAGTTTAGATAGACATGGAAAAGAGAACTGAATTCTGGGAGGAAGAAGTCATTGTTGGCAGACGCCATGAAACTCCTCTCTGAGACTGATGCTGGTTAGAATCTTTTCTGGTAAGCCACAACCTCGTGGTGATCACAAATTAATAGAAATGGGTTAAATCAAGATGTGAGAGTTGGCCAAGAAGAGGCTAAATATAATGGGCCAGGCAGTAATTTAATTAATACAATTTCTGTATGGTTATTTCTGGTGTAATCTAGCCAGGCGGCGGGATGCGGCCCGGCCCATTCCTCATACTACAGTCTAAGGAAGAATTGACCCAAAGCCCTCGGGCAGCTGCTGTGAGGTTGAGGAGGGCATAGGTAGGCTCAAGGCACTGAGAAATCCATTTAGGGTGCAGTTATTCACCCCTGTATCTTTGATTTAGTTGCTATGACGTTGTCTGGCAAGTCTCTTGCCCAACCCAATAGAGTCTTCATCCTCTCCCATGGAGAAGAACAGACCTGCTTTGCAGGCTCACTTTCTGCAGGCTCACTGCTCTTGTCAATCATAGTCTGAAGCAGCAAATGGAAAATTAACAACTCATGTTCTAAACAGTGTAGCACCTAAGCAGGGTGATGACATCCCTGCCATGTTGCCAGTACACTGCCTTGCCCAGGATGTGACTCAACTCATGTCCAGAGGGTCCACACTGTGTATACTGCTCACCCGTAATTACTCAGTGGCCATTGTGGTGATCAGGTTGTCATTGCACCACAGGGCTTATGTTTGGGCTACCATTCAGAATGGCCCCAAGGGCAGGAGTAATGATGCTGCAAGTCGAAACATGCCAAGGAGACTCTAAAAAGAGAATTTTTGACTAAGTAAGGAATGGAAAAATGTTGTAGGTTAGGAGGTTAAAACCCGAGGTAAGGGGAAATCTCTCCATGAAATCATGAGGAAGGTAAAACTATAGTGTTATAATTGTCTACTGTCTTATTATTTTTACCTACACTTTATTGTAGGCTTGTATGTAGGGATGGATGTATAGGGGAAAGTATTTTGCATATGGGTGTCAGTGCAGTCTGCACTTTCAAACAGTGATGGGGTAGTGGATGCTCTTTCCCATGGAGAAGCTGCTGGTGTCATCGTCAGGTTGTCAGGAACCACCCCCTCTCCCACCCCAGGTCCTGCTACTTTTGTGCAGGCAGGTGCACTCCTGGGTGTGGGAGAACTGTTAAAGGCATTCCTTTCACCCACCATCGAAACAGTCACTCCCACTGGCCCTCGGTTACATGCCTTGTCTTCTGCCTCTGCTTTTCAAGGCATCATGGGGTCGCTTTCTTCTTTCGGCTCCTCCTTTTAAAGTCTGTACTTTTGTTGTGGAAACATACAGAAAACGTTACCCCCAACACCAGCTTAAGTGGCTGCTTCAGTCGTGTGTGCTCGTATTGCTGAACAACAGAACTACATCCTCTTCTCAAATCAGGAGCATCCTTAAGAAAGACACATATAGTCCCTTGGTGACACATAGACGGTGGGTGACGCTTTTAAACACCCTCCATTCAGTGGGACAGACTGAGATGGACAGTGGCAGGAGGCTGACACACAGCAGTAGTCAGGAAATGATGGCAAAAATGGGGGTTCCCCAGGCTATCTTGTGACCTGCTCCCTGTCTAGACCACACAGTTTCAGTGCTGCTCCCACCAAAGACAGGACAGGCACTTGAAAGAACAGTATCACTACTGATCGCTTGCAGATGATCCATAAAACAGGGTACAGACCACTGTGACAAACCTTTTGCCGAAGACAAACAAAAAGAAGTGCTTTTCGAGTCTATAAGCATTTCCTCCACCAGCCTAATATTCACCACAGCCCAGCACATCATCAAATGCATTGCAGCTCCTAGAAATAAAATAACCCAACTGAAATAGTCCAAGGTAACAAAGCCATTGGCACAGTTTCAGGTCAACTTCCCAATACGATGCCACGTGCCTGAGAAAAATTAAAAAAGAGGAAAGGTTATTTGGGTGGTTGCTTGAGGTTTCAGCCTGTGATCAGTCGGTCTTTGGACCTTTGGACCTCTGGCGAGGCAGAACTTTCTGGCAGGGTCATGTGGTGAGGGAGTCTCTTTGTCCCATGGGAACCAGGAAAGCACAGAAAGAGAGGGTTCAGTTGGATGTCAAAGCCCGTTTCATGGGCATCATCCCTCAACTTACCCTTTGTTCGCCAGGGTCCACCTCCTAAGGGCTCCACTATCTCCCCAGCTCTGGCTGGAGATTAGGTACCAACAAGGGGCCATTTTCGAGCATTCAAATTCTAAATTATATATAACAAGACTAACTTCAGGCTTGTCTTTCACCTCCTGATAGCAGCTGCTTCCTAGACACCACAGCTGGGAGTGAATGACGTAATCATCAAAGAACTTCTTGCTCTTTAAAAAATGTTGCCCCTGCTTGTATTGTGAGTCTCCATCTTGACCATTTCAAGTGTGGAATTCACCAGCATGAAGCACACTTACCTTGTTGAGCGATGGTCGCCATCACCCACCTCCAGAACCTTGCTTCTTCCCAAATGGAAGCACTGCTCCCCTTAAACACCAACTCTCCACTGTTTCCCTTTCTCAGCCCCCACCATCACCTTCTACTTCCTTCTCTATGAGTTTGTCACTGCGGATAACTTTTGTAAACAGAACCACATGGTATTTCTCCTTCTCTAATTGACTTATTTCTCTGAAAATATCTTCAAGGTACCTTCGTGTTATGCATACATACAACACATTTTGCATATCCATTTATCTGTAGATGGACACCAGTTGTGCCCACCTATCAGCTACTGTGGATGATGCTGGCATGGACATGGGTATCCACAGGGCTTCCTGCTGCTTGAATGCTGTGGCCATGGGCAGATTATGAGACATAGTTCTTCATGACTCTTTCAGCTGTGTTGCCAGGACCCTGGCATTGTGGTTGAGTCTGTTTGCTTTCATGTGACTTGGCCTCAGAGTTGGTCATCATAGTAAAATGGTGATGATTTCCTCCAGCTTCTTAGAAGGTGATTGGTCCAGACCTGAGAGCTGCATCCTCAGATTCTAAGAAGGGGCTGACCTAAGGCTGTGACTCTGCCAAGGATCAGTATCTTGATTGAAAGCAATAGGAGACAGAGCTTGGGCAAGATGTTGAAGTTTCCTTAAGTTGATAGGTTTAAATAGGTCTAAAACCCTCTATAATCTCAGACCTGAGTCAACACTGTCAGAAAAGAGGCTAGTTCATGACTACAAAGGCTCAGGATACTCTAATTAACAAGAATATAGGACTACGGGTCCTACAGACAGAAAGGCATTTATATGTCTTTTACTAAAAACTTTGTTGTTTGAAATAATATGAAATATGTGTTGAGTATACATAAACCATACTGGGGGTTTCGTGGGTTTCGTGGTATGAATTGATGAGGATGATTGGCCAGATCTCTTCCTTTTCAGGTGGTAGCCTTTAGCCAACCAGCTGGACCTCTTTCTACCCACATACTGAATCCCCCAGCTTTCCAGAGGACCTAGCTGGTCATTTCCAGTCTCACCATCGAGGAGGCAGCTACCGGGAGAATGAATGACAGCAGATACCCGAAGATAGCCCTGCTTGGAGGAGTGTGGGGTTAAGGCAAAGAGGAAGGCCCCCAAAATGCTGGATAGACAGCATAAAAGAAGACTGTGGGACCTTAGGTACGACAATAACACAGGCATCTAGGGTAGGAACAACTGGAGAACTGCCATAAACGGGATGCCCATGCATGTTTAAGCATTCCAGGGCATCATTGAATGAATGATACATAGCCATGGTGATTTTGAATTGGTGGAGTTTTGCCTTGTTCTCATGTGGAACACATGTACCTCAGCAGGTGAGCCTTTGGTTTGATTTTGGTCTTGTTCTCAGACCAGTCCTCAGGCTAGGGGATGCCATCACACTTTGACCAGTTCTTTTCCTGTGGATCGTTGGTATTTGGTCGCTTATGGGCAGCATTTATCTCTGTGGCATCTTCGTACTCCACCCTGTAACAAATAGTTCTAGCTGTGACTGGCCCTCCCCTTTCTCTGCCACTCTCTATGTGTGCAATGAGGGAAAGGGATGTCACTCAGACAGACTCTGGTCAGTCCCTGTCACTTCCTTTCTTTGTATAATTATCTGGAGACATGCCATGTGGGTTCCAGGAGGGAGTCATGGTAGGCACCTTGCATGGGGACAAAAGGAAGCCTGAAACTCAAATCCTATCCCCTCCCCCTTTTCTCCTGGTTTTTCAAGACAGTTTCTCTGTATAACCCTAGCTGTCCTGAAACTTGCTCTGTACATCAGGCTGTCTCTGAACTCAGAGATCCACCTGCCTCTGCCTCCCAAGTGCTGGGATTAAAGGTGTGCACCTCCATTGCCAGGCAGCACTAACCGGCTTGCTGAACAAATAAAAACTGAGCGTGCTGTTCTCTGAGCACTCTGTGGCTTCCATCCCTAATGTCGTACAAAACTATCTAGTATCGCTTAACTGAAATGTGACTAGAACCTTAGTGACCTCATGAAGTTCTGTGAAATCTTACCAAGCAGCAGACATAGAGAATGCCGTGGATAAAGCACCAATTTCCCTCCCTCCATTGATAGCTTCCTGGGAAGGAACAGCAACTGATTCCAGGGTGATCTCCAAGGGACAAGTCAGGCTCTGCAGGAATGAGAATAGAGCTTTAGCAGCTCCAGGTGTTTCCTTGGCTGACTTGGAATCCTCTGGAAGCAGAGTGGTTTGTTGCTCTGAGCAAAACGCTGTGTTCTCAGGAGAGAAGTGATCTGAAACCCAGGCGCTGCCTTGCTTGGAACTGCAATTGGGGGCCCTCCCAGGTGACTGCCATTGTTGGGTCTTGCTTGCATCCTAGGCCAGCCTGTGACACTTCTCTAGGCTACACAATGTGTCTGTGTCCACTCTACAGTTCCCATGCCTGGGTTCTGAGCAATACAATCACCTGCACCCCAAACCTCCCTGCCACTGAACACCAGGTGGCCTCTTGATAGGGAAGAGGAGGCACAGGTGCATTGCTAGCATATTTTCCAAAACAATTGCTTTTATCAGCCTGACTTTCTTGTTATAGAATGCAGTCCTTGGCAGGAAGTCACAAGTCTGTTGACTCTGCAAGTAAGATAAACAAACCTCCTTTGACACACAGAATGGCGACATCTGTGATTTCCCTCCACCGGTATAGAGCAGGGCAGTTGAAGTCCAGTAGAGCAAAGGGCTGGGTTTTAAATATATAAAGAAAAAGCAGAGATTTAACTGTATGACAAGATGCCCCTTTAGAGATGGGAAGGAGTGGACCTCATCCGCCTCATCTGGGGGGAACTCAAGCCAGAGAGAAAAGTAGTCAGAGATAGGATTGGACCACAGCCCGGGAGCAAATGTGAGCTTGAATGGGCTGTTTCAGATGGGTCCCATCTCCTGTGTGAAGTAATTATCTGTGAAGCTAGAAGACAACCCAAGTATTTTGCTAGCTGTGCAATTGATAACTGAAAATAAAGCTTAGATAAACAGCCATAAAAAGGTAGCCCTTTGCCCCTCTTCACTCTTCATTTGAAGCTAGCTAAATGAGGATTAAAAGTAGCCCTCTCCTGCTTCCCGATGAAAAGTAGGGCCATCTCCCTGGTTTGCTGGTCATTGGTATCAGAAAATCCCACCAAGACCTTAAAACATAAAAGCCAAGCTAACCAAGACACAGTGCTCACTGCAGACAGCACCAGAGCTCCCTGGTAACCCAACCCAGGCCTTTGCCAGTGTCCTGTGATGGCAAGGAGTGGTGTCTTTTTTCTTCTTTAGCTCTCTGTCCTGCTGGCCAGGCTCTAGGCTTTGGTTTCGTTGAAGGGACTATAGGAAGGAAGAGATGTAAGGCAAGGGTGACTGATACCTGCCTGATGCTGTCACGAAACAGTTCCAGGGACCACAGACCTGGTGGAAGTTTAGAGCTGAGTCTCCTGTCAGTATTTTCATGCACTTAATGGGGGGCAAAAATACAATTTTTGAAGGCCTTGAATATTTGCTTGTAATTCCCAAAATAAAAATAGTATATTTTCCTCAAAATAATCCCAATTTGGATTTATTTTATGGCAGGAAAACCAGTGAGTGACTAGGTAGCAGATAGTCATAGTGTTACACTGAGGGAGAGCAGTGGGTACCAGTCCAACTTTCCCACATCTCACTGACAGCCATTTTTGCTTCTCTCTTTTCGGGTGCTGGCTTTCCTAGCCTCTGAAGCTGGGCATCATGGAGAGAATGTGCCTCAAGTCCCTCTTCCATGGGTGGGCAAGATCTCTAGGTCACCAAGCTCAAAGGAACTGGCTAATGTCCTCATTTCTACTTAAGGAAGGAAAGCCTCACTCTAGTCCTTTCATGTTAGAAAAAAAATGAGTGCCCCAACTATGAAAATGGAAGAATACTGCAAGATTTGAGAAAAAATAGGAGACTCAACAAAAGTGCCTGTCACACAATCAAAGTCAATAAGCATGAAATCAAGAAGAATGTGATAGAATGGGGAAGAAAAAAGGGTTGTTTACTGACAAGCACCCATTTTGTACTAGATCCTGCTTGGGATAAACAATGCTACCACACTCAACATCGGTTACTTGGTGCATCAGGACAGATTCAATGGATGAGTCTGTGGGGGTTTGAATAAGATGCCCTCCATAAGATCATCTATGTGAATACTTAGCCATCAGGTAATGGGACTACTTGAGAAGGATTAGAAGGTGTGGCCTTGTTCACATAGATGTGGCTTTGATGGAGGAAGTGTGTCGCTTGGAGTAAGTTTCGAGGTTTCAAAAATTCAAGCCAGGCACAGTGACTCTATCTTCCTGATGTCTGTGGATCTGTATTTAGAACTCTCAGCTACTTCTCCATCACCATGTCTGCCTGCATGTAGCCAGCCCCAGTTAAAAGTTTTCCTTCATACAAGTTGCTGTGGTCATGGTGTCTCTTCACAGCGATAGAACACTAAAACAAAGTCTGAAGCTTAATCATTGTGTGCCACTTTGTTTTTTGAGGAATGTGTGTTACAGGTTTTGAGTAACTGTTTCTAATGAGTTCACTGAAATAGTGAGGCTGGACAGCTGGCTCATCACTTGAGAGAACTTGGTGCTCTTACAGAGGACTGCAGTTCAGTTCCCAGTATCCATGGCAGGCAGCTCACAATGATCTGTGACTCATTTTTTCAGGGGGTCTGATGTCATCACCTGGCTTCTAGGGGCATGTGCGTGCAAGTACTTGAAAACATCCCTGTGACACACGCATATATAAACAAATTTTTAAAAGTAGGGTTAGAAAGAGTTGTCATGATCAAAACCTCAGATAAGATAATTTGTGAGCAATTCTAGGAATTTTAATTTGTTGTTTTAGAGATGATCCATTTGACTTTCCTGTTTCTGGAGTTTGCTAACTTTCCCACACTAAAACCCAAATAAATAACTGACACTGATTTAAAGCCGATTCACTATCCTCAGCTGTCTGCTAGGTCCACAGATCAGCAATACCTGAAAGACACTGGTTAAAGCTGACCTCTCCAGAGCCCTTCAGGACACACAGTGTCCGAGCTCCATCTGGGTAGGGAAACAGGATAGTGGCTGTCTCAGGCAGAGAGAAGTGTCTTCTATTCGCCTACCCAGTGCCTGGATGAGCTGCTGATAGGTGCACACCTATCCTTGACCAGAGCCCTCAAGATACAGGCACAGACACTAGATGCCCTCTGCTAATGACATTGCAGTGTCTCATTATCTGCTGCTGCTGGGTAGGAGAGCATCTTTGGGAGAATACTTCTAGATGCAAGTGTCTGCCTTTTCTATAACCCACGACACTAGTCTGAGTAACCCTAGGACAATGGTTCTGAACTGGAGGGTTGCAACCCGTTGGGTGGTTGAATGACTCTTTCACAGGGGTCATATATCAGATATCCTATACATCATGTATTTACATTATGATTCATAACAGTAGCAAGATTACACTTATGAAATAGCAGTGAAATAATTTTATGGCTGGAGGTCACCACAGCATGAGGAACTGTATTAAAGGGTCTCAGCATTAGGAAGGTTGAGCAACCACTGCTCTATAGCATCCTCTGCTTTAATTCTGAATATACAGGGTACATGTTGAAGACTCAGGATAGCTGTGTGCTGTTTTGCTGGCATTTCTATCTGCTTGTCTTACCACTATCCTTATTCATTAGACCACCCATCTGTGAACACATGATATGTCCCGTGCTTCCTGCACTCGAGGCAGGGGTTCCATGCTGCTGCCCCCTGGACTCTGTCCCACTTTCTGGTTAGCTCACTGTCTTATACCAGTTGTTGTCATGGGATTCCCTGGGAAACCTCGCCAGTTATAGACTCCCATCAGAACCTTGCAGTCCGTGTGCTCTCTTCTTAATCAGAATGGGATATAATGATGTCTTTGATCTCCATGAGTGAATTCAAAGTGCACATTTTTTTTCCCTTTTGAGCTGCAAACATGTATCCTCCCATAGGTGCTCCCTGTCTTGGGGAAATGGAACTCTTTCTGTAATCTTTAACCCTCCTTTTCTTGCAGCCACACCATCTGTAGAGAACTGAAGGAATATTGAAGGAGTCAAACAAAAACAGAGTGCTAGGGTCTCCTGTTCTCAGCTTTTCATTGGTCAGTGGAACCTGGTGCTCTTAGATCTGTAGCTACCAGGTCTCTGGTGGGGCTGGGCAGTCAGGAGCACTTTGTAAGGTAAAAATACCTTCTACACTACACTCAGCACATTCAAATTCCCTTCCAACTTGTTCCATTTCCTCTCAGAAGGTGTGTGTGGGTTAACTCAACTTGTTAACCCTTTGGTTACCATTTTGATAGTCTCTTATATCATTTCAATATATTTTCACTTCTGCCTTTTGTGGGTCGGTACAACTTGATCATGAACGTTCTTTTCCGTGTGCAGGAGCCCCTTCCTGATTGCACTGATGCCTTCATCTAGCTTCTCCAGCCCCCTCTGTTACTCCTATTCCCTAGAGAGAGATAAGAAGGAAACCAGTCACCACTCCCTGTCTGCACCAGGCCACATCCCAAGGCCTCTGCCACCCTCAACTCTCCTGAGCAGTTTGAGGAAAGACTGTTGCGTCTCCATGTTGTTTGCTGTCAGGCACCAGAATAGCAATGGCTCTTCCTCCCTCCTTCAGACCCATCCTTCCCGCCTTGCACAAAAGAAAGAAAACACACTCACATCCTGGACTTGACCAAGTTTCCAAAATAACCGAACTTCCCTCACTTTCAAAGAGACAAGTTCCCTGTGACTTCCAAGGTCAGATGTTCAACTCCAGGAGCTTCTTAAGCTTTGTTTGACCTTTCCTGGAGATCTAGGGATGTCACAGCAGGCTACCTCATTGACTGTGGGACAAGTGTTTTGTCATCTGCTTCCTGTTGTCCCAGGAGTTTGGACGGTAGGGAGGTGTGGTGGGAGCTTCTGCTGCTAAGGACAGACATGAACTCATGTTTAGGACACCATCGGAAGGAGCGTTCCATGCATTTCCACTCAGCCTTTTTGGTAGGATCTGCCAAAGTCAGTTTAGAATCTGATGACTAACAGCAGCCTTCTCTTTTCACCCTTCCCTAGGAGTCTCATCCCGGGGCTCTGGTACCTATTGATCCGGCATTACTTGTTAGCAAGTGCCATTACATCCTCTGTGGGACTCCTTACTGTATGATAGTTCATTTGTATTTTAATAAATAAAGCTTGCCTAAAGATCAGAGAGTAAAACAGCCCCACTGGTCAGCCTTACAAACCAGGCAGTGGTAACACACACCTTTAATCCCAGTAGCCACGCTAGTTTGCCATAGAAACTGGGCAGTAGTGGTGCATGCCTTTAATCCCAGCACTAGAGAGGAATATAAGATGGGAGGAGACAGTACCCACACACAGTCTCATTCTGAGATTCCTGGAGGCAGGATCGCCATTTCGGACTGAGGTAGAGTTAAGAGCCAGTGGCTGGCTGTTTAGTTTTTCTGACCTTCAGGCAAATTTTATTTATTAAAATACAAATGAAGTATCACTACACCTTATTACCTGAGGGTAAGTGTGGTGGTCAGTCTAGTGTCTTTACCTGCTCTTTGATTGCCTCATAGAACCTTAGTTCTCCGCCATGAAATAAGCACACCCATTTCCACCTCAGGTCTTTTACTAACTGGAGTAACTCATGCAAGATCTTTTGGGATGTTTCTGTTACAATAACAGACATCAATGCATTGCTGGTGTTCCTGTACTTAATGTGGGTGCTGTGGCTGGATGCACTTTGAACATGTCCATGATGTGTTCATGTGTTGGTGACTTGGTTCCTATCCTGGTGGGGTTGGATCCAATGGGAGGTGCTTAGGATACTGAAAACGATAAAGTAGTTCTCATGGAACCCTAGTTAGCATCCACAAGGGCAAATTGGTTCAAAGGAGTGAGCCTGACTCTGAACTGGGCTTTGACTCCTTTCCCATGGGCCTCCCCCTTCACCATCCCTCCTACTGGGGTACCACTTCCCATAAGCTCCTGTCAGAGGATGAGCCCAGAGTGCCCATTCTTGCTCCCCAGCCCCTTCATTTGTGAGCTAAACAAACTGCTTTTCTTTGTAAGGTTCCCAGCCATGTGTACTTTGTTACAGCAATGGAAACTCTACGATAGTGGATGTTTTGAACGCTCTTAGAATCTTTGCAAGAGATAGTTCACAACAGGAGAGCTACAGGAGAACAGATAAGGATTGATCTTCCCTTTTCAAAACCATTGGAAAATAAACTTCTATGCATTAATATTAAAACCGAGAGACAATGGAAGAAATATTGGTGCTTGAAAGGACCATGGGCATCGGGTGCCTGTCATGTGAGCAGATTGTACTTCTGGGCTTCATAGTCAAAGAATAAACAATCATTCAAACTTGCAGAAAAAGAAAACACATTGGAATTTTATTTTATTTTTTTCTTTATT
>JAQHUG010000008.1:7963060-7984209 GCA_028555095.1 Dicrostonyx torquatus
GACCTTAAGTATCTTTAACACATCAGAATTTTAAATAAAATTCGGTGCTCATTAGTATATGAAAAATTAGATTTACCTATATCCTCCTTCCCCAGGACATGCACAATTACATTTAAAAAACTCTAGTAACACACTTGTATTGATCCCCTTGCTGAGCTCTGGCTTAGATTCTGAAGATTCAACAAAGAACAAACCAGATCACATGGGGCTTCCATGCTGCTAAAAGCCAACTCAGTAATTTCAAATAAATTACATCTGTGACGTTCATTTTACAGAAATTTGTATTTTGGAGTTATAGCTCAGGCCTAGGCTATATTTGTTTTAATATTCTTCATGTTAACATTAGCTGAAATCAATATTGAGTGAAAAATCACTGATAAGGCTGTCATCTCTGCAGTTCCTCATTCCCTCCTGGAAGGACCAAAGAAGAAAGCTCATGAGACTCAGGAAGTTCATGAAAATTACAGGACTCATCAGGTGCCTGCCCCAGGTCACATGATCAGTGAGCAGTGCAAGCTGTTCAAGTAGCTCCAGGGATTCACAAGTCATCGCCACACTGAGTGAGCTTTTGGAGGCGAAGCTGCCTGAGAGGCTCCTGTGCTTTACCCATACTCTTATAAGAGACCCGGATATCCATTGCTTTGCCAAGCCAGACTTGAGGAGGGTCATTTCTTTGTCTTCAGTGCCCTATCTGGAACAAACAGATGTTTATTTGTGCATCCCCAGGAAAATTTATGCAACAAATCAGGTAAGGACATTAAACAGAGATTCCCTAATCCCCATAGTAGCACCTTTCTGTATCAAGAACAGTTGTTGCTGTGGACACTCCACCCCATTATTTCCACACCTTTGAGTCCCAGGAGACAGAGAGAACTAAGACGTCAGCAGAGAAGGGCCAAGAAATGGAGAAGGTAGAGAAGATTAGTGCGACCATGGTGGAGGGGTTCTTAGAGGGGAAGACAAAGAGAGGGATCTAGAAAGGCACTAGCAATCATGCATCTGGGGTGAGAGAGGCTAAACAAGCAAGGTGGACGCAGAGCAGACATGCAGGGAACAGTAAAGGAAGCAAGCTGGAACTCCTTAACTACATAAATACAGAGCGTGGGAGAGAAAGAGATGGAGAGGAGTGTGAGGTTTGGCCTCCATGAAGGCTGGTGTGAGAAGATGCCCCAGCTGTACACATTCTCGGGGCTTTTGCCTTCAGTGGGTTCTTATGGACTCGCATTGACCGTGGTTACACACCTATATTCACACTGATTGAAACTGCTCCACAGCCGAGGTGTGTGGTAGGCTGGGCTGCCTGGGTTTGTGTTAATACCTGGTAATGGTCACAGGATGATGAAGTCAGCTAACAATTAATTTCCTAGAACTTGTCTGTTGCTAAGTGACACCTTGAGTGATGACTGAGCTCGGCAAGCTTTACTCTCCTTGCAGAATATCTGCCTTAGCATCTCTTGACCACACCCAGCAACTGTCGCAGAGGCCCCTGATGCCCTCCTAACCGATTCCCTTTCCACCCAGACCTGGGTCAGTTTTAAGCAGGGGCAGGCTTACCTCACAGAGTTGAAAGATGAAAGTCAGAGGTGAAGGCAGGCAAAGCATGTTTCTGTGGTTTCTCTCTCCGTGACCTGCAAATGGTATCGCCTTTGTTCCCACGTGGCTTTAGTTCAGTCTTGTGCTGTAGTCAGTCCACTTCTTACAAGGACATCTGTGACATTAGATGAATACACACACAAATGAACCCACTTCGTATATTAAACAACCCCTTAAGGGCACTAATATCCAACACAACCACATTCTTAGGTACCGGAGGTGAGGCACTCAACACATAAATTTTCTGAAGAAATATAATTCAGTCATAACAAGGTTTGGGCATTAAAAGTTTTGGAAGATGACTTCTCAGCAGAGTCCACTGTCGGGGTAACACTGATAGTTGAGCCAGAATGTTTATTTTGTGTTTGTTTGAGACAAGGTTTCTCTGTGTAGCTTTGGTGCCTGTCCTGAAACTAGATCTTGCAGACCTCAGGGTGTTGAGTCTTAAAGTGTAAACTCACCTTCAATCTCTAGCTCCTCTTATGAGGCTGGAAGCTGAGGCCCAGAGCTGGCTAATCGTGGCTATGTATGTTTCCACCTGAGGGTATGATCAGAGCCACTTTCCCTCTCCAGGAGGGAGGGTCTTGGTCACCAGTGGACAGTTGCATTGTCTGCCCCATTCCTCATGAGGAATTTGTCTCCAGACACTTTCTGACCTGCATCCTCCAACACACCTCATGGCGATGGGAAATGCTTCTGCTCAGGCTGGGGGTGTGCTTCTTCCTGTGTGCTGCTGTGGAATGCATCTTCTCAGACTCTGAGAGTTTCAAAGTGTGTTACACAACATCATAGGTTTCTCTAGACTTATTTCACAGTGCCTTTGCTGTTTGTGCTTTCTAACTTGCTTTTGTAGCAGACTGAATTCTATGGAAGCTTTACAAGAAGACAGGGATAAAGAAAGTGAGCCATTAGCACTAATGTAGCCTCTGCTATAGCACCATATCATCCATAAATATAGCCATTAGCATAGCAATAGTCACTGAGGCTACCATTGCTGTGGACTAACCACAGTCAGACCTGGACATAGTCACCACTGTAGCCGTAGCTGATGTAGGAAGTCCTTCTGTATATGTGTTGCTTTTATTGGTTAATTAATAAAGAAGCTACTTTGGCCTGTGATAGGACAGAGTAAAGCTAGGCGGGAAAACAAAACTGAGGGAGAAGCCATGTAGCTGCTGGAGCCTGCTGAAAGTTTGCCAGTAGGCCATGACCTCATGGTGATGCACAGATTAATGGAGATGGGTTAGTTTAGGATATAGTGCCAGCTAGAAATACGCTTAAGCTATTGGTCAAACAATATTGCAAATAATATAGTTTCTGTGTAGTTATTTTGGGTCTAAGAGGCCGGGAGCGAATAAAGAGCCTCTGACAGCACATAACCACAGAAATAACCAGAAGAGAGTACCATAGCCATAGTCATGGACATAAACATGGGTACAGACATAATAGTCAACATCATAGCCATAGTCATTGATCTAGAAACACAGCTGTAGACAGACACAGATGCCAACACGGCATTTGCATATCCAGTCTCCACATCACCTGTTCAAGTAAAAGGCATGCAGAAATGAGGCCTTCTACTCTCTAAGGGTATTTTATCATATTCCCACCATCTCTCATCACATTCACAGGCTATGTGTGCATCAGTCATCTCACATCATGTCTTGGTGATAGCTAAAACGTGGTGAGAACCTCATGCACACAAAAATGGTTCACACTACCCTAGGTTTTGTGAGCTCTTTCTGGCCATCTTCATTGGTTTATGTCATTGGATGGTTAAAGCATGGAGTCCTGTAGGAAAAAGACTCAGGTGTTCCAATGATAATGGTGTTGCCTTGGGTTTCTGATCATTTTCATGGACATGTTGCTGTTCCCGTTTTTAGGGTAAATGGAGGTTGTACAAACATACTTCTTGTGGACATTTGTCTGCCCACTTTACTCTGGTGGGCTCATCAATCTTGATAGCCTTGCTTGGTCTTTGACCTAGATTGTTCAGCCTTCTCAAAATCATTGTGAGGCTCAAACATCAGGATTAAAAACAAACAATTGAGGACTTTGAAAATAGCACCCATAAGACTGCAATAAGATGCCGTGACCAGAAAACAGAAGAGAAAGTTGAAAGCTTATGGTTCCTGAGGATTAGAGTCTGCAAGGACAGAGTAAAGGATGGTGGTTGGAGCAGCAGATGACAGTTGATATCTTGATCTGCAAACAGGGGGCAGAGAGCACACTGAGAATGCCATGAGTCTTTTGAAACCTCAAAACCCACTCCCAGTAAGACACCTCCTCTAACAAGGGCACACACTGTTGTGCCCAGATTATGACTCCCAGAGAGACCACCTGAAACCCAGCAAGACCAGACTGCAATAAGTAAGGTTTATTGTTAATGTGAGCTAGCTTGGAACCCATCTCCAACACCCCATCGCAGCGAGGTAGAGAGGAGTTCTGAGTTCCTTTGTGGGGTTAGCTTTTTAAAGGCAAAAATCACAAACAGCCCTTCAGGGTGGCCAGGGGTGTTTGGCATAGGTGTAAGGTCTTTGCTCTCTCTCTCATCCTGTTTAGTCAGTTTGTCTTTGTCTTCAGAACAAGGTCACCCTGTCCCTGAGTCAGGACATCTATATCAGAGTCTCCACCAGGTGGCCAGGCACCTCAACTCTGTGCTTTGGAATTTCCGGACGGGGGGCACTATCTTTTCTGAGAACATAAAACTAGTCTGGGGTTTTCTCTGCTAGGAAATTCCTTCTTGTTCCTTGGGGAATGAGGGTCTTACAAAACCTCCTAGTCCTTCTCAAATAGTTCCAACAACTGAGAACCAAGTATTCAAACATATGAGCCAGTAGAAGCCATTATCATTAGAACTACCACATTTCATCCCTAGCCTTTATAGTCTCATGGCCATATCAAAATGCAAAATGTATTTTGCCCAACTTCAAAAGTCCTCATAGTTCTTTCACAGTCTCAACACTGTTTCAAAGTCAAAGTGTCTTCTGTGACTCAAGGCCATTTCTTTACTGTAACCCCTTGTAACATAAAACAACAACAACAAATTACATTCTTTCAACATACAATAGCACATAATATACATATACATTAGAATTCCAAAAGAGGAGGAGCAAGAACATAGTGAGGGAACACTGGACCAAAGCAAGACTGAAACCCAGCAGGGCAAATTCCAAATTCTGTTACACCATGTCTGATGTCACAGGGCTTACATGGCTCCATCCTTCCAGCATTGCTAACTGCAACACATTTCTCTCTCTTGAGTTGGTTCCACCCCTGTATGTGACTCTCCTCAGTAGACACCCCACAACTCTGCCATCTCCAGCTTCTTGGGGTCTCCAATATAATCCAGGCTTCACTTTCACAACTTCATATAACACCTCTCATGGCCACCATGCAGGGACTGCCTTGCTACTTTCCTGCCCTTAGATAGAGGCTCCCCTTAACCACAGAATGAGATTCTACCATGCCTTTATTCCTATACCCTTTGTGACTCTAAAGTCAGAACCAGGTGGCCAATGCCAACAAGTTCAGCTGTCTGCTTGGGGTAGAGCCCCTTGAGTTACCTTTGCAGCGGCTTTCCTTTGTTGTTGCTTTAATCCTAAATAAAGAATTTAGAAGCATAAAATTCTTTAAACCTTGTCCTTTCACAAGTTGGAAGCTTAGTTGGGTGTGGTCTTGCCTTAGGGGCACTTCACACTTATTCCATTTCAGATCAGAACCCCTCCCCAATCTCCTCATCTTTTTCAAAACAAACCTTGGCTCCAACATTAAATTTTCTGATACTCTTTTTCTTTTTAAATGGTACATTTTTGAGTTTCTTTGCTCCACTTGCTCTTTTTTCATGTAGACCTGCGTAGAAGTGATTACTAAGAACCATGTGACAGAGTCAATATTTGCCTCTCTTGAAATTTCCTCCATCAAATAAATTAGTCCATTACTTTATATTTAGTCTCAGGCTGTCACAGGAATGGCCTCTAGTCCAGTAGTTTTAAAGCCCTTGCTTCCCTCTGAAACCTCTTGAGCCTCCACAATCCACCACGCTCATACTGTCTTCTACACTTCTACTGGAATGGCCCACTAAGCTCTGCCTACAGCTTTCAACCACTTTTCCAGTCCAAAGTTTCAAAGTCTTCCACATTCCTCAAAAAAAAAAAAATAAATCACATGGTCAGGCCTGTTGAAGCATATGCCACTCCCTGGCGCCAGCTTTTCTATTAGTTAAGAGTTTTATATGATAAGACACCATGACCAAGGCAACTTATATAGGAAAGCAGTTAAGTGGACTTGTGGTTCCAGAGGGTTAGTCTATGGTGATGGAGTGTAGCCTTAGCAATAGATGGTTGGAACAGGAGCTGAGAGCTCACACCTTGGGCCACAAGTAGAGGGCAGGGGAAGGGGCACACTGGTGTGAGTCTCTTGAAACCTCAAAATCCATCTCCGGTGACATACCTTCTCCAACCAGGCCTTCTCATCCTTCCAGAAAAGTTCCAACAACCGAGGACCAAGTATTCAAACAGATGAGCCTTTGGGGAATGTTTTCATTCAAACCACCGGAGATGGGCGATTCTCCAGTTTCACACAAAGTTTCACAATGCATATCCCTTACAGTTTATGCTCTTGACACCAATTTAGGTAACTGTTCACAGTTCCCTATCAGGGCATGATCACGATCACCCACTCCCTCTGTTCTGCTAGGGAGTTTCTTATTAGAGTAAATCATCTCCCTGTCCATGGTGGCCTTCCATGCAGAGAGACTGCATCACCATTATGTCATATCAGCACCAGAGACATAGAGCATCCCTGGTACCAGTGAGAGACACAGAAGCTCCCCTTAGATGCTATGGTTCCGCATTTATGATACTGTGTTTACATCCAATGCTTTGATCTGAATGTTCTCCTCAAAACAGGCATCCAACCTGTAAATACAACTTGGCTCTCAAGGTAGTAAAAGGGAAAAAATCAAAGGGGACATTTGATCCTTTTAGTAGGATGTGAGCCACCTGGGGTGAGCAGGGAAATGATGGGTATGAGATAAAATGTCCCAAAGATTATAACAGCACAATACATTCCTAAAGCCACATGAGGAGCTGAGTCAAACACATGCACACACGCACATATGTAATGTGTATATCATATATTTTTACATATGTGATATTTTATATAGACATAATATCATATATATATAAATTATCAAAAATATGTATTTCTGATTCTGCTCATACCAGAAACAAATGGCAGTTTGAGTCAGGTAGTTCTTACTCATAGAAAGCTGTTTGTCCTGTACACTGTAGCAAGATATTTGGTCTCCAGTTATTATAAGCCAGGAACACCCCATCCTGATTATGACTACCAAAAATGTCCCTAGATACTTCCAAATGTCAATACGGCCCCTCCCCCTCCACACTAGCAAAGACAACTATTGGCTGAGATGGGAGAGGGATGTATACCATTTCCCGCTGTGCCATCTCTGTGAAGCTGTCTTAACAGTTTCTCATAGCACAGCATGCCATATCCCCTTCACCTAGCCTCCTCCCAACAGTGAATGTTCCTTTCTTTCGCTGAGCCTGTTCCAGTAGCTATGTGTCAGATCACAGTCATCTGCCCTTGACAATTGCCCCTTTGATTCTTCCGAGGGGGAGGGTGGGCTGTCCTGTCCTGTCTGAAAGGCTCCTTGGTTCTCTGTGATCTCCTTAGTGTGTGGATTGCAAAACACAGGAATAGAGAGCATAGAGACAATAGGCAGGCTCATTAGCAAGGCCTTTGAAGTGAGCAAAGCAGGCATGGAAGCGCCTCTCTTCTCGTTCTTCCACTCTCTCCCACTCTCTCCATTCTTCCCCAAGTCCCTGGTGGCATCTGGCAAGAGGTGAAGAGGAAAGAACTGCGACTTCAGGAGCTTAGAGAAGGCTGCTTCCTTTCGGGAGCGAAAGCCAAGGGGACAGCAGGGTACACGTCCCTCTGGAGGAGCTGAAGTGGAGGGATCCTAAGCTCAGGCTACCATGATGGCCAATCAGGCAAGAACTGAGCCAGGGTGTAAAATGGAGCATCCCAGAAGGGAGTTGTCAGTCTCCCATATAATGTGACAAATTCCAGGCTCAGAGTGGAGTCAGCAGCTTAAAAAATTGAAGCCTGAGCTGCCACCAAACTTTTGTATGGTCCCGAGACACAGGTAAAACTTGTAGGAGCCAAGGGAGAGCCAACGAATCTTCCAAATTCCAGTTCACCAATTTGAGTCCATGGGCAGCTGAGAAGCAGGCAATTGAAACTCGCTGTTCTGCCAGCTGCTAACTTCCCAGCATGGACAAGAGGCCCGCTGCTGAACTCATCCAAGTGCAGGTGGCTTTGGGAGGATCATTGGCCATTGGAATCAGAAAATGCCAATCATGATGGTTAGAGTATTAAAGGCTTCCTGCTAGTGTGTGTGTGTGTGTGTGTGTGTGTGTGTGTGTGTGTGTGTGTGTGTACACAAAATGGAGACTTCTCAGTGCCTGCTCTCTTGTCAGAGACATGTAGATGTCTTCAAGGAGCCCACATGTGCCCCAGGCTATGTGTAGTTTAAAAATGTCATTTGCCATATGCTCCACTTATCTGGAAGCCCTTTCTGTGCAAATGTGAAAATGAGGATGGGAGTGGAATCTCTCTGAAGGAGTTCTAGCTGCCCATTTCCCTCCAATAGCACTTCAGGAACAAGGCGTGGTGAGTCAGCTCCTCCAGGGTCACTATGGATTTGCATGAAGGAGGATACAAGAGAAATCCTCAAGGTCTGTTGCTTCAAGTAACATCAGATCTCTCTTCCAGGGTGAGCCTGCTGACAAGAGATGGAGACGGAGATGTAGGTTAAAACCTTAAAGCTCTCACTCACTGCTTATGGGAAGGTAAACAGTACAGGTGAACATGGTCGCCTGTGCCCATAGGGGCATTCACACCAACAGGTGAGAGGTGGAAGCCGAATGTCCTCCAGGGTGGGTGGATAAGCCAAATGTGATGCACCCATGCAGGGAACACTAGCCAACCCCCCAAAAGAAGGAAATTCTGACAAATGCTGCATCGTGGATGTCCTCTGATATCTGTCTTCTAGTGTTCCACTCATGTGAGGCCCCTAAAATGGTCAAATTCATGGAGACAGGGAGTCAGTGAGCTTGGAAGAAGGATGGGGAGCCAGTGCTTACTAGGTACAGAGTTTCAGTTTGGGAGGATGAAGAAGTTCTGGAGATGGCAGTGATGGGTGAGCGCCACCATCCGTGTACTCTCTACTGCTCCCTTGCGGTGATCCAAAGGTGCTAAAAAGTGTACTGAACATCGTTGGTTATAAACAAAAACCTTAGGGCTGTGTTTTTACAGACCCCACACACAATGGGAAATCCTCCATTACAGAGTGGAAGTTCTCCATGTTAGCAGTGGAGGGAATGCCAGAGCTGGTAGGTGTCCCGAGGGACATGAAAGCAGAGTCAGGCACTGTAAAAGAGACAGTGTATTTTAGAGCCAGAAAGAACTGCACACATGGAGACAGCAAGAATCTGATTTTTCCCATGATTTCCCAGAAAATAAGTTTCTAATACTCTGGCTTCTCTCTCTCAGATTTTCCCACCATGGAGACATACTCATTTCTCTCCCTCTTCCTTGAACCCAGGCTCACAACAAGCTAGTGAGGCACCCTGAAAGAAAGAAGCAGGGTATGAAAAACCAATTATTTTAGTGATCTGAACATCTGTTTTCTGTGTAAAAACACACTAAGACTCAAGTAATAAGAATTGTACACAGACCTCGCATGCCCTTTGTGGATCTCCAGTTGGCACCGCCTCATATTTCCTGTCCTTATTCCTTCTTATATCTATATCCGTATCCATATCTAGAGACAGCACTTGGTGTCCACAGGAAATTGGTTTCAGGATCCCCGAGGATACCAAAATCCAAGGACAGTCTAGTCTCTTACATAAAACACCATGATCTTTACACAACATGGACACTCATCCTCCTACACACTGGAAATCCCATATAATACCTGACAAAATATAAATACCATATAGGTGTTAGGCTTATTGTTTAGAGAATAATGACAGAAAAACTAAACACTATTTGTTCAAAACAGATACAAGATATATTTTTGGTATAAGGCTTGTTGAATCTAAGCATATGGAAACGAAAAGTATGAAGTGCTGACTGTATACACAAACACAAGCACACACACACATGTGCACACACACATCCACACACACATGTTCTCACACACACACACACACACACACACACACACACACACACACAAGCTGCCCTCAGCTACCACGCCCCTTCCTTCCCCAGGCTTACATTAGCTTCCATGACCTCAACGGTTTTTAAGAGAATGCTGATGAAGTATCCTGCAGGTTGGATTTATCTGGTACTTTCTCACAACTAGACTGAGGTTAGCCATGTTTCACAGGAAGCCCACAGGGATGAAATGGAGGAGCCCTTGCCGTGGCCCATCCCAGATGTAGCCCATGGTGCTGGGGCAGGATTCCAGGGCTGAGCCATCTTCTTACCTCACTGTGAACTTCCTTGTGCTCTTGTGAAGGGCCTCTTGTGAAATACTTCAAGATCGGGCAAATTCCCTGACCCTTACCTGTTGCTCACGCATTAGTCTCAGAGCCTGATGGCGGGTCCTAACTGAATTAATTATTAATACTCAGGTTGCCAAGCAGAGACTTTTCACTTTGACAGGTGACTTTCTATTACAAAGAACTTTGACCTTTCCTTCTGCATATTTATTTACTTATTTAGGTGCATCCAGCATGCTTTGTGGCTATTATTTAGTCAGTGTGTTGTAATCTGTTCCGGGCACTTATTTTGTTGGTAAATTATCTAAGATTGACCACCAGAAACCTTTCGTTTGGTGCCTGTGTCCTTTCCACATGTCCCCACATCCCACCATCCTGGGACATATTAATTTCTGGTAATAATGTGTCCTACTTAGACTCTTCTTACCTCCATCTGAAAGCAGCCATTTCTCCAAAGCACCCTGGTGGGCACCTCCCTCATTACCTGGGCATCAGAAAGTCCACCTCTGTGTGGCATAGACCATTGTTCCAAGGCCATAGACTTGGACAGCATGTTGCTGAGGACTGAGACCATTGGTAACTGTCTATCTAAGTAAATAAGTGTGTGGTTCCAACTCTAGGGGACAGGAGTTTCCACTGCTGTGCACACCAACATACAGGATCTCCATGGTGCACATCCGTGCCCAGAAAACCTCCAGAACCATTATGTGCAGTACATTCTCTTATTTTCTCAGGCCCCTGAGTGGAACCAGTGTGTCATTCATTGGCTCCCCAGCATCCCATGCAGTTCTCTTCTTTACCTGGGTCTTAGCTGCCAACTAGTGCCAACTTGCCAACCAAGAATTTTTACTTCCCTCAACTGATTGACTCATTAAACTCTTCAAATACATATTTTTAATTTAATCTTAATTTATTCTTATTAGTGTGTTTGCATATGTATGGTGGGGGATTGTGAGTGTGTGTGTGTGTGTGTGTGTGTGTGTGTGTCTGTGTGTTGGGGAGAGAGAGATTTCTTGGGGGTGGGAGGGTGCACACATGCCATGGCCTAAGTGTGGAGGCAGGAGAGCAACTTTTTGCATTCAGTTCCCTCCTTCTGTCATGGAATGCTGGGATTGAGTTCAGGTGGCAGCTTTGATCTGCCAGCACTTCACCTGCTGAGTCATCTCTCTGGCCACCAATAAGCACTTTTAAACAAAGAGAAAGAATAGGAGGGAAGAACTTTTAATTTGAGCACAATGCATATGTTTCCAACATATTTTTTTCTCTAATATGTGGACATGAAAAATAGGAGAAAGGTATACTTAAATCTGAGGGGTCAGAAGGTGAGACTATTCTTCAGGGAACTGTCGGTTAAAAGTCACTCCCACCTCTCACAGAGAACACTTCATTAGATTAAATTATTGCTACTAGTAATTTTCCACATTGACTACTGAAACTAAAATAAACAGAATTTTCCGGTCTTTGAATTGTTTGGCAGTAACTGTAAAATTGGTCAGAGATTTATTGCTAACTTTTTTGGGGGGGAAGTCTATTCTGCTTTAAATGTATGACAGGACTGGGCAGAATGGGGGAGGCCACACTTCAGTAACAAATTAATCCTGAAAACTTTGATGTAACTAATGCTCATTCGTTTTAATGTCACAGTGGAATGTAGGTTGGGTGGCCATCGTACTTATAGCTCTGCATGTGGCCTCCAATGTTGGGGGGAAAATGCAGGTGTCATCACAGGGCCTCCAGCTGAAAGTGACAGGGGACACTTTTGTTCTTGCCTCACAGGTCCAGAGTGTGTCAAGGATCAGAAGTAGAAGAAGCGCAGGGTGTCTAGTGATCCTCAGCAGTTTCTCCAGGCTCCAGCATTGCCCGGTTCCAAATATGTTGAAACGAGAAGCTCGGATCAAGGGTGTCTGTTCCAAACATGATTCAAACCCTTTGATTTCTTTGAAGAGATGATGCCAGCGTTCCCTTTGATTAGAATGTTAGCACAATTCTGTGTACCTTTAAACTTTAAAACCTTCCTTGTTTGCTTTGGACACATCTACATCATTTTAATTTTTTCCACCCATATGTTACTAGTTGAACAAACCTATAGTGGACTTTTTTTTTTTTAATGATGGTTATCCAACCTTTTAACAATACACATGACATTATTATCTTCATCCACACTGGGCTGCATTCATAGTTATCCTGGGATGCATAGTGTGTTTTTAGTGAGTTATGCTGGTTAGATCTCTGTAACTTTGTCAGCAAAACTCTCCTCTTTGCTGACCATAGCTAGCCCAGAAATGCTTCAAGGCTGAGCTTGTCTTATCCAGCCTGTTGCATCATAAGGGGCCCTTCAAAGGGCCTCATGGAGTAGACGTAGGCTGGGGCTAGCAGGGTTCACACACCAGTGTAGAACTCCAAGGAAAACTGTCCTGAGCTCAGCCATAGGAAAGAAGACACTCAGGCCCAAAGGCTGCCCCCCGGCACCCTATATGAATTTGCTAAGTTCTAAATCCCTTCCCTGGTGGCCTGCGACCTCACTGTGCCCTGCTCTCTGAAGGCCTGAGTCACCACTGCGGCAACTCTCAGAGAGCTCCTTGTAGACTCAAGGAACAGATAGCACCTTTTAAAAGCCACTGAATCAATGTCAGTTGTAGCTTAGGGCATGTCAGGACTGTAGGAACCGAATAAAATTATATAGGGTGTGAACCAGGCACAGAACAATAGAAAGAGAGGCTGTGTATTTGTGATTAATAAGAAAATCATGGGCTTTATTTACCCTGGAGATGTGCCAGCCAGTGGGCTGCAGGTAGGTATGTGAGGTCCTTTGTAGTAGAAGCCAGCATGGCGGTGAATGTGTAGGAAGAGCCTTCTTCCTTTGACCAAGAAAGGAAGCAAGAAAGAGAAAATCAGAGCTTTGGTCTTCTTGCATTTCTTCCTCACGGTGAAAGCAGCATGACTGGCCCAGAGCCCTGGCTAGTATCATAACTTCCAACACCAGCAGCAAAAGCTCCCATAGACAGTCAAAGGCAAGGGAAAGATCTGGCACCCCCATCTGGCACCTCGTCTTATGCCAGTCAGCAACACAATGATCCCCAGAAAGCCCCATGTGATTAAACAAGGGAGGTCTCGAACCCAGCCAGTGTCTATATTGTATTTCACAGACCATGGTCACAGCCAAAACATATAGAGATCTCCACGTGTCCTCTCCCCACTACCACCAGACGAAAGAGAAGAGAATGAAGGGACCAAGCATGTTCAGACAGCTGGTGGAATGCAGAACTTGCGGCGAGGTCTTGGCATTACAAGGTGTTGCTCTGTTTCCTCTGTGACACTCAGGTTTTCTTGTTCTAAAGTTGATGTCAAAAGATCCAGTGCCTCCAGGATCCAGGTCAGAGGCAACTGAAAGGCCAGCAGGAAGCAGGGTGGAGGTTCTCAGGGTGCAGAAAAGCGGGATAAACTTCACGTTCCCACATATTGGTATATTGCATAACATAAGCCCAGGATGACCAGGTCCTATTGCCTTCTGGAGAAGCCAGGCACATCAAATGCTGGAAGTTGTCTGTGTTTGTGTTGGCAGCAGATTTTGCTTGTATTTCAGTCATGTACCTGAGAACAGCGTTTGGTTTACAGGTCACGACCTTTACCTGTGGTGTCTCTGGAACAATTCCAGGGACAGAGTTAGATGGTGGAGAAGTAACAGGCAAAGGGGGCCTCACATAGTGACAAAACATGGACAGTTCTTTGGGAAAGGTAAGACCCAAACAAGATGAAAGTGGCTATCCCTCACAGAGGGATCTGAGGGAGGGCATGTGCTAAAAATGGAAGGGAGTATGGCCAGGTGTGTAGTGCATGATGGTAATCCCAGCACTCAGGAGGCAGAGACTGGCAGACCTCTGAGAGTTCAAAGTCACTCTGATCTACAAAGCAAGTCCCAGGCCAGTTAGGGATACATAGTTAGACCCTGTCTCAAAACAAAGAAAACAAACAAAAAACTAAATGAAGAGGATAGACTGAGAAGAAATTATTGGGTATAATGACACGAACCCCAGACATCCTTTAATACGTGTAACACATGAAGCACTATACAAAACCTGAGAGGTAGGGGAAGCCATTAACCCTCACAATCCCTGCAGGTGCTCAAACAGCTTCCTCTCGTATTACAGATGATGGAACAGCCCACGGTTGCCTAGGGTTACTCCCCAGGATCATGACATACAGTAGATTCTGTCTCTAGTGTGTCTTTTCAAGCTGTGCTGCTTTTGCATGCTGAGTTTCAAAACCAGAAGTGAGATAAAACTAGTTGGACTCACACTGGCTCATCTGTGCCTCCTTCCCAAGGGATTTCAATTAGGAGAGAGTCTGCCCCGGTGAGCCTGTAACCTAAGCTGGGTAGACCAGAGGCCCACACTGTACCAATGTCACATTCATCAATGAGTTTTCTCTAGGACCTTGTTCAATCAAGTGTAGCAATTATACACCATGGCTCTTACTCACTAGCTAACCAGGGGAATAACATTTGCACAGAAGGAAAGAGACCAGGGGCAGTCAGCACCCGAAAGCAGAGGTAGGAAGATTGGTAAGTTCCAAGTCAGTCTGGGCTACATAGTGACACCCTGTCTCAATAAACCCAAATAACAAGAAGGAAATGCAAAGAAAGAAATATATCATGACTCCAGGCCCATCCAGAATGGACAGAGATGAGTCAGGAAGCAACTAGCCCTGTCGCCTGCTTAAAACAGCCAGAAGCACCTAGAATGTTCAAAGGAGAAAACCTTTCTTACTGCTCTCATGGGCTGAGGGACAGAATCTGCTAGAGGTGGCAGCGGGGACAGGGTGTGGGTGTTCCCGTCGTCTCTCACATCTCTGATCTCTGTTCTTATAAACTTCTCTGAGCCTCCTGTTGCACCCTCGGATGTAATCAGGTTTGGAGAACTAAGGCTCACAGACCCAAACACCCCACCAGCATTGTGGTGCTCACTAAAGGTGGAATAAATTAAAACAGAGGGAAGCGGGGAGTTTTAAAAAACTTATACCACAAAGGCTCATACTTTTGCCCCATTATCATGAACGAGGAACATATGGGTAAAGCTCGCCTGATGTTTCCAGGCCAGCAGTCAGTTCAAAAGGAACAGGCCTGGACGTGCCATTAGCAGCAGACGCTCTATATTCATTCTGGAGTTATTAAATAATAATTTATAATGATTTATACATTTAATTTACATGGCTGCCATCCGAAGTCTAATTGCACACCAGCCCTGCTGTCTTCTGATGTTCTGGTTATAAACAGGGCAATGGAAGACCGCGAAGCAGTTAGTTCTCAGGAGGGTCTCTGGGCAGGCAGAGTAGGAGGCCAGGTGGCTCAGGACCACTGGGGAGCCTAGAGAGCCCTGAGACCTTGCCAGAACCCTGTGATGTCAAAGCCTTGGAGTTGGGATTTTCACAGGCTCAAGAGCTCATAGACTTAAGCGGTCCAGCTTGGTGCATTCTGAAGACTGTGGCCATTCACAAGTCAGCTTGACTTTCAATGCTTTTGTTCCCATGGTATAAAATCAATGGGAAGATGAAGCCCACTGCACATTGATACTGACATCCATCTGGGAGACAGGGTGTGTGAGAGGACTTTGACATCTTGGAGGAGTTTGGAAAGACATCAGCTAGAACATACACAGTTCAAGGCAGCTTTGCCCGATCATTGGCTGGAATCATCTCAGGTACTAGTTTTCATTTGCTGGACTCTGGGGCTGAGGCCACTGATTCAAGTCCCCAACTAGACAACATTCCCCTTCCAAGTCAGGAACCAAAATGCAAAGTACCTCCTCCCTCAAGAAGAAAAGACGAGTCTGAATAGTGAGGAACCGAGGAACTTTCTCTCAAAGTCTGAATGCCCCACAGTGCACTGTGTTTGGTCTGTTTGTTATAATGAGGACAGACACACAGGAGAGTCTAGGAGAGCTCGTTTGACCATCAACTTGGAGGAAAATGTACAATAGAACTTTGTGAGTGAATCTCAGGAGAATGTGGAACATTAGTGTATATAGAGTAAAATATGAAGTGTGTGGTAGGTATGTGTGTATGTGTGTGTGTGTGTGTGTGTGTGTGTGTGTCACATTGTGCAGGTGTGGCAGATACATAATGTGTGTTGCATGTGTTTCTTCTGAGTGCCATATGGGAATTGTAGGTCATATATCATGTGTACTGGAAGTGGGAGTATATAAGATATGTATGTAATTTGTGACCCATATGACTCTTGGGCATGTGTGGCACATATGTGGTTAGTGCTGTGTGTATATATGAGTATGATATGCTTCTAGTGTGTGTTCTACACAGGGGCAGAGCTACTTTTGTGTGCCTGGCATATGCGGGGTGTGTGTAGCATAGAGAAGCATGTTTAGGTTATCTGTGCACTGTGTATGCTCTCTGTGGTGTGTGAGCCACGGAGGTGTGGGAGCATGTGGCATGTTACAGCACGTGTGTGGTATGTATGTGTATGACCTGTGCGTGGGGATGACTTGTCCAGCTTTCAGTTCGTCAACAAGCAGAGCAATCTTTTGGGTCAGGGTTCAGTAGATGGTGACAGCTGTGAGAGCAGGAGGAAAACATATTAGAAGGTGAAACCAATGCAAGCAACCAGAGGTTGACTCACTGGTGACAATGTCTCCAAAGACAACATTCATGAAAAATAAACAATGCGAGCTGATAGTGATAGCCTCGGGTCGCCAGAGCAGCCCTTGGTTGCCATTTCCTGCATTCTTTTTCTGTCTTTTAGTTTTAGTAACAACTACTATGCACACAATTCTGAAGGGTGCTCTACCAGCTAAGAGGGAGGCCCCACCGATGATCCAGCCCACCCAGCTTCAGGCTCAAGGTCTACCTGTGGCTGTCTCTCTTCCTTTCCTTTAGAACAGGTCAGTGCAGGCCCCCTCTGAGCGTGGCACGGAGGTGGTGGTGTCAGGGTGTCTACAGGGAGGTCATGGGATCCTGAAGGTCATGGAGGTGGCCTAGCACAGAATCCCAACCATATCACCATGGTGAGGGATTTATTGTAAGACTGGACATGCAATGGAAATAGGACCAAAGCACACTTCAGGAACCACACCACACCTCTGTCTGCCTCCTGGGAGGTCTCCTTCTCCCTCTTTATGCTCAGCAAGTGTTTTCCAGCCGCTCACACTCTTCCTCTGGCCTGGAAAACTTCCTCAAAGAGGTACCAAGGCTTTGCTGCATTTCCCAAAGGCCAGCTGTTTGGCAGAATTTGTTACTTTCTAAAGATTGATTTAACCAGTTTCAGGATTTTTTTTGTTTTGTTTTTTTCAAAACAAGATTACTCTGTAGCTTTGGAGCCTGTCCTGGAACTAGCTCTTGTATACCAGGCTGGCCTCAAACTCACAGAGATCTGCCTGCCTCTGCCTCCCAAGTGCTGGGATTAAAACCACCACCGCCTGGCTCCAGCTTCAGGAGTTTATGTGATCCTTTGTTCTGTTGTGGCTACGAGGACTGGGTGCCTTTCTCCTAGTCTGACTCACCCAGGAGACATCCCCAAAGGACTAAATCACCTAACCTACAGGACTGACACCATAGTCAATTCAATTTTGGCTGGTTGGTGACTTACCTGTCCTCATCTCTGATGGTAAAGTTAAAATGCTCACCTTCAGTCCTGGGTGGAGGTCCCTGGAGTTGCTCAGTGGGGATGTAGGAGGGCCATAATTCACTTCCTGTTCTGACCCTTGCTGCTTCCCATCACAGAACTGAACTTGCCCAAACTCCTGCAGCCTGAATAGCTTCGAATTTCTTGGAATGTTAAATGTGCTGGTCCAGGTTCTCTCTAAAGAAAGGATACTGTGCCCAAGGAAGTCTTGTCAATTGTTCTGTTTACATGTCCCTGAGGTGTGGTTGCTGTGCCTCCCAGGGCTCTGCTTATAAACCTGGCGTGAGTGCAATAAGCCAAGGCGGGAACAGGCTAGCAGGTGTTATGGGACCTGTCTTTCCGGTCAGCATTTTCTACCACTGCTCTGGTTTGTTTCTAGGGTAGTGTACCCACGAGCCACTCTCTATTCCTGCTGCCATTCTCATCCCTGTTTCCCAGCAGAGCCTCTGCACCCACACTTCCTCCACTCTACAAATGTCCCTCCAATGTCACCATGAGACATGCTGGTCTCAGATTCTGGGAGCATCCTTGGTGCCAGGTATACCGATAAGACATGGTTGCTCCTATGTTACTGCTTTCCTATGTGGCTAAGGACAGCCTGAGCATAGAGCTGAAACACCCAGGCAGAACTAAGGTTCCTGACCATGGACTCCAAAGGAATCATGTGGGGGCAGAAGAGAGCATGATTGGACCCAAAACCATTGGGAACGGTCCCCTCTCCTCTCTTCTCCTGCTGACCACAGCCTTGCACCCGCGCCAAGATCAGAATGAAGTGTGCTTGGACCTTTCAGACACTAAGTCAGTGACTCCAAAGGCTCAAGAATCCATCTTACCCAACAGTTTTCTTTCTATCTCCAGCCAAGCAAAGGGTTCCCTCTGTGTTCACAGACACATTCACTGACGCCAGGCTCTGGGGAGACCAAGGATTCAGGCTCTGTGTGATCAAGGGATCCACAGTCCTGTGAGCAGTTAGGAGCCAGCAAGGTAAGCAGACAACACACAAGGCCAGCAGAGGAGCTGCCGTAATGGTAGAAGTAGTCACAATTTTCAGTTTACTGGAGCAGAACTTCAGAGGAGAATTCGGATGTGCTCCCGCTTCCCACTATATATGTGTATATATGTATATGTGTATGTATGTATGTATATGTATATGAAGAGATGATTCAGTATCTAAAAGCATGTCTTGTCCTTGCAGAAGACCAGAGTTCATGTTCTAGCACCCACACCGGCAGCTCATACCTTTCTGGTTCCAGGGAATCTGATGGCCTTTTCTGGCCCCCACGGGCACTAGCACACATACATCTGCACACACATACAACATAAAATGGGAAAATAAATCTTTTTATAAAGAACTTTACAGGGCTGGGGGACAGGTCACTTTAGGATGTTCCTCATGGGATTCTTTATATGAAGTGACTCTAAGAGCCAACACATCCCAGACATTACAAAGCCACTGGTGGCCTTCGTGTCAGCAGGCTAGAGAGCACAGAATGGGCAAGTGAGAAACCAGTGGAGCTGGAAGGTCGGGGAAGGCAGTGTTCCCTGTTGAAGTGTGACTTTGTGGACACCTTGGGGGCAATCTCTGATTTATTTTCTGGGTCACCCATGGGATGGGTACCAAAAGCCAAGTCTGGAATTTCAGAATCCAGGGAGTTTAAACTCAGAGATCACATGACCCGGGTCTTGCTCTTCTGGGAGACCATTAGCTTTACCACCCTATGCTTTAGGGAAAGCGTGACAGAGCCTGTTCAAAGGCTGGCTCTCCAGTGTTTGTCCCTCAGTTGCTCTAGTGACAGTTTAAGGACAGACTCCTCCCTTGCTGTGACACAGGGAAGGAGAGGAGAAAAAGTCAGGGTAGGGGCCTGAAGGCTTAGCCTCTGTCTCAACAGTTATTTGCTGCCTGCTGAAATACTTGTTGACAGTAAACATCGAATTGGTCCTGAAGGGGAAATTAATGGCCAAAAGCTGCTTCCGGCAATGAAGCAAAATGCCTGCTTGTTTGCAGCATCTTGAATGAATCCTCACCTCCTACCTGGGGCTTGTATCCAGCCAGGTGGACATCGTACCCATCTGGTAGTACCTGAAAATCACCAGGGAGGCCTGAAAAGTATCACTTTCTACCTGACCTATGCTTCTGAGAGGTGGGGTCTGCTTGAGGTAAGCGCTACTTGGGGGATCTCTGAGAGTGGGGCTAGGGTAGGAGAGCCAGGAATGCACAGGCTCAAGCCTCTGGCAGTTGCTCCTTCTGGTGAAATATCAATTAAGTTCATTTAATAATTATAATAATGAAAGTCAGTCTCTCCCAAAATCAATCCCCTTCCCCTTCCATATGGTTTATTTCTGGAGGTTTTCACTTAGAAACTTGCTTTCTACAGATTTTATTTCAGAGTTCCTCTCTTAAAAGCAACACGAGAAAGAAATTCAAATAAAAGAGATCAGCCTGCCAGGTTTCCTCTAGGATAAGAAAGAGCCTCTCAGCAGTGTGGCACTTGGGGAGGCTTACTAGGCAAGAGTGAAAAACTAAACTGTCTCTACAGGAAAGGACAGTGCCTGCAGGGTGCTCCGGCACCACCGTGGAAGTTCTCCTTATGCCCTTCTGGCTCCAAAGCACACCTCTGAGAGCAGGCTCAGCTCTGAAGTCCAGCTTCACTCACAGGTCTCACCAGCCCTTGGTCTTCCTCTCCTGTCCCTGACCTCCAGTGACAAGCCATCCCTCTCAATGAGGTCATCGCCAGCCTGAGAATTCCTATGTCACTGTGGTCCACACCTGACCAGGCAGAGCCTATTGCTCATCTTCCTGAAACAGAGGGGCATGTGACAGATGGCTCACCCTCCTCCTGTTTCCCCACCATGGAGGGTGGTGTTCTTGGTTCCTCCTCTGCTATTTCCACACCTCACCCAGGCTCCTCTACATCTTTTCAGAAATCAGGCTGACCACCACTGTGTTACTTCATCATATGCCTTCCATATCCGAGCCTGCTGTTACTGGACCCATGCTCAGCTGGGCTTACTCCACCTATGACTTTCCCAGTTCATCTGTTATCTTAGAAAATGTCTTTACAAACAATGCCTGTGAGCTTGTGCCCTTTCATATTAAAGTATCTGTCTCGGTACATCCTACTGGGCCCAAGCATGACTAGTCTAGGTAACTGTTAGAGTCGTAAGTCAAGAACCACAGCTCATAAAGCCATTGTCTCAAGAAAGGACCATTTTTCTCTAAAAAGATTGATTATGTTTTATATAATCATAGGAGTTTTGGGTCAATATGTTCATTTGTCTCACTTTGGCAACATTTTTCTTGTTGAGAAGTACTGTAATGTAATGGTGAAACTGTAAGAATTATTTTTTAAAGAAGATACCCACCCCAGCAGTCTGCCCTTTACCCTGACCTG
>JAQHUG010000008.1:7984280-8001921 GCA_028555095.1 Dicrostonyx torquatus
CCGAAGCCAGTCTTAAGTTGCTGGCACAACTGTGGTGGCTCACCACATAAGTGGCCCAGTCCATGCTGTCCCACTGGCATTTGATGGGACTGGCTACCTGCTTCCTGGAATTCCTTGAATTACACACACATGTGCCTGTGTATGTGCTAACATGAACACAACACAGCGCTTACTCTTGATGCACACCTGTTGGCACTGAGATCTAAGGCACCTATTTCTACACACAGAGCTATGTCTGATGTGATGTGAGCTCAGCATGGACGTTAATCTGAGGAGACTAAAGTCACTTAAATTGATCTCATGGATTCTGGGAACTCCAGGCTTTTAGAATAAGTGGAATCACAGCATAGCATCTTTGAGGAGCCCACATCTCTTCTGAGATCTGTCTTGATAATGTCAGGTATGGTCCTCACCACCTAGAGAACCACAGCCTTGTACCTGGCTGCATAATCATAGACAATGCTCAAGAAATCCAGTTAACTTCTCCACTCCAGAATCCTGAAGTTTAGAATTTCTAGTTAATTGCAAATATTCAACTTATTCAATCCTATCAAGGGGCCATCTAGTGAATATTTATGAAAGTTCTGTGTCTGACCTCAAAGTAAAGAACATGAAAGTTGGCTGATTTGTTTAAATGTACCCTTTGATTCACAGAGCATGATCAGAACATTTCCTTTTCCACCATTTCTCAAGAGCTGTCTGACCAACTGGTTTCCTAGTGCATGCTCATCAAAAGTGTGCATTCTCATCAAATTGGAAATTTCTGTTCTACCTGGTCCTGCAGCTATTCAGTCCCAAATGAACACACAGAGTCTTATATTAATTATAAACTGTTGGGCCTATTGCTCAGGCTTACTACTAACTAGCTCTTATGACTTAAATTTACCCATAATTCTTGTCTATATGTTTAGCCATAAGGCTTGGTACCTTTTCTCAGTAAGGCATGTAAGGCATTCTCATCTTGCTTCCTCTGTGTCTAACTCTCTACCTTTCCTCTTCCCAGAATTCTCTTAGTCTGGACTTCCTGCCTTATACTTCCTGCCTGGCTACTGGCCAATCAGTGTTTTATTAAAGCAATAGGAGTGACAGATCTTTACTGTGTACAAGAGCATTATCCCACAGCAATGAGATGCCCAGAAAGAGCTCTGGAAAGGCAGATGGGAGCCCGTACAGCATCCTCAGCTCTGACAGTCGGGAGGGCTCAACAGGATTATTATGTTACTACAGACATACAGACATGAGATGCTTTTCTGAGAATGAGTAGAACGGAGCACAACAATATGCAAATATGGAAGGCTGGAGCAGTGTGCAAATATGGTTTGCATGTTGAGTACTGACGGCCATCATGATAGTGCTAGCGTGAGCCAGAAGAAGTGAACAGATCAAGGGCTAGTACATTACTCTGGTGAGTGTCTTCTTATTCTCATGGGACTGAATTTAGTTCTCTCTCTCTCTCTCTCTCTCTCTCTCTCAGTGTGTGTATGTGTGTTATTGCTGTTAAAGCAAGCCCACCTCTGTGTTTTATGACTTCTGTGCCCTTTTGCTTTCTTCTGTTTGTTCTTCTGCCACAAGACGATGAAGAATGAATCCCTTGCCAGAGACTAAGCAGTTGCTGGTACATCTGGCTACTCTGACCTTCCAACTTCCAAAACCTCAAACACAAACAAACTCACTTTCTTGTGAATTAACCATTCTCTCAGGTATTCAGTTATAACAACCAGGAAGACTAAGACCATGGTCTACAAGGAAATGCCAGAAAATGTACAGGAGCCAGCATGAAGCCAGAGATGAGAGACCTGTCAGAAGAGGTGGAGGGGGCTCAGCTGCTTCCACTACGTCTCCTTCCTGCTCTTGGGCCTGCTCTTGGGCCTGCCCTTGGACCACAGCTTCTCTGAGTATCTCTCTAGTATTTCTTTTTACTGTGGGCTGGTGGAGTTTAACCCTGAAAACCAAACAAACTCTGGCCAAGACAAGCATTGAATTTGTCTTGGCAGTACCCCATAAATGAGAAGTGTGAATGTTGGTTAATTTGTTTAAGTCCACCCTTCTGTTCCCAAAGTATGTGAGTTCCTCTTCAGCAGTTTCCCAAGACTGCTGTGCGACCGAGTGGCTTCCTGGTGCACTCCTGTCAACACTGGCTCCAAGCGCTGTGCGAACAGAGCATGGAGAAGGGAGGGATGAGCCTTCAGGACCATCCAGCTCCCAGATCCCTGATGATTTGAAAAGGTGAAGGTTTGTGGCTATCAAACGCCTTCTCTGCCAAAGCCAGAATCTGGGCAGATAGCCACTGGGAGTTGGGCTTTAACAGCATACAACAGCAGTCTACCTTTCCCATTTTCTCTGTCTCCGGTAATGGTAGCCTATTTGCCAATTTGCATAACATTTAAGTATATACTCGTGAGCTGGAATAGATTCTCCATGTGTATGAAGACTCTCGGTTTTCTCCTCTTCTTCTATAATTGAGCGGCTTGGGGTTTGCATTTAGGGAGAACTTGCTTCATGTTCCAGAAGGTCATGAGGTAATAGGCTTAGAAACAGAGGGCAGGAAGCTACGATGAAGGGTTTGGCCATCTGGTATAGGACAAGGTCTTGTAGCTGTGCTGGACGCTGGGCTGCAGCTGGCACTCTCACCCATGCTCTGAGAACTCCTGAGTACATGACAAAAATAAATGCAGAATGGAGGAAAGGGACACTGGCCTCCTCAGAGATGTGTACCCATCATTCCAGTCAGGCCTGAGCCTGCTAAAGCCTACTTCAAAGCTCATTGGAGCACATTGAGCTCATGTTAGTTTAGATCAAGAGTCTAAGTTAAGGGTCCAGATAGAAACGTTCAACCACACTAAATTATAAATGAAGCTTTGTCAGAAAGAAGCTGCATCTACTTGACTTGAATTTACATCTACTTGAATTGTCTGATTGTTCTGAGATCCACTGCAGGGTTCAGTCTCTGAGACAGATATGGTGTAGGTGATGGAGTTAAAAGAATTACCAACCTGTCCTTTCCAGAGTTTTCCAGGCCTACATTGAGTAATAAGCATCATCAATATCTTACAAGTTTTCCTGCACTTTCTTTTTAGAGTACACCTGTACTGAGTTCAGGTCACAGTGGTGGTAAGATAAGTCAGCCTACCTGGAGTCTTGTGAAGGTGTTATCAAGAGCTGTGACCTTGAGTATGGCACTGCAGCAAGGCCTGTGCTTGCCGTGCATGAAAAACAGAGCTCCAGATGTGGCTTGTCTTCAGAGATGCTGTGTTTCCAGATGAGCACAGCTGCAGTTCACCTCTGTCAACATGGCTGATGTCAGAGGGATCTGGACAGAAAGTAAACAACAAATCCCAAAAGCCTCCTAGGCCCTAGTGGCACACGTCATTCCAATTTTGCTAATAGCCCAAGAAGGGAAAACCCATTTGTGTTTCCGTTGTTTTCAAAAGAAAAGAAATAAAATAAAATAAAATAAAATAAAATAAACAAAACCAGATGATTAGCCTGTCTTTACCAAGGAAGAGCGATGAAGCAATCAGAAAGCAGAGGCAGGAAGAACTCTGACCTTCTGTGTATGTACTCTGAGCCATAGGCTACTTCTTTAAGTAGCTGAGATTCACTTTACCTGGAACATAACGAGAAAAGATCGCCCATGCAAGAGAGAAAAGCACTTCATCAATTGCACCTCAGGATGATGAGGAGCAAAATGCCGGCAGCAGGTTTGCTGGGGTTCCACAGATGTGCACAGGTTTCCTCTGTGCCCCGTGCTCCACAGCATTTGAATAACCGAACAGCCTTCCTGACTGGCCACATCTGGAGCTCTGTTTTTCATGCACGGCAAGCACAGGCCTTGCTGCAGTGCCATACTCAATGACCAGAAGCTGTGAAGCCATCCTGCCTTGCAGGATGGGTGGACTTTGTTCTTGGAGTGATAGCTGAGGGTAGAACGCTTACAAGTTTGCAGCAGCGATAGTGGAAAGAGTGCATCCCTTGATGCTGGAGCTGAGCACTCTCCCTGGAGGAGCACCAAGACGGCATGGAGAAGGATAGAACATAAAACGTAACCTTGGAGACAAATGCGAAGTCGCAGACAAAGAAGACTACCTGGGGTAAGGTATACAGTGCGACCATTTGCTACGTACGCATCTTGTGATCACCGCAGTCGATGTCATTTACACATCCAGCTACTCTTTCGTCAGTTTGTTTACAGTGAGAACACTTAAGCAGACGTCAAGCACATAACTCCGTGTTATTAACTGGGTGCCACATGGTACACCGGCTCTCTTGAGCTTCCTTAGCCGAGAACCACAGTCCGCATCTTTTCACTAGTATCTCCCTTTGCTCCACCTCCAGTCCTGGCACTCACAGTCTGCTGTGTGGATCTGGCCTCTTGGTTCCCACACATGAGTGAGGTCATGTGGTGTTTGTCTTTCCTATGCCTGGCTGATTTCACTTTGCACAGAACTTTCTGGGTTCATCCACTTTATTGCAAACAACAGGATTCCCTTTTTGTTACTGAGTATCATTCCATTTAGTGTGTATATACACACATCATAATTTCTTTGTGTATGTGTGTGTGTTTATGTATGCAAGAATGTACATACATAGGCTGGAAGACAATCTTGGCTGTATTCCCTAGGAATGCTCTCTGTTCCTTTGTGACAGGGTCTATCATGGCCTGGAGGACACCAATTAGGCCTGCCTGGCTAGATAGTGGATTCCAGAGGGCCTCTGTCTCCCTCTTCCTGGGGCTGGAATCACAAGCACACCCCCATAACATTTTTACTTGGGTTCTGAGGACCCAACCCAGCTTTTCATGCTTACGGGGCAAGCACTTTGGTAACTGAGCCATCCCCTCTACCTTTATATTAAAGTTTCTATTTTCAATACTCCATCAGTGCAGAGCCGGCTTGTGTCCATACCCTGGCTATTGCAAAGACCTTCTGCATACAAGAGAGGTCGTTTGCAAACGTGTGTCATTTCCCTTCCCTTAGAAGGGAAAACATGTAATGATTTGATTGTGAGTTATTGCCTGTAATTCTTTAATTCTAATTCAGGAAGTACACTTCTCTTTGGTCGTAAAGACATACTCTTTTTAAAATAGAAGAACTGTTGCTCATGAGATAGCTTCCAGGGGGCAGGTGCCTCTACAGAAAGTTTTCTCAGGGTAGCTGCCATGGCTTCTATGACATACACAACTTTACTTGAGGTTCTGTTCCAACCTGGTGCCCAGGGTGTGGATGTCTGCAGATCCTGCTTCTCCTAAGTTATAGTCTCTTGAAAACACTCCATAAGTTGATAAAGGAAGAGCCAATTGATCCCAGGCCTCAGTAGGCCTGGGCAAGAAATTTGCTGAGAAGGTTGAGCCCCCTGGGTATTGAACTTGGTTATATAATATGGAATACAGCAATTCAAAAGCATATATGTTGGGATTTGTGGAATACGAGTATTCAAAATGTGAAAAATACTGATATTTTACTCAGTCCCCCTTCAAAAGCCACTATAAAAATGAGGCTCACCTACTTGTTTCCCAAATCAATGGCTGCATTTCAACCTTTCCATAAAATGTATTCACATTTGATTTATATTAATCTGTGCTTCTGATGAAGACTAATCTTGTCAGGTTATGTACAGTTGCAGACATAGCTACTAACAGTTAGATACTTACACACACACACACACACACACACACACACACACACACACACACTAACTCCAGTAGCTTGTTTCTCCATGAGGAAGAACTTGTAATGAGCTGTAAGAGGTGTCTGACTTTCAGCTGCCTCCTGTGTTCTGTTGCATCTTAGCTAGCTCATTCTGTTCTAGTCCTCTCCCGCAAACCCCCAGTACTTTGCGGAACAGGAAGGCTAGCTACTGTCAGAAGCCAGGCCTGTCAATCATAATGTCACACCAGACTCAGCTCATGAACACTGGACAGGCCTAGATGGGAACAGACTACTGTAAAGAGCCTAGCACGTTATCACAGTTACACGCCCTGTGCTAGTTCCATGAAACATACATTACATATACCAGAAATGTTTGCCCAGCAGGGAATACAAAACCAACCACTAACCGATGGTGTCTTATCTTCTATGGAAGTTGTGCTAGCCTACTGAAGGAAAACATAGAGCATATTTCTCCTGTGCCCTGACTTAGAAAGTGCTGATAAAGTCTAATCAAAGGAAGAGATAAGCGGTTCACGTCACAAAACTCCCAGCTAGGAGACCCAGATGGGAGAACTCAAAGAAATCAAGTTGCAGAAGAGAGGGAAGGTGAGGAAGGGACTAGTCTTCATGGGTGTGAGTCCCCCATTGGTGAACCCCAAGATTCACTGCCATCACTGCTCAAGACATCTACCTGTTCAGCCTGAACCACGGTGCTAAAGGCCTTCTGTAAAACTAGAACTGGCTCTTGACTTTTCATACACTATTGATACTTGAAAATACCCTGCCCCCAGCCCACTGCTTATGTAAGAGGAGAGTCAGCCACAGAGGGTAAAGAAGCCTGTCCCCAGTTCTCTTGGTCACATGGCCATTTCCATGACTGTCCTTTCCCTGACCCTGTCTGACTACCCTTAAGGAGGTTTACCTCGGAGGTGTGGGCAGGGGGTAGTTTGTACTGTGCCTGCCCTAACCCAAGTCAGCATGGAATGTGGTGGCTCTTGACTATCCCCCAGGACTCATGCAGTCTTTCCACATATCCCTCCCAGCCAGCTTTCAGGAAGTACCTCAAAGAAGGCATGAACTCTGACAGGTACAACTTTGAACTCTCATCTTAAAGAAGTCTTTTTATACTATTGTGGTGTCCTTCAGCTCTTCCTGTGTCTGCCAAAAGCTCTTGCTGGTTCATCAAGGCTAAGGCAGCAAACGCAGGACTCTGCTCCGTGGCAATGGTGACCACAAGCACTAATTTACCCTACAGATCAGTCCGACATTCTCGGGACCAGCTAGCTGGCCTCACCTAGGCGGAACATAGGGACTGATATTCCAGGCCCAAAGGTCGTTACCATGAGTTTCTATTTCAAACTTTTCAGCCTATGAAACTAAAAGATATTGAGATCTAAGATACTAGGGCAGAGGGAACCAGGCAAAAGAGGGAAAGGGACTAATATTTACCCCCACTATCATGAAGAGATTAGTCTACCCTCTGGTATACTTAGACACGGTGCTTACTCAAACGCTAAACTTTTTTAAAGTTGCAAATGCCGCGCAAACCAGTTTTGAACACACAAGCATTAAAACTGCCCTGCCATTTGGAAACTCTGATCAAGGGAAGCCAAATCCTCAGCTGGTAAGAAGAGCCCGAGTTTGGGGAACTATTAGGGTGGATTAAACGATGCCTAATAGCACTTGGAACTTCAAAGCACATGGAGCCATTAACTAATTAATCCCCACCATTCCCCCTTCAGGTACATAAACAGCTATTATCCTTACAGTTGGGTAGATGAGCCATCTTCCTGGCCAGCCCCAGATGAAATCAGGCTTTAACAAGGATGAGGGCAGACGTTTCTACTCCATGCTTTCTGCTCTCTCGCCCCTTTCTGGATGTTATTTCCTTTCAGAGATTTGTGGATGGGTTTTGAGTTCTGATTTCAGAGATTTGGTATCTTGTCCCTTCACACGACTATTTCTGACAAAGATATGCAACACCGAAGGGGCCCGTGCTACTTAAAGTTGTCACCAATTGGGACAATGGCAAGGCAGAGCCTTTGTCTAAAGAGTGTGACTGGGTAATTGGTTTCACCTTGACTTCTCTGCATCTGTTCAGGATGCTTTTGAAACTATGCAGTGCCCAGAATGGTCTCAAAGTGTCACGCTTTGTCCTTCCCCAGAATGGGGTAACTTCTCACTGTCCCTTTCTACAGAGTGAGCATCTGCGGACGGCCCCATAGCGCAAGACCAGGATGCTGCAACTGCCATGGGTAACACACACTGCACCGAATTATTAACTTTCTGGTAAGCAGCATCTGAAGTTGGAGGAAGCAGCAGGCGCTGGGTCCACTAGTCAGGTGGGGGCCAGTATGCTCCGTAAGCTGGGGCTTAGCTCTACACAGGGCAATGGGAGGAAGGGGGCAGGAGGTCAGTGCCAGGCATCCTGGTGCTCAGTGGGGTCCTCCTCCTGCTATACAAACTGGCATCACAATTCTTCTGCTTCCATTTTATCTTCTCTTAGGCCTTATTCTGATGATGTCCCGAAACTCCACACCAAGGAAACTGCTGGGATATGGGAGACATTTTCTCATGGGAAAAAATGATAAAAATCAGGGGGTTTAAGCACAGAGCATCAAGCTAGTCACACAATCAAACAAGAACAGTCATGAAGGCCAGGATTAACCAACCACAAATCTATGACCTCATCTGTAGAGGAGGTGTAATGGCAGAGGCCTCTCTGGTCATATGGAAGGATTAGGGGGCACTGGCTCAGAGGAGTGCGACAGTGTCTTGCATTCTGGCCATATGGAAGGATTGTGGGTGGGTGGGTGGCTCAGAGGAGTGTGACAGTGTCCTGCATTTAGCAAGTGCTCACAGCGCTCAGCGGGTATGAGTTACAGACAAGCCTTCTTCACACACTGTTGGTTCAGAAGAGTATCTGAAGGTGGCTGCGACTATGACCCCAATTTTAAAATGAAACAATAGAGGATATTGAGAGATGGCTCAGTGGCAAAGGGCACCTTCTGCTTTTGCAGATGACCCAAGTTTGGCTCCCAGAACCAGCAAAAGGTAGCTTACAACCACGTGTCAATCCAGCTCCAGGGGAGTGAATGCCCTCCTCCGGCCTCCACAGGACATGTACTCATGTGCATATATACCCCCTCCTCACACACATACACATATAGTTTTTAAAATTAAGTAAGACATGGAGAAAAGTAACAGACACCCAGAGGTGCCCCCGCTGGAGGCTGCACAACCAGTGAGCAACCAACAAAGCTGGCATCGCATCTAGGCAATTTGACTTCTAGGTGACTCCTAACTGCTAGCCTACAAACTATAGTGCCAGGAAATCATCAGAAGTACCATTTATTTTGCTTAAATACATAGCAATGTCCATGTCATAGAAAGCCCAGCTCAAATACACCATGAGACGCTTCGCTTTACTATAAAGCAAGTGAAAACCATTTTTAAAAGCCATCTGGTCATGAGATGGGCCTAAACTGGCCTCCAGGAGGCATATGTGATTTACAGGCATTTGACTCAACACAGAACCTACAGCATCAGAATATATATACAAGCCAAAGA
Source organism: Dicrostonyx torquatus (assembly GCA_028555095.1). Classification (NCBI taxonomy): domain Eukaryota; kingdom Metazoa; phylum Chordata; class Mammalia; order Rodentia; family Cricetidae; genus Dicrostonyx; species Dicrostonyx torquatus. The sequence goes on from JAQHUG010000008.1 coordinate 7,993,499, forward strand.
ATATTGAGCCCATTTTATTTCGTGATTTTTTTTAATCAACAAAAATAAATCATGTGAGGTTGATGGCTATCTTAGGGTTACTATTGCTGTGATGAAACATCATGACAGAAATAATTGGGGAGGGAAAGATTTATTCAACTTACACTTTCACATGCCAGTTCATCATCAAAAAAGTCAGGACAGGAACTCAAACATGGCTGGAACCTAGAGGCAGGAGCTGATGCAGAGGCCACACAGGAGTACTCATAGCTTGTCAACTTACTCCTCCTGGCTTGCTCATCTTGCTTTCTTTTAGAATCCAGGGCGACCAGCCCAGATATGGCACCACTCACAATGGCCTGGGCCCTCTCACATCAATCATTATTTAAGAAAATGTCCTCCAGGCTTGCCTGCAGTCCAATCTTATGGGGTATTTTCTCAACAGAGGCTCCCTCCTCTCTGTTGACTTTAGCTTGTGTCAGGTTGACATAGAACTAACCAGCACACTGACTCTTATCTGCTGATGCTGTCAAGAGGGCAAGTTGAGGGGTTGGAGACATGGCTCGGCAATAAAGAGCATTCGATGACCCCAGTTTGGTTTCCAGCACCCACATCAGTGGCTTATAACTTTCTGTAACTCCAGGTATGGGGTATACAATATTTTTTAGCATGCACGCATGTGTGAGCACATGTGCACAAATACTGTAAAAGATTTAAAGTCTTTAGGAAAGGTTCTAGAATTAAGTAATGTATTCACCCATTCCTGCCGCTGAGCTGTCCCATTTGATCTGTGCAATTTCATTAAACACTTAGTCAGATGGGAAAAAAAGGGAAAACCCTTGGTCTAAAAAGCATTGCTTCAAACATGTCCTTTAAAGTTGAAAATACAGGGCAAGCCTCCCAATTGTCCTGGACTCTTGTGCCTGCCTAAGATTAAAGTGGACAGCAATAAAGACCCAAGAGGCACTGTAAGACTATATTTATCCCATCGTGGGGTGGTGGGCTTTGTTACTGGGATTCATTTCCAGCTTCTTGGGGTGTTTCCAGCAAGCGAGGCTTGCCAGGCAACAGTGGTAACCATGATTTGCTTTGTGTGCAGTTGGTGATTGTGCTGTTGTTAGTGTGGCCCTGTTGCTAAATGAGTACCAATGGAGACTCAGAGCCCCTGTGTACAGTTCACAGAATTCAGCTCATTAGCTGACCACACAACATCTTAGAAACGGCTCCACTGTGATCTGAAACTTTCAGTCCCCCTTCTCACAACGGTGCTCCACGCCAGACCATACAGAGCCCAGAAAGCCCAGATGGCCACAGACTGTCCCTGTCCATCCCTGTCCCTGAATGTCACACAACACCAAGGAAGAGTTACATGAAACGCGATCTAACCAATATGGGCATAGAATCAGTTTGTGCCTTAGGCATTTGAGTTTCCTCTACAGAGATCCCCCAAGTAGCCCAAATCTCTGCAGGGTTGGGATACTCAGCCTTCACTAATGTGCCCTCCATCACTGGGTCTCTCGACCTCTGGTGATGCGGTCTGTACAAGTGGGCGCTGGTAAGAATTTTCACGCCACCATCTTCAAACCATGTGAAGTGGCTGCAAAGGGGAGCAGGACAAAAGCCTGGACCCCAAGGTGCCAGTTCCTTTAAAGGCATCACTCTAGAACCTGGGATCCCCACCCTTCGGGATGCACAGTAAACAGCCCCCTCCACAGCCAATGGTCCTCAGGGAATGTATTAGAACTGCCAGGGACTGGGACACTTGAGTTTCTTTTTTTTTTTTTTTTGACACTTGAGTTTCTTCTGTAAACCTGATGGCTTTAGCTTTATTCAGATGATGTCATAGGGTTATTTACTCAGTCAGTATTTTCTTACTATTTGAAAAACCACTTTTCCTTTTTTAAAAAGCTTTATTTATTTTGTGTGTACATGCTTGTGGGAAAGTGTTCTCTTCTTATTTTTTATTAATTTTATTAACTCTTTGATGGTTTCAAACAATGCATTTTGGCCATGTTCACCACCCCAACTCCTTTCCCCTTATTCCTCCAAAATGCAGGCTTACATCCTCACCCGACTCTAACTTCAGGTCCATTTATTTGTTTGTTTATAATCCACAAACTCCAATTTGTGGTATTCATATACTCCTGAATGTGGGACCATTCACTGGAGTGTGGTTGACCCACTAGGACCACACTCTTAAAGAAAACTGACTCCCCTCCCCGCAAGAAGCCATCCTGTTCATAGCTCCTCAGTTAGGGGTTGGGGCAGATGAACCCCTTCTCACTCCGTGCTAGGACATTGGTTGGTTTGATCTGGCGCAGTCCTTGTGCAGGCAGCTGCAGCTGCTGTGAGTTTGTGAGCGTGAGCACAGTGGTCCAGTCTCATCCAGACCATGGTCTTCCTGCAGTCCTCTCCAGCCTCCAGCTCTTACAACCTGCCTCCACTTCCCTTACACAAGAGTCTCTTGGGCTTGGGTAGAGGTGTGACACAGATGTCCCATTTATGGCGGAACATTCTGCAGACATTTATTCTCTGCAATCTGACCAGCTATGTGTTTCTGTGTTAATTACCAACAGGACCTGAGCCTTTGGGGAGAAGCTGACTATAGATGTCTCATTTGTGGCTGAACAATCCCTTATCTGATGAGGTCCAAGAGCTGCACTAATCTGTGGGCATAGAAATACAAATTTGGAAGGCGCTTTGATCCTACCATGTTCATTTAGCCGAAGAGTAGTAATAGGTTCACCCCTGGAGCCCATAAGCATGGGTATTTTATTTTATTCCTGTGAATATCTCTTCAGCCTGTAGTTAACCTTTGTCTTAGTTGGTGTTCCATTGCTGTGAAGGGACTGCATGACCATGGCAACTGTTACAAAGTAAAACATTTAATGGGGGCTGGCTTATAGTTTCAGAGGATTAGTCCATTGTCAGTGTGGCAGGGAGCATGGTAAGAAAAGATGAGCCTCTGGTCCAGGTTTGGGCTTCTGAAACCTCAGAGGCCACCAGCCCCCACTGATGAACTTTCTCCAACAAGGTCACACCTAGTCCAACAAGACCTAATCCATTCAAATAGGGTCACTGGCTATGAACCTGTGGGGGACATTTCATTCAAACCACCATTACTTTGTCGCTCCCAGTGGGTGACTCCAGCCCTTCTGGATTTGCATATTCTGCCTCTCCAATGATGATCACACTGTTGTCAGGGAGCTGCAAGCCCAGAGGGTGTCAACCGTGTGTTGGTAGGAAGCTTCTCTGCTGGATGATGAGAACCCTCCTCTGGTTTGTTCATGGAGATGTCTGTCCTTTGCTATGACGGCTGGAAGTGGGATCCACAGAACTCAGTGCCCACCTCACTCAGCATACTTCCATCTTCAATCTCCAGCTGGGCCAACGTCCAGACATCACCTGACAGCCTCTCACTCCCTTTCCCATCCCCACCCCTTATGGCATTTTTCTTGCAACCCCAGATGGACAAGTGTTGGCAGGAAAAGAAATTTTCTGTAATCTGCAGATTCCTGGACGCAGAGGGCTTTTCTGGAAAGCATTTTTGAAAGCCAGAGTGGCAACTTCTTTGACCTCTGGCCTCTCTTTTCTCCGAAGTTTATTCAAGAGTGAACTCAGGGTCACCTCCCCATCTGAACTTGTGGAGTACTTCACCAATACTGCAGAGTTACAGAGAAAAGCTTCAGGTCACTGGCCACTCTAGTGGCTCACCATGCTATGACAGGCAGTTTAGCAGCACTGAGAAAATGAGGCAGGGATATTTTGGCTTGTTAGGCAACCGTAACACTTCAAAATGCAAGCTATTCAGATTGCCTATGGGGGAGGGGGTGTTAATTCTCCACAGAAGCAGTTTTGTCTTCTACAGAAAAAGGTAAGATGAATGTCAAAGCCCAGGACTTTAATTCCTATGCAGTGCCAGCTCCAAAGTACATAAAATCTGACTTTTTTATGTTGAGAAACCAAATCCTGCCACCTCTTGCTTCCTGCCATGTCTTCTCTTCCCCCAAAGCTAATGCTCAAGCAGTATCAAAAGTGATTCTGGGCCTGGAGAGATAGCTCAGAGGTTAAGAGTACTGGTTGCTCTTCCAGAGGTTCTGAGTTCAATTCACAGCAACCACACTGTGGCTCAGAACCATCCATAATGAGATCTGGTGCCCTCTTCTGGTGGCACGAGGACATATATATGCAGGCAGACCAGAACATGCTGTCTTGTGTTCCTGTATTTTCATCTACTTCTCCTTGTAACCGGGAGACAAACTGACCAGAATCCACACGTGCTGTATAGAATGCTCTAACACGCGGTGTGTTCCCATCTGTTGATGGAGACTGCTCTTTCGTTGCCGGCCCATCAGACCCAAATAACCACACAGAAACTGTATTAATTAGCACACTGTTTGGCCAATGACTCTAGCATATTCCTAGTCAACTCCTTCATCTTAAATTAACTCATTTCTATCAATCTGTGTATCATTGCGAAGCTGTCGCCTACAGGTAAGGTTCCTAAGGTTATAATGTGTTCTTCTTCTTTGGCAGCTACGTGGCATCTCTTTGACTCCATCTACTCTCTATATCTCTTCCAGCCTGGCTATATTCTTCCCTTCCATAGGTCAAAGAGGCTTCTTTATTAATCAGTGGTAATAAAACATATTCATAGCATACAGAGGGGAATCCCACATCACTCATCAACACCTCGGAAAACTTATTAAATGTCCTTGTGTAAAATAAAAGTGGATTTAAAAAATTCTTGTCCCCCAAGGAGCTTTTGCTCAAATGACCAGTCACCAAGTCTGCTACCTCTGTTGGACACTTGCTATGAACTGAGCTCTGTTCCATCTGAGCTGCTGTCTAACTCCCAAGCTTCCCTGTAAGTTGAACCAGTGGCCCATTTAACAGACGAAGCTGGGCCTCACTAGGAATATGGAAGCAGCATTGACCCGTCCTTGCCATTCTCTTTCACTGCAATCACACTCCAAGCAGATTGCCCAGGGTGAAACTTCACCAGTCTTTTCTCCCTGGCCTTCCACAAGCAATGTATTCCTTGCCACTAAGATTCCTGCTGCTGTCACCAACTGTCCCTCCCTGAATCTCCTCAGAATATTTCTCAGGACCTAGGTCTCCTGAGTCCTCAGCACAGCATCAGACCAACGCGTAAATAGCAGTAGAGAATTGCCGAACTGGTATTTGTCACATGACCCTTGCTCAGTTTTGTGTTTTTGCTTCCTCTGACTCCCACCCCCACAGGGAGGAGGCCCCCTTGGAGGTGCAGGGATGGCTCAAGGTTGCACAAACACTGCAAACTTCTTCCCTGACTTGGTCTCATTTTACCATTGTATTTGCCACCAAACCCATAAAATGCTAACTCACACAGCTGGATTGAACAGCCTGACCAAGGTAAACAGGGCGCTGTGGACATGTAAAGTGATATACAATAAAGATGATACAGTAAATCATGAAAACAAAGCATAGTCTTGTTATTGCTCTTCAAGCCAATTCTGGGTCTTGCAGCTATTGAAGTCTACCGGGCACCTGAGCTGCTTGCCTTATCTTAAGCACTGTAGTTTTAGTATGGATGCAAAATTCCACCTAAAGACCTTTCTGAAGTCATTGTTAAAGTTTAGTTCTTAAGATCAAGGTTAATTCTGATTTGTAAACACATCCAGTCTTTTCAGCCCTGATTTCCCTGATCTCTGCAGAGTGTCTCTCCCACCCACCTGTCTCCCTGTGAGGCACAGGATGCGAAGTGGTGCACAGACTGTGTGCTTAGTGCAAACCAAGCATCCTTCACTCTGCCAGTATGATCCTCCTTCATCCCAGAATTGTGGTTTGGAGATTTGTGAGCATACCCTTCTACAAATGAGGGAATAAATATACCAGAGGAAGCATGTCCCCCTAGGTCACACATCTAGTGAGTGGTATATGTGGACTCGAACCCAGGAAGCTCAACCTGAAGCCCACATCTTAATCTTTATATTTCTTTTTCATGCAGGTGATATGTTTCCCAGTTTCAAGATCAAAACTCTCTAAAAAATTCCCACTGTGAGACTCGTGTTCCTCCTCTGTCTGTTTTCTGTTTTAGGTACTCCTGACCCCAACTCTAATGCACAGATGATACCCACCATTTCTTGCAGGCTCAAGGTTTTTATGTAAATGAAAACACATGCAATCATGCACTCTCTGCTCCCCCCTCACCAGCACACCTTGATTTCCACTGTGAACACCACAAACTGTTACCACTGCTTTCTCTTGTCTGCTAGAACTTGAGACTGAGACCTTCCTACCGAAGACCCCTCGCTTCAGTCACAGGACTTGGAAAAACCAAGCTGGTGCTGGCCTGGAAGTCGCTTGTCCATGACTAGCTCTCCTGGGGTCACAGGTGCTGTGAAGGTCTCGTGGGAAGCACACATATCCACAGTCCTATCCACCTGCACGATACAGCACTTACTCCTCGTCAGAGGGACTTTGTGGCCAACAGAGGCTATTACAAAGAACCACAACTGATCAAAATACAGAGGAGAAGTGATGGTGGAGTACTCATCCCCCAGTGGGAAATTTGTAACACAACCCCCACAGCCAAAGCTCAGAGGGAGGGTCAGTTTTCTTCATGGAAAAGCTCCCTTTTAGATTGCTCCCATCCAAGTGGTCAGCCCTACACTCATGTTCAAAGGGCAACCCTAACTGGATTCAGATTATGTAGAGAAACTATAATACATACTGTATATATTTCTCTATAAATCCTATAATATATTCTAAAATAATTATAGAAGATGAATTTGAGAGAGACATAGGAAGACATAGGAAAGAAAGGGAGAGATAAATGTGATAAAATTCATTGTACTCAAGTATAAAACACTAAAATAAATGAATTGATTAAAGGAAAGAAGGGTGAAATGATACATCTTTGGAAGGCTGGGGATGTGGTTTACCTGGTAAAGGACCTACCACACAAACGCCCTGGGTTTGGCCTCTAGCACCATATAAACGGATCATGGTGGCACACACCTGGAATTCCAGCACTTCAGAGGTAGAGGCAGGAAGGCCAGAAGTTCAATGTCTTTCCATTCCCCTACATAGTGACTTGCCTCAAGGACCCCCATCCTAATGTTGCACCATGTCCCAATAACACTGCCTTGGGGACAATGCCTTACTGCACAGGCCTTGAAGGGACATCCACATCCATGCCACAGCATTTTTCTTCTGTCCTATTTCCTGGTATGCAAATATTTTCTGTTTCCTTAGCGACTAGATAGTTCAAAAACCAGCATTTTAAAAAAAGTGTGAGCATATCTAAGATCTCACAGGTCATCTTAGAAACACGCATTGGTCACCCTCCCCTGTTCTGTTCCCTCTGCCTGCTTCTATCTGCAGACCCCAGAGTTCAGGCAGCTGTTTGTCTTTACTTCCCCAGTCCGTCTTTAATACCAGACTCAACACCTAGGCCCTCACTCTTCTACAAATTCTAGTTTATTCTCTATTTGCGGTGAGTGGCAAATGACCAGAATCTGCAGAACATTCGTTCTAAGTGATTTGGTCTGTGGAAGAGGCTACAGGGGAGCCTGGGCAGGAAAAGAGCTAGGCCAAGGCGTCCTCAATTCAGCTCCACTGGTAGTTATGCGATGCTTCACCGGGTAACGATCTTTGCAGCTGCTGCAGCTATTTGGTAATAGCAGCTGGCAGTCAAGAGATGTTCTGAAAAGATCCCAGCCTCATATATGAAGCTGCACAGTTCATACCTGCTGCTTATAAGGGATAGGGTAATCATGCCGACCTAAGACTTTGGAGACACGTACACACACATCCCTGGGGCTCACAGTCAAAATCTCCAACGTGCTCAGGGTCTCTGGCAAATCTAGTCCGAGCTGGTTTAAGCAGCTTCCCTTTCTAGTGCAGTGAGCGCTGTAGGCGGAATGACACTTCCTTATTTGTGTCTGGAATTTACTGCCCTTTCAGCTTATTGGATAATATGGTGCGGTTGCCAGACTAAAAGAAAGGCCCAGTGCACTCATGTAATTCTTTTACAGTAGTGCATAACGCAAATTATTCCATGGCTCTTCTTGGAGGCACACCCTCACGTCTACCTAGACCACCTCTGTTTCCACATAATGTAGGACTGGGCTCATTTAGCTTCTGAAGATGCAGCATGACTCAGCACACACTGGCAGTCAGCTTCACCCTGTTTAAGAAGAAACAGCGTGTCAGCAAACAATGAACAGTAGCAATGGGAATTTTAAAACTTAAGGGACGACATCAAAACTGATGCTATCCACGAATAAACACAGAGAACAGGAGACCATGTTCCTTCTTCTACACCCACATACCAGGGTCGATTCCTACCTTTTGACCCAGAAAACTCACTGATCCCTGAAAAGGAGCTCCTTTTACTGTGAGACTTACTCCATGTGTACCTGTAACCTGAAATCCACCCATAACATACTCTGGGATAG
>JAQHUG010000008.1:8015214-8035293 GCA_028555095.1 Dicrostonyx torquatus
AGTGGCCCTCAGGATGTTTGTCACTTTCTGATACCCTGGTATTATGAACGTGCTCCTATCAATGTAGGGGACCAATGTGCACACTGTGAGCACCTAGGTGTTTCAGGTCCTTTTGAGCTGGGTCAAGGCCACGGTTGAGGGCGCTAACATAGCTATGAATGAGACTGCTGTCTGCTGCATATAAATGTGGCATTGTCCACAACACTGACTCCATGCAACAAGCCCGAGGCCATGGGCTTTGCCCAAGATATAGGAGTTCAGTTGCAGTTATGACTTAATTGAGTCTGAAGTGGTCTTTAACATCTGCCAAGATCTAGCTCAACAGTGAGTGCCAGAGCATGAACTAAATTGGGGCTAGGATGGCAATCACCACCTCCGCACAATTCATGTGCCACTAATCTAAATCTTCAGGGAGGGGATTTTATCTCTGGGTTCCTTTCCTGAAGGCCATTTCAGAAACTTCCAGTTGGTTTTCCATTGTATCTTAGACCGGAGGCAGAGGAGAAGTTGTAAGGCTACCCCAACAAGTGTTGCTAGCCCTTTTGCACACTAGGAGCCAAAGAAATAGTTATGTTCTGTGGACCCTGTCATCCCCCTGGGAGTCAGAGCAAACCTGGGTTGGGACTCTCTTCACTCACTTTCCCGTGGGACCCACTCTAACATGTGATGGCTTCCGTGCAGTCTTATTTTTATCAGCTCAAGGCCTGGCCCCAGCACTCCCAGAAAGTGAGGAGGATTCACCTTCTGACTAAAGTTGTTACTCAAGGAAATGGCCATAAATTCATTGGGAGGAGGGTAAGGGAAGGTGAGGGTGATGCCTTCTCTTGGTGAGGGTGATGCCCTCCCTCTGAGACATTCCTTTCCTCTGTGGTAAATGAAGCTCCTTCAGGGAGCCCTGCCGCATGTTGCCGCTGCATTTTCCAGCTATCTGGATGAAAGCCCACTCTCTTCCACTGTCTTGCAGCTGAGTCTGGCACTTCCACTGACCCCGTGTGGGCCATTACCTTGTGCTGCTTTCATCAACCGTCCTAACTGATGGGACAACCTCCTGGTCCCTCATAGCCCCCGCTACCGTGTAACCAATCCCCAGTCGTTACAGGCGGATCCTGAGGGGAACATATATAGTACTAAGTCACCAGGTTATGGACTGTTCAGGTAAATGAAAGAACACTAGACTTTCACTGGTTATTTCTGAAGGCGTAAAGAATCAAGAAAACCTGGAATTTTAAGGGTCCTGAATTAATCAGTAGAGATGAACATCAAGTCAGCAGTTTGTCTTTTTCTAGAGAGGGGTCTTGGTCGGCTACTCCTTCATATCATTTGTTGGATATCACTATTTTACGTACTGGAGCTTAGGGATTCTAGTTTCACTCCTTGAGGCTGTTGCTGTTTTTATTGTGCCAGTTTTGTTGTCTTATTTAGTAGATGCTTTAGATTAATCTGTGATAATCTCTGTGGTCCTGACTAGAGCCAGTGGAATCTCCGGGGGAGTCAATTTTCTTTTGATCTCTCCGAGCGCTGGCTTCTAGGAGTTGCCCATGCGTCTCATAGCTTAGCAATCTGAGAATAACCATGGAGCACCTGTGATGATTCACCCAGGCTCCCTGCCCTCTCTGATGAACTAATGCTAGCAATGGGAGCAAGGCAGCCATTACCCATTGCCCAGTAACCACTGGCATACTTTCTACAGGATCTTATTTCTCCCATGCATGTGTACAGGCCCCATCAGCCAGGAGCATGTAAATGGCTGGGGTTACCCTGGTCCCTTTGGCACATTTGCACTAACCCTTAAGAGGCAGGCGACTCACCGAAGCCATTCAGGTTGTTTCTTTTCCTATGTCCCATATTAACTTCCTAGCCAGACCGTTCCTCACTCACTTCCTGCCAAAAACATAACGTCGATCTCAAGCTGGTGACACTGGAAGCTTCCTTGGAGACACCCATATTCAGTGACAACCCCTGGAGTTAAGCAGCCTCTCTGGTGGTGCCTGTTCAACCAGGGAAGGATGAGCTGTCCGATGAGAGGGAGGGGGATGTGCCATCTTCCAGAGGTGGGCGTTTGAGAGCTTGGACCCGAGGAATAGTTCCAACGGGAGATGAGGGTTCAATGACTCTCTTATTCTGCTTCCCAAAGATTGACATCATCCTGTGATTACAAGGAAAGTCAAAAGGAGGTTGAGAACAGAATTCTGGGTTAATGTAAGCAGCTGAAGTCAGGGAAACAGAGATCCCTCCACAAAACATGCTTGAAAAGGAAGAAGAAATGCATGCCACCAATTTGTCCCAAAGGAAATCAGAGCCGAGGACTAGATGTCCTGGCGCGATGTCACTTGGCCAGCAGAGGCAGTGGCCTGACAGCTCTTCCCCTTTCCTGAGCCAAAGTGAGAGCAGTTCTCAAATCCCACTGGAGGAAGGATGGAGGCACGCACACCCCTACAGCTCCTCTGCGCGAGCCAGGACCCTGGTCCTGGTCTTCAGCCATTACCCATTGCCCAGACACTGGGGCATCACACAGGGAACAGAATGTGACCTTCACTTGGCACAGACAGGACCAGAGTGACGAGAGAAATGGCCAACAATTAGAAGATCACATTGGACAGAAAGCATAAATAGAAATCACAATAAAACAAAATCCTCACTGCCATCCATTGCACACTGGCAGTGTTCCTTAACTAGGAAGAATGCTGGGTACTCGGCATATTTCAAGTTTAGAGATTTTTTTTATTTGAACTGTTTGGGCATTAGACTCAAATCTAAATATGAAATTCACTTATTTAATCTATGCCTTATACACGCATAAAGAGAATCTTACACAGTATTTTAGTGCACCTACATGGTCCATCACATGAGGTCAAGAGTAGAATTTTCTACATGTCTGATGCAAAAAAAGTGAAGATCACTTTGGACTCAGACTTTCAGGTGAGAAATACCCCACCTACAGGATATGGGGTCAGTATTTCCCCCAACCACAGCATGAGGTAACCCCTATTTTACCTAACAGGAGAAAAATGGTATTTCCAGGATAAACTGATACCTTCCCTTTATAAACTCCAACTCCAAGTTGTACCATAAATTTACACTTGAGTGAGTCATGAAAAATACATCTATAATTTTCAATACAATTCAATTAATTAAAGTAATCTGATCTTTTATGTAAAATTATCCAAACCATATTATTACTTAATATTTCATTCACAGTATCCTGAATACTAGAGGATACTGAATCCCTCTAGAGGTCTATCTTTTCTCCAGCACAATAGTAGTGTTGCTTATGATCTTTGCCAATCTTTTTCTCTTTACGTCATTGAACTGGCACCATGAAGGATCACAAAATAAAAATTACTAAGTATTTTAGAATTTTGTTGTTGTGCATAATATTGTTCTAAATGCTTATTTTAGATATCAGTTATTATGAACAATGTCTGTGAAATTCCAAATCGACACTAACAAGGTTCTAATAATAGATCAAATGTCTCACAATTTCTTGAAGTAAGCTTCAGAAGTAAAAACAGCATCTTCTCACTCAAGTTGGCTGTGACATTTTTCTCTTAATGTTGATTATAACCTCCATAAATCATAATATATCAACATAACTCACTTATGCTGATTTGATATACAATGAATAGATTCTCTCTTTCAAAATGCTGCATTGTTAGGAAATGAATACCATGTGGTACATAGCTAGGTAATGAGAGAACTTAAATACATTGAAATTAATAAATAGTCACTGCTTTAGTTAGGGTTGCTTTTGCTGTGATAAAATGGCGTGATCAAAGCAACTGGGAAGGAAAGGATTTATTTGGCTTATGCTTCCATGTCACTGGTCATCATTGAAGGAAGTCAGGACAGGAATTCAAATAGGGCAAGAATCTGGGGGCAGGAGCAGATGTAGAGGCCTTAGAGGAGTGTTACTTACCAGCTGCTCTCTATGGCTTGTTCAGTCATGAGCAAGTCTTATAAAAAACCAGATCCACCATCCCAGCGATGGCACCACCCACAATGAGCTGAACCCTCTCCCATCAATCACTAATTTTAAAAAATGCCCTAAAGGCTTGCCTGCACCCAATGTTATAAAAGAATTTTCTCAATCAAGGCTCACACCTCTCTGGATGACTCTAGCTTGGGTCAAGTTGGCATAAAACTAGCCAGGACAGACACAGTAGTATTTTTTTTCTATATGGCAACATTTGACTTTCTGGCCAAATTAAAAGTTGTAAAATAACAACTGATCATTAACCTTTATTTCAATGATATTAAAGCTTCATGAAAGCAAAATGCTCATCAATGCCCTGATCCAAGGCTTGGTGCAATAAATAAGCAGAGGGAGGAGTAACTGAGAGGCAACCCAAGAAATAAGAGCTTGCAATGGCACCTTCAGAAGGCTAGGGTTGGCGCAGAGTAGAACTTTGGGGCTGGAGTCACTGCAGGGGGGCAGGGGACACCAGCAGAAGGGATGGCTTTTTTTTTTCAACTCCTGTAGAAGATGCCTCAACTTCCTGGGGTCAGTTACAGTCTCACCAAGGAACTGTGCACTTGAGATTATCACGTCAAATCAAGACAGCATGCTGCTTGGTGCTCAGAAACCCTCTAATGGGTGCAACTTAACAGCGATTGTTAAAGCAACATTAGCAGGCCGTTCTGCAGCTGGAGACATGCTGAGACTCGCAGTCTGAACATGGTTGACTAGTTTACATAAAAGCCACTGTAGCATCTCAGAGAGAGAAGAATTTGCCCCTCACTGGTGATTAAAATCATAGAAGTCATTTAAAGTAAGCAAACACATGTAACACGCGCTCTTTTATTTTCTTCATCTCATCTTTTACCCGTTCCTCCTCCCACTCTGATGACATCTTTTCCAAAAATACTCAAAGTAGTCAATATTTAACAGGCACATAAAATTGCTTATGCTTATGGGGTACCATGTCATGCTTTGAAATGAACATACAGTGTATGTTTGAACCCTCAAACTTTTATTACGTCATTATGATGAAAACATTCAAAACCCTTTCTAGTTTTTAAAATCCATATGCAACTGTCACATGAGGTCATCTTCTTGTCCTGTACCACAGAGAAACACATTTTCCTCCCTGTGAAAACTGTGACCATTGGTCAACGTCTCTCCACATCTAGTGATTTCCTGAGGACCTCAGGCTTACAGCCATAGTGCATTTTGAGAGGGCATTTTTTTAGCACACATGGATGGTGGGCAGAGCTCAGCACTCAGGTTTTCTCTAAGCATGATTTTATCATATCAATTCTTCAGGAAGCTGAGAAGAGGAGAAAGCCAGGAAACCATTTCAACTTGCCCTTCAGTCTTACTTTTCCTTTATAAATGATGAAAGCTGACAGAGAACATTCTGGAAAAGGAAACAACACAGTGAAAGAGAAGCAGAGCAATAGCAAGGAGGCGTGTCAGGAACACCTTCCCATTCTGAAGAGAGAAGGTGGCTCAAACTCACATGTCTCTTTTAGAGATGATTATTCGAGAGGGAAGACAAGGTCAGTGTGGATTCCTTCCTGGAAAGCTACCCCACACTGGAGGCGCTGTACCCAACAATGGTGACCACTGTAGTAAGGCACTAGCATGTGACTGGGTCTGGCTTATGTGTCTTCCACAGCCTTCTTGGTTCCTCCAAATTCTAGAGGCAGTAGCTTATGAGTAGCTTCAGGATACGAGATCTTCTCTGTCCTCAGCTGGTGTCCTGGTATGCCTGATTTTAGAGCTCTGAAGGGTGTGCACTGCGGCTCCTGCTAAGCTAGCAAACCCCCACCTACATTTTAACCTTATATGTGTGGAACTGTGGGGATATTGTAAAGCCTCCTTTCTCAGGACATCACAGAAGAGCCTCTGAAAATTCTGGCCTGTCAAGGGCTGTCATCATCCTAAGAACAGAAGTCAGTCTCCACTTTCTTGCCTTTCTGCTTTCCTTTTCCCTCCTGCCCTGTTGATAAAGTCACAACCCTACACCCGCTGGACCATCATCTGATACTGTAAATCTATATGGTATCTGGGGTGGTTTGACTAAGAATGGCCCCCATAGGCTCATATATTTGAAAGTTTAGGGAGTGACATTATTTGTTGGAGTAGATGTGGCCTTGTTGAGAGATTGTGTCATTGGGGGTGGACTTTGAGGTTTCAAAAGCCAAGCAAGGTCCATTGTCTCTCACCTATCTATCTATCTATCTATCTATCTATCTATCTATCTATCTATCTATCTATCTCTTCCTGCTGTCTATGGATCCAGATGTAGAACTCTCAGCTGTCTCTCCAGCAGCATGTCTGCTTGTGTGCTGCTCCACTTCCTGTTATGATGATGATAATGAACTAAATCTCAGAAACTGTAAGCTAGTCACAATTAAATGCTTTCTTTCATAAGATTTGCCTTGGTCATGGTGTCTCTTCACAGCAATAGAAACAATGACTAAGAAAGCATTCTCTGCTAGGTGAGATACCCAGTCACTACACTGTGGCAGTGGTGATGAGCTGCTATGAATTAGGGCATAACCACACTACATAATACCTCATGAGCTTTGGCAAGGATGCCCACTTTTCCTGGATTGCTTCTAAAAGTCACTCATAAAAGCACAAGGTGACCACATCTTTAATCCCATTTACAAGGGCTGAAACCAAAGCACACAGCCAAATGGATTCCTCAGGTAATGTTCTGGGAACAATCCATGCCTGTCTGGTTCCAGGGCTGTGCTGACTAGGTTTTGTGACAACTTGACACTAAATTTAAGGTCATGTGGAAAGAAGGGATCTTAATTAAAGAAATATCTCCATAAGAGTGGCCTGTTGGAAAAGCTGTAGGGTATTTCTTTGATGACTGAGGTGGCAGGGCCCAGCCCACTGTGGTTGGTGTGACCTCTGGGAAGGTGATCCTCAATGGTATGAGAAAGCAGGCTGAGGACACCATGGAGAACAAACCAGGAAGCAACACTCTTCCGTGGCCTCTGCTTCAGCTCCTGCCTCCAGTGTCCTGCCCTGAGTTTATGTCCTGACTTCCTCAGATGATGGGCTGTAATGTAGATGAAAAGTGAAATTAACCCTGTACTCCCCAAGTTGTTTGTGGTCATAGTGTTTTATCCCAGCAATTGGAACCCTAAGACAGAGACCAGGCTTTGAACAGATCACTGTTGCTTCTGCCACACACACATATCCTGGCTGAAAACCTTAGCAGGATGGACTGGGGAGGACCCGAATAGCAGGAGCAATGGTAACCACTGTGGTTTTGTCTAACCTTCGATTCTCAACACCAGTGTTCCTCCAGATTTGAACAAACCCAGTCCTGATTCACAGTGAAGTATGGGGGAGATGGAATTTTTATTAATTGAGCAGTGTTCACAACCAAGTTGGTGTCTTCTGTCCCTTCCCTTCTCGTCCAACCCACCTCTACCTTCTTTTGTGGTCCCAGGGTTTTAACTCAAGAGCTATATGTGCACTGGGCAATTATTCTCCCACTGAGCCACTCACCTACTGCCTATCTTCGTTTCTAGCAGATCGTCACATAGCAATGGTCCAAAGGTGTAGGACTCAAATACCGATGTTAGTTCTTCCTCCACACATCAAACCCGTCTCTTTCTCAACCTGCATCACCAGAACATACTGGTCCTGAAAGTAACCTTAGAAGGCATTCAGTGAATCATGTTGTCTCACAAGTGAGGAACTCAGGCCCATAGAGGTGACACTAGTTTAGCACCGCACAGAGGGGGCAGAAGGCTAGGCTCCTGCCATCCACAATGTCTGACCTGTGTGGTAGACCTCTCAAACACCCATTTAACTCTGGTTTTCTCTCTGGAAAAGTCATGTGGAAAGTTCTCCTTAGATTGTATTTCTGGCTCCCTGGATCCCACAAGCCCACTGCCTTCTAGCTAGCAGATCAGAGATGAATTGCCACAAAAGACAAAATATAATAAAACAATGGCCTAAAAGATAGGAAAGAGGCCAGTTAAGTCAGTTGAGGAGCAGGGCAGAGTCAGGAAGAAATGAGTACAAGAGTCCCCTATGTAAGTCTATTGAGAACTGATTCCTGGGGGATGGGTCAGCACACCTGACTCACTGTCTCTCCAGAGTTCTGCCAAACAAGCAGCAACAAAAATGGGCTTAAATAGCCTCTGTAAAACAACACAAAATAAAACAAAAATGGTCTAACAGCACAGCACCCAGATTGAGTAAATGTAAGTAAAACAGAGCCAAATGGTTCATGGTTCTAGTGGCTGGATAGTCCAAAGAGGGACATTGTTAGCATCTGGCAAATATCCACTCAGCGGCTCATGGTAGACAAGTGGGTGTGTATAACAAAGACTTTTGCTTCTGAGATACCCAACCCACTACCACAACATGGTCATTAATATTCTCCAAGGGTGGTGTCTTCTCCCTACGGTCTAATAGCCTCTATTTGACCGCATCTGTTAAAGGGTCTTCTAGCTTTCAGAAATTGGAGACTAAACCACCAGCCATGAACCTTGGGAGACAAACCAGAACCAAGCCACAGCCAGAAGTCCAAACAGAGGTATGAACAGTGTGAGGGTTCCCTTTGAACCCTTGCATAAGCGATCTGAGAATGTTTCGCATCTGTGGAGAAGGCCCGATTACTCTTGGTAGCCATAGACAGAAGACACAAATCTGGGTCTCCGGCCTTCAGCTCAAGTACTCACATACCAGAGTTTAAGCAGCCAAAGCCCAGGAGGGCCTTTATTTACTCTCTCAAAGCAAAGGCAGCACAGAGAGAAATCCCTCAAAGGTAGCAGGTCACCTTAGGACAAGACCATGTAGTGCCACTAACCAACTTCAAACGCTTCAAGTTAATTACTCATCCCCATGTCTGGTATGCTTGGTTTAACTCAAGCAAGTTTCTCCTCCCCGGTTCCACTCAAATAGTCAAGAGTACATCAGAGTGTTTGTGCTGGTCATCTTTCATGCAGTGACAAACTGACGAAGATGATCCACTCGCCTTGGTTTCCCGGTGTTTTAGTTAGCTTTCTGTTGCTGGGATAAATCACCACGACCAAAGCAACATACGGAAGGAAGGGTTTATTTCACTTACATTTTCGTATTGCGGTCCATCATCAAAGAAAGTCAGGGCTGGAATTCAAGGCAGGCACTGAAGTAGACGTGAGGTAGGAATGCTGCTTACTGGCTTGCCTGGCCTGCTTTCTTGTAGTAATATTTCATTTGTAATTTAATAAATAAAGCTTGCCTGATCAATCTTACAGACCAGGTAGTGGTAACACACACCTTTAATCATAGTAGCCACAATGACACACGCCTTTAATCCCAATAGTAACACTAGTTTGCCATAGAAACCAGGCAATAATGGTGCATGCCTTTACTCTCAGCACTAGGGGAGAATATAAACTGGGAGGAGACAGCTCTCGCACACAACCTCTGAGATTCCTGGAGGCAGGATCGCCATTTCAGACTGAGGTAGAGGTAAGAGCCAGTGACTGACTGTTTTGTTTTTCTGACCTTCATATTGAACCCCAATTTCTGTCTCTGGGTTTTTATTAATCATACTACACTTTCTTATACCATCATGATCACTTTCCTAGGAATGGTAGTACCCACAGTGGGTACAAGAATCACTAGTCAATAAAATGTCCTACAAACTTGTCCACAGACTATTTTTACGGAGGCATTTTCTCAATTAAGATTCCACTTTCCCAAATGCATCTAGGTTTGTGTTGAGTTGACACAATTCAGTCAGCATGCCTATTTTCAGAGGTGTCAGACCATGGTTGCTTAGACTGTTGCCTTGGGACAGGGCAGAGTGTCATGGAAGGAACAGGGAGTG
Source organism: Dicrostonyx torquatus (assembly GCA_028555095.1). Classification (NCBI taxonomy): domain Eukaryota; kingdom Metazoa; phylum Chordata; class Mammalia; order Rodentia; family Cricetidae; genus Dicrostonyx; species Dicrostonyx torquatus. The sequence continues at coordinate 8,025,009 of JAQHUG010000008.1, forward strand.
AAGGAAGCCATTCATTTCATGGTGGCTAACAAGTGAAGAAAGGATTGAGGAGAGGTCAGGATCCCTTCAAGGTCATGTCTCCAATGACCTGATTTCCTACAGCTCGGCTCTACACCCTTTTCCACATTACAATATAGTACCTTGGGCTGGGGATGTGGGCCTCTGAGGGACAGTTGAGATCCAAACTAACAATGTTTATCTAGTTTCTCATAGTCTGGGTTTTCAGAGATAAGAAACAATCAGGAAGACTCTAAGGTATTCATGCTTGACAAGAGCTCCCCATCAAGGAGGATCTGGACACCTCCCTTGGGAATCAGCACCCTGACATCTGCAAACCATAGTTTATTGCTTCTTCTCTGGGCTGCCCTCTGTTGAAAGATACATCACAAGGGAATAAAAACAACACGTCACCCTCCACAGATCATTTTTTACTGAATAATACATCTTTTAACACTCCTCTTTGAAGATGGATTTCTGCTGGTGGGTCTTCCTGTGAAATACCAAGATACCTGAACACCCCTAAAACTATGTAAAGTAGGGCCCAAGACTGCACAGGCCCCAGACACATTTATTTTCCCTGGGCCAGTAACATAGTCGTGGGTAGAAACCAAGTCTACACCAGAAGCTTGCAGCAGGATGAAGCATGGAACATGGGACAATAGACCATGGAAAGCGGAAAGACAAAGTAAAGCCTATCTAGACTGACCGCTCCGATTTTACCCCATTTTATTTCCCTTCATCCTTAAGTAATACACAGTAGCTTGGTTAAAATTCTCACCAGGTGGTGTTGGAGGTTAAGCGCGAAGGAATAACCTTTTGTGTGTTTTCTGGGAAAGTTAAATAGAATACGAGGACATCAAATTATACCTCGTTACTCCCCTTTGCTATTTAAGAAACAAGAGCAACTGGAAAAACATACAACTGGCAAAATTCACCTTCAGGGAAGGGGAAGAAGAAAGACAAGAGGAGAGAGGAGCCTGGAAGCAAAGAGAAACAAGACTGTGAGCATCTAAGCCAGCTCTCCTTCTGTGATGAGCACTCAGTTCTTGGTCCTCAGAAGGCCCTGGAGGAGGAGCTAAGAATTGCTTGTTGTGAATCCATCAGTTTCTGTCCAGCCAGCAAAAAGCTGCGCCCACAGTACGGGGCCTGTTGCTCGGGCTATGCAGGCCCGTTTCCAGACAATGCAGTCTTGTCTTCTGGGATGCCCTGCCAAGACCACCTGCAGACAATGTTTATAAACCCTGGCAGGGCCTGATTGATCTCACAATGGGACTGTGTAACATAAACACCCCATTATTCTACAAAAGAATATGTCCAACACCACCTAGATTGGCTAAGAATAGGGAATTTACAATGTGCACATGCCAGTCAAGGAGAAACAGCTTCATTCCTTTGAAGCAATATTAGCATTAACTTTATGCAGGGCACAGAGTGGCATTTTCACCTGAGAGCCATTTGTAACCTCTCTGGTAACCATGTTTCAAAACTGGAATCGAATTCGGAACTCTGAATTTCCTAGCTTGAGGATTCTTGGAGTGTCGTGACTACGTGTGTCTGTGTTTCTGTGTGCGTGCCTGCAAGTGTGCGTGCTTGTGTCTGAGTGTCTGTGTACGTGTGACCTTTTGAGGTTTGCTTACTTGAGCACTCATTTTAAAATGGCACACCCAGAAGAATTTTATGAGGTGACAGGCTGGACTATAGACGCTAGGAAAGAAATTAATTTTTTTTTCACAACAGCAGGTAGGTGGAGCCAAATTTGAGCAAAGAAAGGAAAGCAGGAAAGGAGGGGAGGGGAAAGGACCAAGAAATCAGCCTGTGATTGGCAGAGATGAGCACCAATAAATGCAGTGGCTTCTCACTCTAGAACACAGCCTGGCAGAGTTCGTTTCTTAGGAATCAATTGCTTTTAACCTAACCAATTTGGTGCTCATTAGGCATTAAAAATTTTTTTTAAGTAATTTGATTTAAATACTATTTTTATTTAGAAACAGATCACTTTTAAGCCCAACATTTTCTAAAATAAACCGATGCTAAGTTAATTAAAAGCCAATTTCTTTCTTGAAGGGACAGGAAAGCAGGTGACAAGGCCTGTGTCCAGGCTGTTTCCAGGAAAATGCTTTAAACAGAGGCAAGGTAGGTGGAATTAAACCATCCCTGGGTACAAACAGACTCCACATAGCATGGAGATTTATGACCACCAGGGCTGCCTGTGGGAACTTGGCAAGAACTCAGGTACAAATGATGTTCCTGTTGTCACCATAACATAACCACCTCAGATGTCCGCACACTCAAGAGGAAAAATAAATGGCGAACAAACCCTCTCATGGTGGTGCACCGAGGGCCCCAGATGTTTACTGAAAACAGCAAGGTGAGAAGCACACGTGCCAGCTTCTGTGACAGCCTCGCCACTGGGTAATTCTGCTTTCTCTTGCCCCCAAATCACAATAATATAGAAAATAAAAATCAGGTTCAAGATAAGAGTGAGCAGAACTTACCAACAAATCCAGATGGTGGAGTAAAAGCCACACTGAGATTAGATGACTCAAAATGTACACTGGTCTTGACTCAACTGGTCTGTCAGTAACTTGTGCGGCCTGTAACCCAGTATCTGACAGAAACAAGTGACAAAAGAAAGGCTTGCTTTGCCTCACAGTTTCAGAGCCCATCACAGCAGGGAAGATGTGCAGAGGCTGCTCACATCACAGCAGATGGGAAGCAGGGAGCCCAACAGGGACCCAGCTACTTGTGATCCTCACAGGCCCATCCCTGGTGATCTACTTCCACCAACCAGATGCCATCTCCTAAAGTTTCCATAGACCTGTAAAACAGAACCGCATCTAGGGAGCAAGGGTTCAAAACCAGAGTCAGGTGCAGGTGGAGGGGAGGGGCACGAGTATTTCAAGTGCAAACCAACAACAGCTGGCGGTTCCTTGGATGTGCTTTCACGCAATCTCAGGCTGGAGATCAGTGTGGCATTTCTACCATGTTGTGGGATAATCAGGGCAGCCCCTCTACCAATGGGTGTTATCTGCACTCGTCTGTCTTTTAAAGACATAATACGCTAGAAGTTATGACATAAAAAGCAGAGCGGCCAGGGACAAGGGAGAGCATTCTCTGAGCCAGAGATGAAAAGTCACAGGTAGTCATCTCTGGTTCATGTGCAGGCTATGCTTGTCAGGAGGGTGGAGGAAGCTGGGACAAGAACAGAAAGGAGATATTGTGGCGCTCAAGTTCCTGGCCTGGGCAATGCAGCCCACATTCCCAGCTGTTACGTGATGAAGGAAGGAAGGAGGATTGATGGAAGCGGATACCCAGGTACGGGGAGATTCTGATGGGAAAATGTGGCTTTTCTAACTAATACCACAGTGTTTCGTTCAATGCCTGAAACATGGAATGAATTCTTTAAAATTATTTGTTGAATGACTCACGAATAAGTGGACGAATGGGTGGATTGAAGCAGGACAGATACTGCGAGGAAGACAAAGTAATCAAGTTGAAAAGCAAGGTAACATAAATCTCAAAGGACAAGAGAACGTGGAGCTGTCTTCCTTGACCTACATACCAACTCCTTCTCAGGAAACCTGCCAACCTACATGTCTGTACAGGGTACAGCCCCGGGCATCAAGGTTCTGTTTAATGGAGCAACACCATTCTCTAAGCTAGGCTAACCGGACTAAAGAGAGGAAGCCCTTTGAATGCATGACTGGGTAGTGGAATGGGGCCTATCCAATCCTAGCCTCAAAATCTTGAATTGAGAATCATTTTTCTGATTAAATAGCCAACACAATGGGATGGAAGCAAAAATGATACTGATATACCATATCCGGGTCAGTCCACGAGAATTCGAAAGTGGACAGGAAGTATAAGCTAGGAGCAAACTGAGTGCCGTGCTCCATTTGTTACTGCTATGACAAAATGCAGTGGTTTACCCAAGGAAAGACATTAGACTGCTCAAGGTACAGGAGGCCTGGAAGTCCAAGAGGATGGAGCCTGCATCTGGTGAGCTTGGCTACTTCATGGCTGGAAGCGTAAGGACACGTAGATATGTATAGAAGAAAAAGGCGAATTTCCTCAACTGATCATTCCCTTGAGAAAAGCGTAAATCTTTCACAAGGCTTCTTTCCTAACTCCAATGCCTTCCCTAGTCCCTAACTGTTGCACTGAGAAATAAGAGTTCAAATAGACAAGTTTTGAAGGAACACGCTCAAGCTGAGTGAATCGCAAGCGAAGATGTAGAGGGAAGTGAGATGTTGTGGTTGAAAAGACAAAGAAGCACACAAGCAAAGGTGGGATTAGTCAGCCACAGCAATGGTGGTGATCTGCAGAGATGCCGCAAGATTCCTGCTGAGGAGTTCCTTAGAGCCATCCCGGTACTAAGTGTTCAAACCAATGGAATGCTGGAAAGGATGGGGCTGAGGGAGAGCTGGCCACCGAGCACAGCACATCAGCAGAGTCCCTGTCACAGGAAGCCCACGTGGTAGTGGTAAGGCAGCTGTGCTTGTCATTGGCTTTTCTGCAGCTTTCCCAGGCCCATATTTTGCTGACTTGTAGAACATCACTGGACTACATTTCCCAGGTTCCTCTGCTTTCTAACGTCTTGTATATTGGCCAATGGGAGAGCCTCCCCACAACCCTCTCTAAATTAGGCAGCATCTGCATTTCCTTACAATCAAAGGGAAGTGATTACTAGTTATAATTCTTTGGAAACTACAGCTAAGTAGTTAGAAGCAAAAGCTGGCTGAGCCCTGGAGCTGGAGGAGACAGCTGCTCAAACATTCTCTGGTAGAAATACTCTCTGCACTGCCACACACAAGGACAGCAATAAGTACAGCCATACCCAGGACAGCTAAAGGCCAGGAGCCACTTGGCTTCAGCAATTAGAAATCCAAGGGTCAAGAGGCTGCAAATCTAGGCAAATAGAGATTAGTTCAGTCTAGCAACTTCTCATAGTAGAAAGTTTAGATCCACAAATTCAAGGGTTTTGTCATGGAAAATTAGAACAGTGTTGCTATTTGTCACTGGCGGACATCTTAAGTGAACCAAGCTACACAGTCTAAGAAACGGACTGTTTGTGGTGCCATGAAAGAACTAAATCCTGGTTGCATTTTAAAAGCAAGAAGCGGTTGCCATATGTGATGACTGCAATCTCCTCATCATCATCATCTTCCTTTTCTAGCTGTGCCTACTACAAGCAGCTGTCTCTCTGCCCAGCCCCTCTTCACTGCTGTGACCTATGGGCTCAGGAATAGGTCTAGTAAAACCAGGGCCATCACACCAGTACTGAGACAGATGAGGGGCACCCGCCCTCACTGGATCGCTGTCAGTTGAGAGGCACTGGTCCAGCCTATCTAAAGCATCCTCACTGAAGCATGTTTTCTAATGGCTGGTTTCTCTAAGAGGGCAAAGATAGTGGTGAATGGCCCAACATGACTCTTTGACAGCTGTTAGATTCTCCCTTGATTTTGAGCAGATGGACTGTCAACCAGTCAGAATGATTTTGGCTAACAGCAACTATTTTGAGTACTCTATGATGCCTTGATCATACGTGCTTGTTCTGACTCCCGAAGGTGCAGCTTCAGCCAGAATTATCTCTACCTGTAGCAGACCCTTTGCTCTTCTGGGTCTCTGCAAACCATCCCCATCTAGGCCAGGGGTGGCCTCTCTAGTGGCCCTAGCAGAAGAGTTGCTGTGACGGTTGCAAGGGCAACAGTGCTTCAGTTGGTACAAGCAAGTTCTGTGGCAAATAGATACCTGTTCTTAAACTATCGAAGCAGGCTGCTCTGGTATTTTTAACATTTGGTCCAAGAAAAGGCTCCTCTTGAGAGGTCTTTGGGGCTGGGAGCATGAGGAAAAAAGCATCGGAGGCAGCAGAGTGGCATCGACAGTCAACAGCCAGGACTAAGATGAGATAAAAGTGGCTGCCTCCTTGAGAGCTGACGAAGCGGAAGGGGAAGGTTACAATTGAAGAGAAGGGAGAAGAGGAACAGTAGGGGCAGAGAAAGGACAGAAAGCACAGGCTGGAGGATAGAAGGCTCTAAGAGCTAGAGAAGAGAAAGTACAGGCCCCCAGTGTCTATCCTCTAGGGCCAAGATCTCAAGTACCCTGTTCTGGAAGGATGGACCAACCGTTGCTGTCAAGGGCAATCTTAATTGTCCTGCCTAGAAGCCACAAACTGGCAAGCTGCTGCCAAGGGCTAAGGAATCCCTACTTTCTCTGCCTTCACCAGGGCCGTAATACCTGCAAGGCTAAGGGTCCCTTTACTGGAGACCTGCATGAGAGTTATGACACTAAAAGGTGCTACCTTCTGTTGCTATCTATCTGCAGGTGCCTCAGTGATGAAAAGCAGGGAACACCAATGCTACAGAGACCATCACTTGTTACCAGAAAAAGCAAAAGGACTCTGGCCAGCGGATGGGCACCAATACCAGTGTTAGGAATAAAATCCTAATAGGAACTGAAGCTACTCCACTGAAATATGAGAAGTCCATTAGGAGGTGCTTAAAAAATGTTTTTTGATTTTTTTTATTTGCTTCTAATTCAGAGAACCAGAAAGGATTTGTTATGATTTATTTGAATATGGGATGTTTCGACTGAGCGTATATTAAAATTTAATCTTCCTTGTGATGTGATAATCAAAAGTGGAAATGGACAGAACCCTTAAGTGACAGTTGGGGCTCTGCCTTCATGAGGGGCTCAATTCATTCATATAGTTATGGGCTAGCTGTAAAGCGCATTGCTATAAAAGTGGCTCACTATGCCCCACACTACCTCTGTCTCTCACCATGGTCTACCTAGCACCTCCTTAGGATCCTGGCAACAAGAATGGAAGCCATCATCAGATGTGAACCTGTGATCTGGGGTCAGAGCTGTGACCCAAATAAACCCTTCCTCTGTAACTACCCAGTCTGTGGTACTGGCAAGAGGAAACAGACTCCTAAAGTCCAGTCTCTTTACTTCCACTACATGCCAACTATCTGTGACTCTGACTGGCTCTGCTAGAGGCCAGCCTGTGATAGACAAGACAACTCTGAAATTCTCCGATGTAAGAATAAGGCTGCCACAGGAATGTAGGCGGAATCTGCATACCAAACGATACCACAGAACAAAGAATTCACTTCTTGGGCTGAGTGCAGCTTCTCCTTGTGTGATGCAGAATAATACATCTTCCTGTCTGTTTAAGAGTCGTTCAGTCTGGGTTTTGTTTTACTAGCAGCCTCAAACATCCTAACAAACAGGGAATGTGCACACAAATGACATTTTATGCAGTAGACGGCATACTGTACGTGGAGTCCCCTGTATGTTTGTAAACACGAGGCAAAAGCACAGACAGCAAAACCCCCACAGTCAGCGGCTCCTTGGGAAACATTCTTGATTTCCCCTCCAACTCTCTGGCTGCTGCTGTCAGTCTTACAATCTGCTCTGTCACCTCACAAAGCTAGAACTGTGGGCACAGAGCAATCTCTGGCAGGGTCATGGGCTATCTCACACACTGAAGAGGGGGAACGGGTAAGGGATTCAGATGAGGAATTCCTGCTAGGGAACCTTTACCTTTTTAAAGCACCCAAAGCAGAAAGCTCCCCTCGACAGCCACACCAGGTCCCAAGATTCAGATCAGGTCAATTCTCCTCCTGTCTAAAGCTTTAAAGGCCACTGCTCATGCAGCCAGGGGAAGACGCCCTGCCGGAACCCTTCAAAAACTCAAACAAAGTAGCATACACTGCATGAGTTCTCCACAACAGAACTGCATGTCTCGTCCTTCTGGAAGCTGGAAGCTCAGTATTTAGGTGCAGGCAGATCAGGGTCTGGTGATGGCTCATTTCCTGGACCTGTATGGAACCTTTTGTCTATGTCATCAAATGCAAGACACAGAGCAGATGGAAGAATTCTCTAGGATCCTTCTAGTAAGGGCATTTATTTTATTGGTGAACATTCCACCCTCTTGACACAATCATTTCTTTATGTCCCTGTCTCCTAATACTGCAGTCTGGACAAGATGTTTCGTGAAGACAAGAACTTTCTGGTTAGAGTCACCACTCAAAAGTTACGGGCAAACTTGCTTGCAGCACTGTTATGCTGCTATACCAACTGCTGACTGACACAGCAGCAGGTCTGAGCAGGTGATAAAGAGGGGAGACCTGATCTGGCCTGAACGGAGGTTGCTGGTAATGAACAACAGGACAGATACAGATAGAGGGAAGAGACAGCATCCCCAATGGGAGAGCTTCAACTGAGATGAGCCCAGAGGAAATCCATTCCGTCTCATGGCTGTGTAGGTTCAGTTGCCCCCTTCTGGTCAAGATGCCATATCCTGCTCCTATTCTCCAGCATGCTCACCTCACTGAACCCCCTCTGGGCTGCTCTCACCTGCTGGTGTATCTGCAGCCTCCACCCCAGAACACTCCTTCACTTCAGGGTCCCAGCCCTCTCCCTGCTCATCTCCAGTCTTCCAGAGGGCCAAGGGTGTTTATTGGCTATGGCCGTTTCCAGTGTCTCTCTAAAGACCAGTGTTTCATCCGCAGCCTAACTGCCCTAGAATGGTACTTGGGTCTGATGAAAACTCCAAAGACAGGGTATCACAGCCAGCACCACAGCACCACAGCACCACAGCATCACAGTTTCCTCTCCTGAGCCCAATACCAACAAGGGCCACCTCAGGAAAAATAACTTGTGCTCCCCAGAGACCTTGAGAGAGACTCCCTGTACAAGGAAAATCCATTTTGTGGTCGTTGTTTTTGTTTTGCTCTTTTGTTGTTTTGTTTGCTGAGGTTGGAACCCAGAGCCCCAGATATTCTAAGGAAGTACTTTGCCACGGGACCACACCCCATGTTAAACTCTGAAAAGACATCTTTAATTCCCAAGCGATTGCTATTAAAGCCCCCATGCCAGCACTACTCCATCAAGCCAGGGCACGCAAGCTGTCTGTGGAAGGGCTGGTTGGTACTGATGCCGGCTTTGCATGCCATAAAGACCTCACAACAAGTGGGAAATTCTGCTTTCTGAATGTGAAGCAGAGACACGCTGTTATCCCACAGAATGTCGGGATATGAACTTGTTCCTAACTTTGTGTGCCAGTTATAATTAATCTTCTGGGTTTGTTTTTGTTGTTGCTGTTTTCTTTTCTTTTTACAATTTTAAGAATGCCAAGACTCGATCTTAGCTAAGAGGCCATGCAGCAACTGGAAGCTGGATATGGCTTCGGAGCCTCCAACCTCAGCTTCAAATCACAGGATTTTTCAGAATGGAAAACAGTCTGACCTCTGCTTCAAATCACATAATCTTTCAGGATGGAGAACAGTCTATCTCCACCAGCAGTGGCGACTCCCCACCTCTGGCCTGGAACAGAGGCAGCCGAAGATGGTGTTCCACAGCCTTCTCTTGATCTCTGTACTGCAGAAGGCTCCTGCAGAGAACGTAAAGCACTGTTTCTAAAGAGCTTGTGCCTGGGGCGACTGTAACATTCTGGGAAAGAGGGAGAACTCTGAAATGCAGGGGCTGGCAGGAATGTACCACGAGGCTTGTGGGCACCGGTCCACAGGGGATGAAAGAAACAAACCCACCTTTAAAAGCCATCAGCAGGCTCAGCCCATTATGTAGATTTTTCTATTGCATGTCCAGGAGAAACTATCAGCTTGCTCTACAAAGTATTCATCCGGCCTGAGCCATAATGGAAAATACTATAATCCAGTTAGCAGCACCCTCAATGAAGTGTTTCATTAATGGGACTGGTCCTGATTGATCTTCAGAGCCCAGTGGGCAGCTGCGGGCACATATCACTACATGGCTAGAGTTCCATGGGTACTGAGCCCCAAGGCACATCCATCCGATTAGGCTTTGCCCCACCAGGGACACACAACCTGCCCATTTATGAGGAGTAAAAGATTGCCAGACAACCACAACACAACTTCTTCGGGCTAGCGTCAATTTTATATATATATACAAAATTAATATATATTTTTATATTTATTTAAAATCCAATCCAGAAGTGTCTTTGCCAAATAAGTTCATTCTCCTTCCCCAAGTCATCATTGACAACTTTAAACTGTCAAAAACAACATAAGTAAGGAATTATTTTGGCCCAAACTTCAAGGGTGCAGCCCATCTTGCAGAAGAAATCACGGAGGCCAGAGCTTGAGGCAGCTGTTTCTACTGTGTCTGCAGTCAGGAATCAGGAAGTACTGAATGCCACGGTCAGCTCACTTCCTTCTTTTTATTAAACCCATGCTCCCAGTATGTGGACTCTTCCCTCTTCCATTAATTTAATGTAGGTAACCCCTTACAAGACATG
>JAQHUG010000008.1:8038142-8063804 GCA_028555095.1 Dicrostonyx torquatus
ATTCAATATCAAGTGGTCAGCCCTGAAATCATCTGTGTACAAATAACAACATATAGACTAAGCAGGTTGTATGTTTAGAAATACACAACACACACACACACACACACACACACACACACACACTACAGAAAAGAGGCCAGAGGACATGAATTAGAGAGAGTAGTGGAATGGTACATGGAAGGTTAAACAGGAAAAGGAAAATGAGGTAATTATATTTTAATTTCAAAAATTTAGGAGATATAGCTAATACATGCCAAGGCACTCACATTTAACACATGCCATTTGGGGAATTTGAAATGAGCCTACAGCCATAAAATCATTCCCATGGTAAAGGCTGTTCCTATGTCAACCAACTCTAGAAGTTTACTTGTGCTCTGTTACTTCCTTTTTAGATACACTTCATGTGAGATCACCTACTTTGCAGATTTTAGGTGCTCAGCACAGTATGTAAACTTTCAGCTCTGTGTCGACCAAAACGCTCCTTACAAAGACCCATTCCTTAGGTATAAGCATAACATTATATCCTTGGGGCAATTTCTTCCTTTGTCCTCCGCCCCAGCCCTGGTCACCTCCATTTTACTTTCCGCTTCTATGAGTTTCACCTGGACCTGTAAAACTTAGCGTTGAAAACTTTGGGGAGAAGATTTTCGGACATAGTCATTCGAAACAACTGAACATAAGACCAAAAGCTAAAGAGAGGCATGTCAGACAGGATCAAACTTCCACACAGCACAGGACGGGATCAAAATGGAACCCCTTTCTACAGGATGGGGAAAACACTGGCAAACCGTCCACCTCATAGAGACTTAATACTCAAAATATATAAGGAACACTTAGAACCTAATGGCAAGAAAGCAAATGACCCACCGGATAGACTTGACTGCACATATACAAGCTGTCAACATGGGTATGCCACAGGGCACTCAACCTCATGAACATTCAAAAACTAAAGTCAAAATCAATATGAAATATCAGCTCACAACTCTCAAAATGACTGCCATCTTTTTTTTTTTTTAAAAAAGGTAAAGTATTGCCAAGAGTATTTTTACACATCACTCCAAACATGCTCCTGGAATTTCCATGTTCCCAGTGGGGCTTTCCATCATGCCATGCCCAGCCTCCCAGGTATCCTTGTCCTTCCAGGAGCGTGCAAAGAATATGGTGATGATGGCAGTGTCTGAAGTCTTAATTGGGAAGAGGTGTGGTCAATTGAGTTAAGAATAAGATGCAAATTAAGGAAAAATAAATTCCAGATTTGCAATGAAGATCCTAGTAGGTCACAGAGACAAGTTGGGGCTTGCATATAGTGAATTTACCTACACCCTTTATGCTGGAAGTCAAGGATGTCACTCAGCTCGCTGCCACTGTGACAAACCACCAGAGGCAAACAACTTAGAAGATGTCACTCAGCTAGCCACCACTGTGACAAACTACCAGAGAAAAACAACTTAAAAGAAGGAAAAGTTTGTTTTGGCTCATAGTGTTAGGAGTTCCAATGACTGGTTGGAACATTGCTTTCTGCTTAGCCAAGCAGCCCACACTGCCATACAGAAAAATATGCTAGAAATCCTGTTCGTTTCATCTGAGAAGCAGAAAAAAAAAAGAAAGGAAGGAAGGAAGGAAGGAAGGAAGAAAGAAAAAAGAAAAAAGAAAGAAAGAAAGGAAAAAGGGTGGGAGGAGCCTGGATCCTAATATTCCCTTTAAGGGTTTACCCCCAAATGACCTACCTTCTATCAACCTCCCTGCCCCAAACATACTACTACCACAGGGACACTATGGGGCTCCAGAAACAAATTTATCCAAATACATCAAACATGCTTTTGTAGTACATAAGAACTTTCCCCCCGCCCCTCTTTTCTCTTTTGGTTTTTCAAGATGGGCTATCTCTGTGTAACAGCCCTGGCTGTCCTGGAACTTGATTTGTAGAGCAGGCAAATTTGTAGAGAGTCCTCGAACTCACAGAGGTTCACCAGCCTCTGCCTCCCTAGTGCTGGGATTAACTGTGCTCACCACCACTGCCAGGTTCATAAGAACTTTTTGGGGAAGAGATCCCATAGATCTTTCTAGCAGCCAGCTCCTAAGCCTTCCGCTTCAGTGAGCTCCTCAGTGTATCCCACCACAGCCTCTCATCTTGAGGTTTAACTCCATTTGTCTTTGCAGATGTTCACGGTCTGGAAACGGATGGATGCCTAGGACCCAGGAGCAAAGGGAAGAGAGAGGCTTGGCAAAGCAGATAGGCCAGAGCAGACACTGCAAGGCTGCAGGAAGGGTGATCAGCTTCCTAAGGAAGTGACTGGGTGTAGTTCTCTGTTTAAAAAATGTGACCTGGCTAAAATCTGAAAAAAGGAAACTAGGGAATATGAGGGGGATTTGAATGGGAGGTGAGGGTAGTGTGTCTTGTGGCCTTGTGCGATGGAGAAGCATTTAGAGGACTTGAAGCATCTGCTGGAGGAAGGAAATGGTAGCATCCATTTGTTGGTTGGTGGTGAAAGCTTGGGGGTGGAGGTGGGGTGTCAGAACATGTCTGACATGTTCAATCCAAGACAGAGAAGCCATCTCCTGGGGAACCCATCATCATCATAGGAAGTACAGATTGGGGGCAGATCATAAATTAAGATCTGGTTACGCTCACATTGAAATGGCACTGGAAACTCAATGTGGAGAAACCAAGTGGACTTGTGACCCCGGGACATACATTTATCATGTAAAACATGCAACCTTTTGAGAACTGATTATCAATGAGGTGACAAAAGCCCCAGAAACTGCAAATCAAGAGCAGAATCTTAGAGCAAGTCCCTGAGAACCGTTAGCTCATCAGGGCCTGGAGGAGGCAACTATGGGCAGTGAAAAGAGGAGACAAGAGTCAACGTAAGAGCGAGGATGTTTATATTAAGCAGAGAAGCGAGACCCCTCCAGCCCACATCATCACCTCTGATGAGTCTGCAGCACCATGGATCTGGGAATGGCCCTTGAAAGAAGCCCATCAGAGCCTGACCCAAGGGAAGGAGGAAACAGCCCTAACTTTACCAGGTCCCTTCAACTGGGGAAGCAAAGAGTGTGGCTGATCAATCAATCAAAGATTGACCGCAAAGGGGACGTATACACCATAGGCTGCATTTCAAGACGACTCCGTCACGTTTGTCTGACCCCCCAACTCTCTCTCTCTCTGCATCTAAGGTCCCCTTTCTTAAAAAGGCTTTTCAGACCTCACATAAAAACCCAAATTGATCAAAGTTTGTGCCTACTGGCTCTGCAGTAGCAGGAGAGGCTGTTTCGGGTCAGGGCAGAGCAGGCTGTCTTTCTCTTCCTCTTCTCCCAGCAATGCTTCCTCCCTCATCCTTCTTGTTCCTGCCACCAGAACTGGTGTGGAGTCACAGAATCAACAACCCTGTTGGATCCTGGGACTCAACAGCACATTAAACTTCTTCATTGACCCTAACCTTCAAACCAGTGAGAGACACGGTTTGGGGGGCATCCTTCAGGTCAGAGACCTTCCAGTATCTGCTAGCTTGTGCATTAACATATAGGGAAGTTTTAAATGTCCTCATTGCTTTCCAAAAATTTTAGTATGAAATAAGTGTAAAATAGAAGTTAATGGCAGAAAAATAATCAAATATAGCTTGTGCAGTGGAATAGGAACCACACAGAGTTAAGACTACAAGGTAGGGCCATATGTTTGAAACTTAAATATAAAAAGAATAAAGAGTAATAACTGAGCATGGTGGTGTGCAACTATAAGTATAGAACTTAGGACAGGAGCAAGACGGTTGCAAATTCAAGGACAACGTGGACCACCAAGAGAGTTCACTACCAGACCAGGTAATATACAAAGACCTCATCTCAAACTAAAAACAGATGGATAATGATGATTGATAGACAGGCAGGCAGATAGACAGATAGATGATAGATAGATAGATAGATAGATAGATAGATAGATAGATAGATAGATAGATAGGAGATGATAGGAGATGATAGATAGATGATAGATAGATAGATAGATAGATAGATAGATAGATAGATAGATAAATAGATAGATAAATAGATGCTTCTGGCTTCTTGGGCAGGGTGGGCTCAGGCTGTAGGGGGAATGAGAGAAGACTTTCACTGGGTGCAGGCTATCTGCTTATGCTACTGAGTGTCCTGGGAAGCAGCTACCTGTGTCTGTCGAGGCAGCTGTCACAATCTCCATCACTGTTTCCTGTGGGAAGATCCTTCCTAGACAGAGAGGTGAGGGCATTAGAGAAAGATGTCTCTGTCTACACTTTCTATTTACTTTACTAATGTAAATAGATGTGGTTTTTGTTTCCACAAAGGGACATATTTCCAGAGGCATTCCTTTGTCTGCAAGAGTCGGCCATTTCTCTGAAAAGCTAATTAAGAATGTGCTAAGTGAACACATTCTAGGCAGGAAACATGCTTCCCTCCAATGACTTTTCTGAAACTAGGAACTGGATTAAAACACTGACATTATAAGATGCTGTGTGTGTAGCTCCGAGGGAAATTCAGCCTTAGAAAAAAGTTTCTCTCGGGTCCCAGTGTAGGAAGTCGTGCTGGCCCAGGAAAGACCGAGGCCTCAGCCATGAAGGCAGTGTCTGTTCCCAGATCCCAAGTATCCCCAGAATTTCAGAGACACCCACAGCATTGGTAATTGTCTCACTCGGAGCTGACAGGGATCACAGCAAAGCAGCAGTAGACCAGACAACTTCAGCTGCAGCTCCTTTATAGACACAGAGTTTGTCTGGATTAAATACATTCTTGTCCTGAACTCCTCAGCTTGGACCACAGTTCAGCCTCGGCTGGTGCTGACACTTGGAAAGCTGAGTACGGGAGAGGGCCAAAGGAGGAAGGCATTCAATACTAGCTGGGCATCTGCAGCAGTTTAGAAATTAGGAGAAGGAGGCAGAAGAGGTCGTCTAAAGAAAAGCCAGGGACAAAAGAAGGTGCTTAGTGTGCTGCTGTTCATGGCTGTCTGTTCGGAAGTCAGTTACCTAAGAAAGCAAAGGTGTCTGAAAAAAAAAAAAGTCAGTTGCCAGCATTCACATTTAGTCTCTATAACTGTGGAGTACATCTTCTGAATGAAGCCTGGTATGTGAGTGAGTCTCAGTTATAAGAAGCATTCTGACCAAGAAGCCCAGATCCATGATACAGTCTTGTATGAAGAGAGGATCCACACATGCTAAGTCTTTCAGGTGAGATTAACATTACGTGATTCCAGAGGTAGATAATTTGAAGGTCACGACTCCTATGAGAAATTTACCTTGTTTACCCAAATTTAAAATTGACACCCAAATCCACCAACTGAAATACAGATTGGATTGACTAAGCCACTGGCCACAAGAAGCTGAAAGTTACAGAGAACAGTATGGTATGTAGATGGGAGGACCCAAGAGCCAAAAGAAGGCTTTAACAAAAATAAACATGGAAGAGCAGTCAACTATTCCCATTCCCTACATGCTGGTTCAGCTGGGGATCTTCAGGTCATGAGTTATATATCTGTGCCACTTTAATTTTTCTCTATGTTTTGACAGGTAGCCCTGTTATCTCATATCTCTTTCTATCCCCGGGTCAGTCCCCACTCCCACTGTAGCTTCCTTAAAGAACACACTTGTATCTTCACTAATTAATACTGAAAGTAGTTCACTTACATGTCACCCAGACATAGTTGCCTCTGCTTGGAGGATCAACTGTTTGGAATCCCTAGGTAAGCTCTACCTGCTAGCATCAGGTCAATGAGGAGCAATTGAAGGGTCCAGGGCTTCACTCATGTGAACGCACCTCAAGGTTGCCAGGTGGCATTTGCCAACCCTGCTCCCCTCATATTGCGACGATTCCACTACTGCATCCCTGAGTATCCCTCTTCAGGCAAAGACTTTTAGTTCTGCCTTGATTAAAAAAACAAAATAAGCACTACACGGCAGGATTATTTTTTGCAAGATTTCACCACTCTGAAGCCTGAACTGATCTTTAACCTTAGAAGACTGATTCTAAGAATCCACAGTTAAACTATAGCCCTGTGTGTAAACAATGGCACAGTTTTCCAGCACCCAAGGCGACAGCAGAGCACTGGAAATCACCTAACTCTCCAACAAGGCAAGCGATTAGAACCTCGCTCTCTAACTGCAGCCTTCTACACTCAGCACCAGCTTGTGCCCTCTGACACTGCTTATGGCTGCTTTCAATCAGACACTCTCTGCTCAGCTTCGTTGTAAGCAAGGATATTTGTGGCCGAATGCACACTCTCACAGACTGATCCTATTTAGGCTGATAAGATTGGCATTGCTTTCTGTTTTCTTCTTTATGCTTTTTTTTTTTTTTGGTAATTTACGGTAAGAGTAATACATACTTCTAGACTGTGGGCAGGAAAGGTCTGTTTTCGAGCCTTTGCTTAAGTATCTCTATCATAGGGTTATAACCTCGCCATTTCCTCCAGGCATCCTCATTTCTGAGGAGCAAGGAAAACCGCCAGTCGGGCTAGGGTACCAAAGGATCCCCTGTCCTTTGACTGTGACCCTGGCTTCGCTGGCTACAGTGAGGTCAGTTGGCTTCCCAGTGACCGGAGTCAGGGAACCCTGAATAAGTCCTTCTGAGGACAAACAGATGTCCAGTCCGATTCGGTGGCTTTGATTGGATCACCAACAGCTGAGACCTCCCAGAGACACCTTAAAAGCCAACGCTGGAGGCGTTTTCACAGGGCTCTCCATTTTTACAGATGGGCCCAGCCTGGCCTCAAGACCTGTAGAATCAGAAACAGATGCGGACTCTCTCAGTCCTCACACACGGAAACCGCTGTCCCACACAGATCTCACAGTGTTCTCTCGGGGAGAAGACGTACATGCAACCCGCTCAAGTGACAGGTCAGGTCACTATTATGTGGATGGAGATGCAGGTCTCATTATTTACGAAAATACAAATACAATGAATAAATTAATAATGCTGGCGTAAAAAGCTAGCGAGTGTGAGCAAGAAGAGTCCAAGTCTATGTTTGGATGGAGACACAGGCCACCGGGGATGAGCCAGACAGTCAGACAGAACATGACTTTGGGAACTAAAAGATAAACAACAGGGGTCCTAGATCCTGGAAGACTGTGAGGCAACAGTAGTTCGTTTGAATGCCTGGGATGCCCTACCATATGGATGGGAACTATTCGGCTCCAAAAGGCAATTCCTTTGTTATAATCAGCTTTTCCTGAGTGCTGTGTCTGTATTCTCCCTTGGGCCTGCTCTTGGTGCTTTCTTACATGGAAGCCTAAGAGGAAGTAACTAGAAAAACTTAGGCAGATGCACAGTCTTTACAAGGGAAATGCAAAGAACAGAATGAATTTAAACAAGTTTAAGTGAAGGCAATGGTACTTTAGGTTATCAGCTATTGTTTAACAACCGGAATCACAGGATGGGTGGGGGGGGTGGCTCAGCAGGTAAAGTCAAGGCGACCTGAGTTCAGATCTCCAGAACCCACATTAAAAAGTCATGAGAGTACATGCCTATAAACCTCAGTGCTATGGTGGGGCTGGGGGCAAAGTCAGGCATGTCCCAGAGGCTCACTAGTCAGGCATGTCCCAGAGGCTTACTAGTCAGCCAGTCCAGCAGAAGAGGTGCTTCATGTTTAGTGGGAGACATTCTGTCAAAAAAAAATAAGATTTATAGAGAAAGTTACAAAAGATCAGTCCCTGACCTCACCATGTATACCTGCAGGAGAACCCACTTGTATAAAGATACATGCAACAGACACACACACACACACACACACACACACACACACACACACACACACACCAAAATCAACAAGGATCAGAAAGCTGGAATATCAAAAGAAGTTCCCCCAGACCTAACCAGTCTTCCATGGCAAAGCTTGCCCTTAGTGGCAGACAAGAGATACCCAGAAAAAGAGAAGACACAGATGCTCCTGTCCCCCCAGACAGAAACTTTACACATCCCCTCCCCCAACACACATACTTGTACACCAACACAGAGTGAAACATACAACTCAGGTTAAATTCTTATTAATCTTAAAATAGCAAACACTTTTAGCTATCTCTGCTGGTCCAATAAGTCAGCCAAACACTATTCTATAGGTCGTTGGTAAGCCATCACTGTGGAAATCTGCACACCTGCTAGACATAAGGAATGTGTGACAGGAGGTGAGAGCATCATCTTTCT
The DNA here is from genome assembly GCA_028555095.1 of Dicrostonyx torquatus. NCBI lineage: Eukaryota > Metazoa > Chordata > Mammalia > Rodentia > Cricetidae > Dicrostonyx > Dicrostonyx torquatus. Next base: position 8,046,300 of record JAQHUG010000008.1, read on the forward strand.
CGTGTATTCTGCCCTAATGCTAATCCCCACCTCTACAAACACCTGGATGCTGAAAACGGGATGCACTATGAATGTGCTCACCTGCCTGCTCAAGGGGACACCGAGAACTTCTCCCGTTCTCCTATGCTCTACACAGTGCCCTGGATGCCTGGCTGGATTACGGCCCCGAGTCTTTGATCTAGATCCAAGCTCATCCTCTGATATGTTCTCTGTGCTCTCCCAAGGCAAACAAAGGTGAGCACCACATCAAAGCCAGACTTGTAGCATCGTGCTGTGTCCTGGGGAATGAAGCTCCGCCACTGTAAGTTGTATCAAGACACAGGATGGTCAAATCAAACCTGATCGTGCCACAGATCTTTCTGAAAACATGAACAGCACCTTGAAGTCTTTTGCAGTTTGGTTCTTTCTGTAGAGTATTTTAAGCAATTTGGTAAAGCTGGAAAACAATGGTCAAAGGACAAGGCCAGGAGTGTTGAGAAGGACAAATATGTCACTTTCATACTGCAAGCAAGGTGGAGGTCACCAACCCATCTTTAAGCAGGGAGAAAACCAAAACAGGTTCTGGATTTACACTCAGATCTTAGAGCACTGTGCCAAAGAAACCTCATTAAAGATGATGGTGTCTCAAGTTCAAATACAAATGCAGGGTCCATCTTTTCATGTATTATTTGTGAAAACACATTAGAAGCAATTATCTGTAGACGGGAAGTTTTACAAAGCACAACCTCTGTGAAATTTGTATGAGTTCTATGAAAAAAAAATATCTTTACTGCTCCTCAACACTCGAGTATCTCTCCAGGCTACAGAATTCCCTGCTACTCCACTAATATAAAAGGGGAAAAATTACCATTTAGTTGAGGAGCTGAACAGAAGGCACTGACTTCATAGACAAGGAAAGAAGAAAGCAGAAGCCTTTAAGACTTACCAAACCAGATATGTCATTTTCAATTTCTTTCCTCTGCGCTGTCAGGCTGGGGGAAGGGGTGGAGGAACAATGGGAAAGAGACTAATTAACAAGTTACTTTAGAATCTAAAGTCTAGACTATCTTTTCTTGGTAAGGATTAATACAGGGAGAACATCATAATCTTATCAATTCAAACTGACCTATTGGGAATCTAGGAGTTGTCTCTCTCATTCTAATTTCTGGGATGCTCAGATACAAAGTTTCAGCTTGGTGAGCAGAACATCCATGTGTGCTACCCAGTTTGATTTAACCTGGTCTGTTCCCACCCATTCCAGGAGCTTAATACCAAACAATGACCTCTTGAAAATTTTCATTTAACATTAGACATTTAAAAAAGAAATACATTTTTCAATCTCCTTTGCAAGTAGATACTGACTATGTAACTGAGTCACAGTACTGGATCATGGGCAGGAGTGAAGTATGAAGCCTCTTTTGGAGTTTTTATTGATTCTTCCATGGCTCAGGAATGATCCTACAAATGCCATCATTGTGGATGATGTAGAGAGGGTAAAGCCCCCCATCAACTCTTCCTTCCAGCTCTGGTGCAAGATGAGTATGTGTTGACTGAGGTTTCTGTCCTGTCTGGTTCTCTCAATCGTCCAAAGCAATCAGAGGTCTATATTAGTTATAAACTGATTGGCCCATTAGCTCAGGCTTCTTATTAACTCTTATAATGTATATTAACCCATTATTCTTGTGTATCTAGCCACGTGGCTCAGTATCTTATTCAGTGAGGCAGTTACATCTTGCTTTTTATGTGGATGGGACAGCGGCCATGCTTTCCTCTTCCCAGAATTCTCTGTTCTCATCACCCTGCCTCTACTTCCTGCCTGGTTGTCCCACCTATACTTCCTGCCTGGCTACTGGCCAATCAGCATTTATTTAAAATATAATTGACAGGATATAGACCAATGTCCCACAGCAGGTATGGGAACAAAACCATATTCATGCCAATGCAGCTGGTGACCTGGCACAGTGGTGCTCGAGGAAAACCCACTTGGCAGAGGACTCTGGACTTTTACCACCAGCATTGAAAAAGGTCAAAAAAGTTAAGCAAAAACTTTTGTAGCCCAATGGTATAAGAAGTCACCGGGGATTTGCCATCCAGATGGGTACACTCAGGTACTATTAATAATTACCTGGGACACCAGGCATGGATTTCTAAGAAAAGCATGATGTGTGGCTGGGTACACTCCTCAGGTTGGACCTTGATCCTTAATAACATCCTTTGCCTCCGAACAACTCCTTTCCAGACCTTTCAATATTGTCCAGGACCTATTAGAGTTGAACTGTAAGGCTGGATACATTTTATGCCTTGAGCTCCATGTCTTGAGTGAGAAAGGACAGTGTTTTTCAAGGATTTTCTTAAAATCATCTGCTTCTGTTTCATGCCCTTAGACATTACTCAGAAATATATGACTTGCAGCATCACCTCCTGGTCCATTTCCATTTCTAGTTCTTGTTACTTGTAACAAGAACTAAAAACCTTGCATTTCCTTTGGTCCTTTCTCAGTCTACCGGATGAAATAGGCTAGCAGGCTTTCCCTTGTCTAGGAAGTAGCATCCTGGCATTTCTTCTTTGTGGAGAGCCACAAGCCAGCTAACCGAGGGCTGTGGTTGACATCCAGAGACCTGTTGAAAGAATGGTAGCCATGAGAGGAGCTCTCTTACTTCAAAATGGATGGATTTGGGGTTTAATTTAATACAGTGGGAATTTTGTTACCTCTCCTTTAAAAACATTGTGTAACAAAGTTTTTAGAACTGAATGCTTCTAAAATGTATTGAAAGGGATTTATCCTGTTCATCATCCCTGTTTTGCACAGATATAGCAAACTGATCGTTTTTTGCAAACAACCCCCCACACTGCTCTCTGATCACTCTAAGAGGCAAATTCCCAGACAGGGAAGCAAACAGATTTTCCTCCTCTGGCTCTGTGGATTAGCCAGCAGCACCTCTGGTGGGTGTCTGGTCCTTGTGCAGCTTGCAGGTCGAGTAAGGCAAGTGGAAACAAGTCCCAGCAGCCATTCAGGTGAAGCACTGACTGCCGAGGCCCAGCAGACTTGGGCAGTGCACACTCTGCGCCTCCCAGTGAGAAGTTATTGGATTCTAGAGCTTACCAGTTGCCATCTGAATCTAAACTGGAAATCACAGTCATACAGGAAGCAAGGGAGAAAATGAGCCACTTCTCACTTAAACCCAAGGGTCTCACCCAGGGCCACCACTAATGATGGCAGCATTATGGTGCTGGTTTTGTCAAAGGAAAAGAAGATACTGAAGATTTCTCTGCACTGGAGTCAGCAGGGGGATTTTCTACAAAGTCAGAGGTGTGCCAGGATGCAGGTGGTGACAGCAGGGACTGTACCCACTGCTGATCCTGCCACTGGCCAGGACAATGGCAGTGCCCCAAATGTCTATTACTTCATGATGCTGTCAACTTAAGAAAATGAAGAATCCTTACAAACTTGGATCCTCTCAGTCTATCTGCTGTGGGCCATACTAAAGTGTCAGGCTAAGACTGTGAATATAGTTAAAGTCAATGTGTCACATGGGTCATTTCGAGTTTGTCATATCTTCTCCACCTTAAAAGCCATTGCAGTTGAAAGTTTCATTGCTTCAGTCAGAGGTCACCCTAAGTGTGTCATGACATATTTCTTTCATGACAGCTTCAACACTCTCTCATCTTGTTTGGCTTTTATGCCTCTTTCTACAACATGTATTTTTGAAAGTTACCCAATGATGATTCATTTTCTGAACAAATTTTGCCCAATTTGTGTCAAACAGAACTGAACAAGAATGAGTAATTAATTAAGAATGCATAATTAGTCCTAGTTTCTCATCCAAGTGTGTGAATCAGAAATTAAGAACATAATGCATGATTATTAATAATTTTTCAGGAAAACTGGGGCTTGGGACATTCTGTGGCTTGCTAAACACCACAGGAAAGGCAAGCAGGATGGGACTGGAAACTGTGCTGTCTTCAGGTGACCCCATGGCAGCTCTCATGGCAACAGTCATTGCTGTATTGTCTCCAGTACCACACATCTTCTCTTTGAGACAAAAGTACAGTTTTCCCTGAATCCCAAGATGGGGCTGGCTCCAGGAACTGCTTCCAACAGCAAACTCCAGGATGCTCGCATCCATCATGTAAAACGGTGAGCTGTTTTTTCACATGATCTTCAAATGTGCCCCTGTGGATGTCATACCATCTTGGGATATGCTTGGTACCTACCACTGGGTCAGTGTCCTGTAACAAGAGTTAAGGTTCAGTGTGTGTGCTGAGGGGAGAGGATGACAAGGAAAGGTTTGTGTATTTTCTGTGATGATGCAACTCTTTTTCCAAGTATTTTCAACCTGTACTTGATTAAATCTTTAGTTTTGGAATCATGATAAAGCGACCCAATGTAAAAGTAATTTTACAAAAATTCATCCAGGCATTCCAAATGCCCAACACTAAGGGACAGAGTAACAAATTCAAGATAAAAGTTACTAACACCTTCCCCATGGCTCATTCCCCAGGGGCTTGGTCCATGTAACCCAGGGTTACCCTTTGCTCCATATACCCCCGCTTCAACTGTACTTTTCTTAGTCTCCTACATATATCTAGAAAATGTATTCTTCCAAGTGGACCTGTGCCATTCCGATCAAATGAAATAATCTGGTGTCAAGAATTAGCTGCAGATAGACAGAGAGACAAATGACATCATTATTTGACATTCTCACAGCTAAGAATGAGCCCGGGACCTCAGGTGTCACAGACCATGAGGACTGAGGAACCTGCGAGAAAGGCAATCCTTTGATGTCATTTGTCTACATTCTGGAAGATTCGGACAATGTGTCTATGACAATACAAGACTGAAATCATGGCTTGCTGGACACAATGTCCTTTGATTTCTAGGGATGACAGCCACTTCTCTGGGTAGTGGAAGAGCTATGCCTGAGACTTCAAAGCAGAAACTGCCATCAATGTCCATAGCCAACTAGGGCAGCGCTTGGGCAATGCCACCAGTGGCACTGAATGAGCCACTGATATAGCAACAAGCACTGACAGCTGAATTCCAGCTGGGGACAGATGACCGAAGGGCTGCAGGACCCCTGGAACACTGCCACCTTGGAATCCTGGAGCTCAGACCTTGGGAACAGACTCAAAGGGGCTGCACTGGGCTTTGCCCCTCAGCTTCTGATCAAGATGCCAGGGATCCTTGCTTTCTTGGCTTCTCATGTCCAAATATGATTCACTGCTAAAATGCACAACCTGCCCCCAAATGTCAATGATATTGATTTCTGCTTTTCCCCAACTTTTAGTGACAGTGTGTGCTGGCACTTCAGGATGGCAAGAGAATTGGCACATGCAGCCTGCCTCTAAGACTGGCAGCTAGTCTCCAGGCAGTCACCGCAACATTAGGGTGGGAGAATGAATGATCCAGGAGTTCGGCATGCCCACCACTCCAGCGGAGCCAGCAACACAAAGAACAGAGGTGCCAGCTTGGCTCTGTGAGTCTGGGGTAAGGTCGGGCACTTCTTTCTTCTTTGTCTCACGGCCATTTACTACTTTCCAGAAGACCAACCCATTTCTGAGGCTGCTGGCCTCCTGGGCTGCTTCTTCCAGCAAGCCCTCACGGCAGCCATTTGCCGAGGTGATACCCAAACTGTGAACAGTCACCTTTGACTTGATTGAAGTGGACTGTGGGGTGAGGTTTCCTGATGAAGGACAGGAACTGCCACACCAGCTTTCACAGAAATGAGCACCTTGGAGCCATCTCCCCTGCAGACCTAGAGAAGTTCAACAAAGGTGTATTCTTGTACTTCAGGCAAGAGGCAGCTCTGTTGGACAGCACTGAGCCCAGGTCTCTGTTCTCTCAGATGCAAATTCAATCCTTTCCCAAAGGAGTTGCAGCTTATCCAGGTATTTAAAACAAGGCTAACCCTTGTTCTTCTTGTACCTTCTGTCATCCTAGTTTCATCAGACTGACAGGGTTATTATTTCTGGAAAGGCCTCCCCTTTAGCAAGGCTGTGTTAAGAACTGAAGAAATAGGAACATCCCCTCCCCCACCATTAGCAGCTTCATTTGAATTCCATGGGACCAGCCTAGGAAATCCTTGCATTCTCTTCTGAGTGGCCCTAGATGGAGCTTCCCACAAACCCAGAGGCTAAATAAATACATTTAAAAAAAAAAAAGCCTCTATAACAAGCTGTAAAGAATGCTGAGAGTGAAGACACACTTGTGGGCTAGCCTAGGGTAACTCACATTTAACATTTGAAATTCAGAAAACCTGGATAACTTATCACCAAACAGAAGTCAGACAACTGGAGAGGACTGGCCACAGAAAAGTTCTAGAAAGCACATAAGATCCTGTGCAGATAAACAGTAAGACGCTTGCTTGCTATCTTAAGGGAAGTAACCTCCTCCCCCTAGGAGGCTCTGAGGCAGTACAGGACCCTGATGCAGACATCTCTGTGGCTCTTTACAAGATGGTCTGACTGATTTTACTCGCACAGAACGTTGTAAGAGCAGAGTAAGATCTAAGAGGAATTTGGATCTGGGTTTTGGGAGACAAAAAAGTGCACCCCAGCTCTGGATATGAGCTCTTTGCCTCCTGGAAAGAAAACTGGGCCAACATTCTGTATGACAAGCCTCCTCTTTTTTCAGTCTGAATGACCTTAGAAAAGAAGGGACTCATCCCCCACCTTCAGCAGTCCCTTCTTCTGCCTTCAGGGCCTCCTGCAGGTTATTCTGTCTCCTCCCTCCTTCCATTCACCCCTTTTGTCTTCCCCTCTTTCTGTCCCTACCTCTGTCCTGGTCCCTGTCCTTCTCTATAATTCCCTTTCTCTTCTCCTCTCCTTGCCTTCTCCCTTGGATATGTGCTCTCTCTACCTCTGTCTCTCTGACTCCCTCTTCTTCTCCCTTCCCAACCTGCTCCTAGTTAATTTTTCCAGCTAATCACCATGCCAGCCTCTCAGATCAGCATGATTCAACAGTCCTTTTCTGGGGCTCACATGACACGTCCTGTAAGTTAGTCACAAAGCACCGAGAATGCCCCAGAGGAGTGGAGACCACAGACAAGATTACTCCCAGCTCTGACATGCAAAACACAGCACTCAGCACTAAATAAACTAGGGAAGTGTTCCCCCAAAGCCTAAGTGGATGGCATCGCAGCCTCCAGGCCAGGATAATTACACACTGACTTTCCGTTTAGTTTACATTCAGAATTTAGAGCAGACTTCTTGATTTAAGAAGGCCAGCTTCTAACTGCGACATTAAACTCAGACTTCCGAGGGGAATCTGTGTGTGGCCACACAACTCTGCATTTGATACTTAAGGGCCCTGAGACCTATGAGGCCCCTAAATCTCCTCACCTCCTCCCCAAACACCCACCTGCATCTGTAGTTATTAGGGGTTAAAGAACTAAAGGCATAAGTGTAAGGAGAAAAGAGGGACTAAAGTAAAAACACCCTTAGATGTTTAATCACAAAGTTCTCTCATCAAATTAAAGTGCCCATGGATCTCTCATTGAAAATCCTCAGCGGGAATATCAGTTGTCCTGCATGCACCTTTAACAGGTTGGGCAATGAGTTCTGTCAGGGAGAGATGACGAGGCCATGGCCAGCAGCTCTTCCCATCCTAGTCCATCATCTCTGGATCCTTAGAAGTCCACCTAGCTTTCTAAATACAGGGCTAACTTCTGTCAGCTCTGCTAGCCTCATTTTCAGATTCTAGAAATTTCTGAAACTCCAGTAAGCAAGGTGCATGCAATGTATTTGAAGGGACACATTCTGTATCCAGTGGCATGTAGGAGACAGACAAAATCTTCACACCACAGCACTTTGCACCTTGGAAAGGAACATAGAAAGTACTCAACTAAGCAAGAGAGCAAGGAACATACCAAGTACTGCACTAAACAAGACAGCAGCCATGCTGCGAGGAAGACAGGAAGACACTCGTCTTTGCTTCTCTCTGCAGTGTTTCAGGACCTGTGAGAAGATGTTGCTTTAAAGACACATTTGAAATTTTTATCCTACCAGAAATTACGCTTATGCGGAAAACCTTTGTCTTCACCCTTTCCTTCTCAGAGTACTATAAGGGACAGTCAGGTTGTCTTATTCTGTATTTCATCCCATCACATGCTAAGCCTTCAGAAAACATTTGCTTTTGAATGAAAACCAAACATAGATTATGAGGTGGTTTTTGTATCAAAGATTGTAGTATAGGAGTTAAACTTACCACAAAGCTCATGAGTTGATCAAAGCATACTGTAGAAGATATGATTTGTAAACAGCGTTTAGATGTTTAGAAATGATTTCCTGAGGTGAGAACATCCCTAAAGTTAGACAGTTCAAGAAAAAAACAAAGGATTTTTAAGTTCTAGGAAGCAGTATTCTATTGCTCAATACTGCCAGATAACAAGGGGATAAAACAGAGAGAGGGCCTTGGAAGCACAGGAGAGAACCCAAAGCAGGCAGAAGGAACAGAACTACCACTGAAGTTGAGAGCCTCAGGCCGTCTATGAAGCCCCAGGCCCGACTGAGTAACTGTGCTTAAAGAAGACCACAATACTTCCTCACAGAGCATACCATAATTCAGAGTTTCTACATCAAACCATTCATAATACCCAGAAGAAACTCAAGAGGCACCTCCGTGGAATCTGACCCACAATGACTAAGATTCGTAATTAGTAGACAATGATTTCCTTTCACCGAAAGAGAAAAAGAAATCTTTGCAAAACTCAAGCCCCATTTCAGATGCATATTTTCACTGAATTAAAAAATAACTTTCTATAATAAGACAGAAAGGACAATATTAAAATTAGATCATGTAATGGTAATGTCTCACCTTCTTGGTGGATCACTAACATACAACAACAGGCTATAGCATGTATAGATTTTAAGATTGACCAATTAAACCATCACTTTGAGTTCCTTCTCCCAAACATATATGTATTGCGCAAGAAACATACTTATTTTCTCCACCAGACACTCATATTTTATACAGTATGTACAAAGTTAGAATTGTAGCACTGTTCTGGGACATAAAGGAAAATGCACAGCTAGCCGAGCTCATCAGAGAGACAGATATTTATGAAGAACCAAAACAAAATTCTGGATCTGAAAGATATCAAGTCAAAAGTAATCCTGTAGCTGAAAGGATAAAAGAAATGGTGAACTTGAAGGTTAACTTACTGGACTTCACCAATCTGAAAGCCATACAGAGAGACATGGAAAGCAAGCAAGCTCAGAAGCAATGACAGTGGTCAACTGTGGCTGTGAAATCAGTCTCAAAAGGAAAAGAGACAGAGGAAATGACACTGTGTGTCTGAGATATGATGACCGTAAACTTCCTCAGATTTGGTCAAGAGATTAAATTTCCATCTTCAAGGAGAGGCAAGGAGTGCAGACTTCAGAATGCCAGTGCACAGAACTTCCATCTGCAGATGCTCCTGGCATCTTTCTGGCTTCGCGACTCTTTCCAGCTGCATTGTTTTTGACACAGCTGGGGTTAGGAAGCGCAGACTCACCCTTTGTGCTCTCACAGGGCATGATCAGAACGCGTCTGCATTTCAGGACATCACTCCTAACTTGTTTCAATTCCACATATAATTTTTAAGGTAATTTTGAACCCTAAAACAAACACCTGCATTGAAATATCATTGTACCCCAGACCACACCCTGAGGTTTAAGTCAGGAAGTCGTGAATTTAAGATGCCCTCAAAGAGAACCCAATTCTCCCCCTTTCTTTAGCCTTCAGCTTATCCCACAATATAGTAAACAGAGAAGTTCGGGAAGTCAGTAACTTCCCTCTTCCAAAATGGAGATCTGAAGTTTTTGGCAGGCGAGGCTGTGCCGTCTGACTTTGGTCTCCTGTTTATCTATGCCAACTGCCTGGTCTCAGGTACCGGGAATGATCTCTCTGATCTCAGCACTATTCCTTTTGCTTTGCAGAAAGTTGTGAATCAATATTAGATGCCCAGGACCTGTGCAGGGCACCTGGAGATTGTAAAATTGCAAAATCACTTATGTTGTTCTTTGAATATCTTCACTTTGGCATGCCTAGCTTCTGAGGAAACGTGGGTACAAAGCATTACACTGCTTTCCAGACATCTTTCCTTTACAACAAGGCAGAGCCTTGCTGAAGGGCTCCTTTCTTGGCTCATCTTTCCAAAAGGCTAGAAATCAGCCTTTCAACTGAGGCCAATGATACACATTTGTTTGGCCAATAGCACAGGCACCAGGGTGTGGTGAAGGCTCTGAGAATCTCTCCTCTCACAGACGGTCCCGGGTCCCCCTGGTTTTACTTTTTCAGGCTCCATTGCAGATGATATGAAAGGCAACCTTCCCGCTCTCGCTCTCACTAAGTATCTCTATTATCACCGTCTTCATTATCTGGAGGAATTCAAACAACGTGCCCTGCTTTGCACAAAGGTGTGAGCTGCCAACGGCTCTGGGAGATGGGGGTTAGTCATCCGCGCTGTCAGTTTTGCTCACCAATTTTGGCAGAAAAGTCTATTTCAGCAGGGAAGAATCTGCACATCAGCTGGGACATGTGATCTCTCAGCGTCACTGCTAGTGCCAACTCGTAGTAAATTAGGCGCCAAACTTATTAATAGTGATGAATCCATTAGAGCTGACAGGCGCCTGGCTGTGCTGCCTCAAATTAACCCCTGAGTGGTCAGAGGCGCTGCGGGGAAACAAGCTCAAAGTCAGATCCTTATAAGAGCTGTCTGGGCTTTTGCAGGTGTAGAGGTCAGGAAAAGAACAGACAGACAGACATGCCTGCTTCAGACTGCGAATCTGAGCTAAAATTAGACATACTTATGGCTTGGCACAAACCTTAGATTACTGTAAAAACAGGACATTAAAAAAAAACAACAACCTTTCACAACTTGGCATAATTGGACTCTCCTTTCTTGTTTGAAACACTTTTCCCTTAATGGCATGAAGCATTCAAGAAGAAATGCCAGAGTCCCACCCCGGGGTTGGTCCGTCTGTTGGCAGCAGGCCCACCTGCTTTGAAATTTGGTTTATGGAAAGTACCAAGAATATTTGAAGACTTTGAAAAGTGATTAATGTATTTCAAGCCATATGCATACACTTAGAGAAACCAATGGGACCACTTTGCAGCACACAAATGAACCTTAGATGGAGTGTGGACCAGGGGAGAAATGGATGGTTCTGCATGGGCCTATGGACAGTTCAAAGGCACTCTATCTGATAGAACATGAACGATCTCAGAGCCTGGCACGTGTTACATACTAGCTTCTGTCCCTAAATGCACTGTGATCTGCTATAACTATTTTAAACAACATGGCTTGCTTTACAGGGAATGAGTAGAACTCTGAAAACAGCTTTCTGCGGTGTGCAATCAGGCAAAAGACAAAATTCCTTCAGAGTGGGATTAACCAGTCACAGCATCTTTCATTTTGATGCCCCACCCCAAATTTCCTATCTTCAATCTAAGCAGTATTTATTCTCAGGATATTCAGAAACTTGAGTGTTTGGAATCTGCAAGAGAGCAGAGTAATTCCTAGTGAGCAACACGGGCCCAGAAACGTGAGTTTTGCACTACACAACTAAGGAGACACCAACTCAACAATCAGACGTACTGCGGCCACTCTGGTAGGCATTGAGCATCCCTAAGCAGGAAGAAAGGATACAATGACTTCTTGATGTTTACTCTCATGGACTTCATAGATGCCAAGGCTCAAGAATCATTACACACATTCTTGTTGTTTGAAGGACCCAGGAATGACCCAGTTCAGAAGAGTTAGACTATCTGGAATCAGTAGAGATATTTTTGAGAGCACAGCACAGCTGAATGGCCAGTTCACTGTGTCACTCCACAGTACTAAAATCTGTTACCCTGTACCTGTTATAATAGTGGTCCCAAAACAAAGATAGGGTCAGGCCTCTTCCACTGGCAAAATACTCACCTGCCTTGGTCCCTAACTGAATCCACTGCTCGCAGGGTGTCCTTTTGGTCTCTACTTCTACCATCTTTCTTCTCAGCACCCTGTGACAGTGTGACAATGCAAGCCCAGTATCCCTGAACCCTCCCTGGGTTTATTTGTCCCCACATCCTATTCAGTACCCTAAACATTTGCTGAAAGAATTTGTCTTAGGGGTACGGAACAATAGCACACAACAACTTTCCTCACTTAGATGTCTGTGATTTCACTAATGTTGAGAGAGGCTCTACCTGATGATTCAGTTTAAATGGGTAGATCATGGAGATTGTGGAGAGGCCTTACTTCAAGCTTCTGAGTTTCCTATTTTTCTACCCAAACTCTACCCTACTGTAAATTACATGTTTTCTAGTAGGAATGAAATCTTTGTGATACTCATAAAAACTCAATTATTTTTTGACATTTAAGATAATCAGCACTGCATCTTTATAAATTCCCCCTAAGCTTAAGGTTTCTGTACAGTGGGTAGTTTCATTTCCTTGACAGAATCACATAATTGTCTATCAACATACCAAAAAAAGGGCTTTGTACTGGCCCGGAGGCTTTAGCTCTTCATTCATTAGCTCATAGTTTGAGAATGCCAACTTCAATTTTTTGACATAACCAATTATTTTTAAATTAGCCCAAAGCACACATATTTTTGGCCAAAAACTGCCTGCTTGCATGTTCCATACAACCTCATTCTGACAGGGTTTAAGTCATTAAGTAAATACATCCTTCCCGTCACAAGTCCTCTAGCTTTGCTAGCTTGGGGAGCTTGCTTACCCAAGCAGGGACTCCTTGCCATGAGCTGTGGTTTGAGCAGAGTTTGAATGTTCCTCAAAATCCACTAGATGTACTCTTCTGTGTGGCACTATTGGGTGGTCACCTACTTGGAGGAACTTCAGTCATTAGAGGTATACCTCTGAAAAAATTGGGAACCCAGTCTTTCTCTTTGCTCCCTGGCTCAAGATGCATGAGTGCCCCCAGGTGGTTTACTACTCATTGTGGACTCCTTTCCTGATTTGGAGCCTCTATTACGTCATTTGAACCTCTATAGCTAAGAACTAAATGAAGCTCCTTTTTGTAAGGGGCCTATATCTGGTATTTTGTTAAAGCAATATGGAGCTGACTCCTACACCCAGACATGTAAAGCCTTCTCAGGTTGCACTTACCCCTCCAAAATGGCAGTGTCTTCCTGCATATCTTGTTCTGGGAGGAGATCCCTCCTGGCAACCCTAGGCAATGTCTTCTCAGCAAGGTTAAGCATGTACTGTTGCCTCTTAGGATCATATATATATCTCCTTGGCTGACTCCTGGAATCCTACACAAACCAAAAAAAGCACTTGACCCCTGTGAAATAGGAAGAAATTCAAATCCAAGAAATCCTTCACTATCAGAATTGCAGATGTTAGTGAAAAGAACATGTTGGCTACAGTTTCACAGCCAAGATTCATAATTGGAAGGGTCGGTAGACAAATTTTAGATCTACAACTATTCCTCCTTGTATTTGGTTTCTTTCTGCTGCTGTGAAAAACCACTGACCAACAGCAACTTGGGAGGAAAGGGTTGATTTGGCTTGCATGGTTCATCACTGAGAAAAGTCAAGGCAGGCACTCAGGCAGGGCAAGAACCTAGAGGCAAGAACTAAAGAGGGACACTCCTTTCCCTTTGGTTTGCTCAGTTTGTTTTCGTATAGGACTCAGGGTCACATGCCCAGGAGTAGCACCACCCACAGTCAGCTGGGCAGAGCACTGGAGTGATTAACAAGGAAAATGTCACACAGACTTGCCTACAGGCCAGCATGATAGGAGTCCCAAATGACACTAGCTTGTGTGTGACCAAACTAATTAGCATGGCCCTCCAAAGAAATTGTGACATAAGAGAGTACCTAGCCTTCTTTGGGGAGTTCATGAAAATAAGATCTCTGAAAGTAAATAACCACTGCTTTTATTCTGCAGGTGGCAGACTTCATTTCTTCTCTTTCGAGTTCATTATATTGGCTTTTGGGTTGGGCAGTGAACAGAAGAAGATCAAATCCACAGCGAAACTTGGTGTGGGACAATTCTGTATTCTGTCAATTATGTTTTAAATAAACACTGATTGGTCAGTAGCCAGGCAGGAAGTATAGGCCACTCTGGAAGTAGAGGTAGGTAAAAGAGAACAGGAGAATTCTGGGAAGGAGGAAGCTCATTCCTCCCCAGAGCTGTTCAGATACGGAAGAAGCAGAATGTGACCTAGCCCACTGAAAAAGGTACTGAGCCATGTGGCTAACATAGATAAGAACAATGGGTTAATATAAGTTATAAGAGTTAATAAGAAGCCTAAGCTAATGGGCCAATCACTTTATAACTTATGTAGACCTCTGTGATTTTCTTAGGGATTTACCGGCTGTGGGAAATGGGCAGGACAGAAACCCCAACAAACAGGCCCTCAAGTTACAGAAACTATCAGTAGGGGTTCTGACCACCTCACTGCAGAGGTGAAATGATCACCTCATCTGACAATTAAGTGTGATATGCAGAATATGGCAACAACAGACTGACAAATACGGGCTCTGAAGAAAAGCAGTCCCAAGAGGGGAGATGATAACAAAAGTCACCACAGTGCCTGAATGGAGCTCTATATCAGTTACATAGAAACATAGCTGCTGGATCCTGTGGGTGTTCTGTGTCTGCTTTGACTGGGGAACCTCTGTACCATCTGCCAGAGTGGCTTCTCCATTTTACATTCCCATCAACAGGATGCAAGGGTTCCCTTTCTCCATCTTTGTGCAGATACTTGTCTTTCGCTTACGTTTCCATGACCATTTTAGTGCAGCATTGTTCACAGTGGCAAAGAAACACAAACCATAGAAGTGTTCATTGGTGGGTGACGGGATGAAGAAATTACAAAACTAGATGAATGGACAGATATGATAGATACGCTTGATGATAGACAAATAGATGAGAAATAGATAATAGGCAGACAATAGATGATAGACAGATAGATGATAGATGGATAGATAGATAGATAGATAGATAGAACCTGATATCTGTAAGAATGTGGATGAATCTGAATACTGTGCTAAGTGAAATAAGGCAGGCAAAGAAAAGACACAGAGAACATAAGCCAAAGAAATCCTTTCTTATTTAATTTGTCTGGCCATAGTGTTTTATCAAAGCAATATAAAAGTAACTAATACACACCTATTGCAGAAAATGTAATGAAGTGTAAGATTTAAAACATGCACACTAGAATGAATAAGTAAAGTTGTCAAGAACACAGGGGCAATACAAAAATGATCAAATGTATTACTGAAGGGGCAAATGACAATTGAAACGCAGTACACATCATTTATATCCTGTCGATTTATGGAACAGTCTGACATGAGATGCAAAAGGCCTGTAACACTTTGCTGAGGGAAAGCAAGGAGCCCGGTGCTCCTGCATGGCAGCTCCTGAGCTAGGAGTCGGTTGTTGAGTTGTATGTTCTCCACATAGAAATTCCAGTTCCCATCACAGCGGGTACTTTCATGAAGAAATAAATTCACTGAATCCTGAAAGTCATATAGAAATGTGAAAAGCCTGCAACAGTCCAAACAACTCTGAAAGAGAACAAAACTGGGTTCCCTTTCCTGGTTCTAAGATGCATGCTATAAAGCTACAAGACCAAAATAGTGTCATGGTGGTGGAGAGAAATCAGTTGCAGATGCACAGGCTACAAGAGTGCCTGCTTCTGTTTCCACTGCTGACAAACTCAAGAATGCTACCCACAGACGTGGGGCACCTGCTCCTGCACTCAGTCTTCCTGAACATGCCAGCCATCACTCCTCCCCAGAACTTTATTTTCAGTGACTCTGTATGTGGAGAATTAAAAGAAAAGAAAAAAGAGAACCCTTCTTGTTAGAAGGCATTTCAGTTCTCTAAGGAGAGAAATAGAGTCATGTATTGGAATGAGGGTTAATCTGGTGGGAATCTCTGCTATCAAAGGGCTCTGGTCATTTACTTCCTGTTTGCAGAGCCCAAAGCCTTGCATACAGAGGCTGGCCCTAGCATGTGAGTCAGACACCCAGGATCCTGTCTGCTCCTCCACAGTAGCTGCCCACCTGCACTTACAGATCCTTTCCACTCCCAGCTTGCTTTCAAAAGAAAGAAGATAGATGTATTGAGCCAGAAATGCATTAGAATTGTGTTGTTCAAGCCATGGTCATTAGCATACGGGTCTCCAAATTTTTAAAATGTATATCATTCCAGAAAAAGTTGGGACAATAGACATTTAAGAGATTGTTCATTTATTCACAGGTGACATAAGTGCATTTGTTCTAGTGGATCAATAAATTACATGGATTTCAAAAAGCCACAAAATATTTCCTTTAAAGGTGAGATAAAGATGAGTATGCCTTATGCCCTGTGCTTCCCTATGTCCATTCCTCGACGCATATTTCCTTAAATCCCCAGGCTCAAGAGAGGCTAGTTTGGTGGGCGGCCTTATTGATGCCTGCGTTTCTGTTACTCTAACAAAGTACCCAAGGCCAGATAACTGACTTTTTAATAAGGACTTACCTAGCTAATAGCTCTAGGGGTCCCAAAGCAGGATGTCAGCTTTTGTTCAGCTGTGTGTCATTGCAGATGACACCATGACAGGAGCGTGTGTGAAAGGGACTGGTCACATGGTAAGACAGGAAGCCAGAGATCTTAGAGACCAGGCTGACTTTTTTTTTCTTCTATGACAACTTGCTATTTGGGTAACAGATCTGTTCCTTCATTTGAAGGAGCAGCCATTGGCAGCCTCTCTAAAATGCTTACTGTATGTTTCTTGTCTTTGCTGATTCTATGCAGCTTACACTGGGGAAGAGGATTTAATAGAGTAGTGAATCAGCTGCATTGTTCAGTTTTCCATTACTATGACCAAGCACCCGTGGCAGACTAGCTTTTGAAAACGGTTTGTTTAGTCCACAGTTTTGTAAGTTCAAGAGCATGACCCCGCTCTTGTGAGGATCTCCTGGTGATTGGTATCATGGTGGCAGAAGTTTGTGTGAGGGGAGACAGGAAGCCAGATCGTGCGCAGAGGCCTTTTAGATACTTATTGTCACAAATGTTTGGAGATCCCCTGAGGGCTACCTTCATTCTTTTCATAAGCATTTTCCTCAGTGACTTAAAGAACTCATTCTAAGCTCCACCATTTAAAGACCATGAACCCTGCACACATCCTGATTGCCACAATGAAGACCAGGCCTCCAACATGTGAGCCATTAGAAGACTGCTCAACTCACAGGATCAGCATCTGGCAAACCATGAAAGACCAGCGGAAAGAACAGAAGATAGCAGCAGTGGTACCCTGGGCCCCTGCCTGGTTGCTAGTGAGAGGTTGTGGGCAACACCTCCCTGGCCAAAAACTAAAAAAGCAACTGGAGTTCACAATGAAAACCCCCACAAGCTGAGCAAAAACTATATTCAACTTGTAAAACTAGTTTTCTTTATAAAGCATGTGCAGAATCTTTGACTGCATGGCTGTCTTGTCCTCCCTCTGTGACCGCATGGCCTTCTTGTCCTCCCTGTGTGATAAATGGCCATCTTGTTTTCCCTCTGTGACTGCATGGCTGTCTTGTCCTCCCTCTGTGACC
>JAQHUG010000008.1:8064115-8175623 GCA_028555095.1 Dicrostonyx torquatus
CCCTCTGTGACTGCATGGCCTTCTTGTCCTCCCTCTTTGATGAATGGCCATCTTGTTCTCCCTCTGTGACTGCATGGCCTTCTTGTCCTCCCTCTTTGATGAATGGCCATCTTGTTCTCCCTCTGTGACTGCATGGCTGCCTTGTCCTCCCTCTGTGCTCACATGGCTGTCTTGTCCTCCCTCTGTGACAGCATAACCTTCTTGTCCTCCCTCTGTGACCTCATGGCCTTCTTGTCCTCCCTCTGTTACCTCATGGCCTTCTTGTCCTCCCTCTGTGACCTCATGGCCTTCTTGTCCTCCCTCTGTGACCTCATGGCCTTCTTGTCCTCTCTCTGTGACTGCATGGCTGTCTTGTCCTCCCTCTGTGACCGCATGGCCTTCTTGTCCTCCCTCTGTGACTGCATAGCTGTCTTGTCCTCCCTCTGTGATACATGGCCTTCTTGTCCTTCCTCTGTGATACATGGCCTTCTTGTCCTTCTTCTGTGACGGCATGGCTGTCTTATCCTACCTCTGTGATAGCATGAGTGGCTTGTCCTCCCTCTGGGACACATGGCTGTCTTGTCCTCCCTCTGTGATGCATGGCCTTCTTGTCCTCCCTCTTGCCCGCTCTTCACTTTCTCCTGGCCAGTTCTGATGCTGGCCTGGGAAGACCTGGCATAACTCACCCAAATGAGAGGAGGCAAAACTGAGATAGCACAGCCTAGAAAGGTGGCACCCACTGGTGTGGAACGCATAATTACTAGTACTCACATGCTTACTGGGCTTGATGGCAAATAAGAAACTCAGGAGATGAGCATTTGAGTGCCTGTGCATTCAGCTGACTCCCTTGTTGAATTTTTAAATTTTGTAAAATTGACACATAATTATAGCTATCTACTGGGTGGGGTTCCCACACAGGTAGATACCGTAGAATGATCAGAAGGATGCACTTACTACATCCAGCACTCTAATGCTCTGATGTACCTCTCTGCCTCTCTCTCTCTTCTGTCTCTCTCTGTGGTGTGTGTGTGTGTGTGTGTGTGTGTGTGTGTGTGTGTGCGTGCGTGTGGTGTATAGAACATGTAAAATTTTCCCTTAATTTATTTTAGCTGCGCATTAAGACTGGGCTTAATTCTAGTCATATGGAGACATTTATGTCCAAGCCATAAAGAGACATTTCTCAAAAAGGGCCCAAAAGTAAATATTTTAGACTTTTGCAGAACATGGGGTCTTAGTAGTGACCACTAGATGCTGCCCATGAAGCTAATGGGCTGGCATGAGAAGCATTTCACACAAAGGGCCAAATGGACCAAACTGATGAGATTTGCAGACTGCTGAACTGAGAAAATATCAGATCATCAGGCATCTTCACTGCGCATCCTGCAATCTGGAAACAAGAGTGAGGGAATTAAGAAGTCCTAAGAAACCATCAAGAGAGATACAACCAAATATTGAACCCAGCATTTACCCTTTGCACATAGAGTAGCAGATGGTGCCCCAAGTCTCAGCTTACAGCCTTGTACTTTTAAATGTTATATGTAAGTTGCTTGTAAGTCTACCTGTTTTTGTAAATATACATTACTTGGGACACAGTCATGGCCTTGTGTTTGTGCATTGTTTGTGATCGCTTGGCAAAGGAAGAGTCAAATAACCAGAACAGAACTGGATATATCTAATTTTTGCCTTTCAGTGAAAAGGTTTGCCAACTTCTGCCTTAGATGACTATCCTTGGGATCAGACCGTGAAGAACAGTGTCCTAGGTCCTCTTTCCCTCCATGTGTCTAATAAAGGAGCCACTGTCTGCATATATTTTCCAATATAGCATACTCAGAAGGAAAGCCAACATGGACATAATAACTTAAGCAAAGCTGATGGAGACCCTGCAGCAAGCATTCACCACTCAGCCGATGCTAGCTCCTGGAGCACCCCTTCTGCCTCTGCGGCCTAATTAGGGTGATTACTGCATCTGCCTTGGTAATCGCCATATTTATCTCCCCCAAGTAAATTAAATGCACATGCAAATATTCATCAAATGTCAAGGTATTTTTTATCCTCTGACCTTTGAAATTTATCAGATAACTTTTGGAAGGGAGAGTCTCTTTTGAACATGTGAGCAAAAGTGAGATCATTGTGATTTCCAAAAGGAGATAATTATTAGAAATGAGTAATGAGAGCAGCTTCAGTCATGGCTAAGGAGGCAAATAAATCCAGGAATGTGTTATTTGGGCCTTGGTGTAATGCTAGGCTGAATAGAATCTGGAGAGTGTGGCACCATGTGCCCTCTCAGCCTCCTGGATCCCTTCTCATCCCCATCCTTTCCTCTGCTTTCCCTACCTGCCTCCTCCTCTCCGCTAGTCCCCTTCCTTCATTCCCCTGCCGCCCTTCTGTCTCCTCTCTTACACCATAAGCTGTCCTTACTGTCACTGCTCCCTAGTCTTGGTGGAACAGGAAGCCAGGACAAGCAGCATGGCATGGCGAATGGTTAACGGAGGATTCAAATCACTGCTTTCTCCCATTAAAGGCACAGGGCAGATTATAGATATGGCTATCAGGTTTCATTTGGAGCTGTGTTCTCGTGGACCTAAAATTCATATCTTGAGCAGCCCAGAATTTCCTACTTTAGCATTCTAAAGGGTCCTGGTGATGAATATTCAACTGCATTTCCTTTGCCATATTTATTTAAGGTTATCATGACTGTCATCTAAAGTCCCTTAGTCCTAGACATCCCTAAGGAAAACCAGGTTAGGAGACAGTACATGTTTAGAGATCACTAATGACAAGAGAAAAGTCAATGATTGGTGTAACTCAACTTTCAGCATCAGCCTTTCTCAAGTGCAAACTCTCACCCAGGGTGAAAGTTTGGAGTCCGTGGGTGCTCAGCATTTGAATATGTTTGCCCTGGCACTTGTGCCCACGTTGCTCAATGTCCATCAGTTTTCCCACGTGCAGTGTTTATCCCTCCATTCATGTGAGTGGACACACAAGAAACTCTGCCCACAATCTGAGGACAGACTGATGGGTCAGAGAAGCAAGCCTGGAACTGCAGTCATTGGCAAAGGCAGCCAATCAAACACGTGAAAGAAAGCAAAGGAGGATAACTGGCCTCCATGGAGGTGACTGTCAGGAATTGGCAGAGTGAGTGGAGGGCCCCAAAGACAAATTTTTAGGCTCCGTAGAAGCTCACGGAGCTTACAAGCATTGTGAGAAAAGAATGGTCCACTGAACACCTTTGAACTGGTACTGAAATGCATGCTGGTATTTCACTGGGGGAAGACACTGGCTCAAAGAGACTCTCTGGGAAGACTTTCTGTCACGCAAAGCCAGGGGATCACATCCTGCTGGCATGGCTACGGCCAGGAAGGAACTTCCTGTTGTGACACTGCAAGACTAAAGGAGCCAGCCAAATCTTATGGTGTCAAAGGAGACATGCAAACTAAATCCATTTTGTGGGGCTGGCGATGGAACTTAAGACATCACACACACTGGACGGTTGCGATAATAACAATCTGCATCTCAATCCTCAAAATAGTTGGTAAACCAAAACTTGAAAGGTCTGTTTAACCAAATGTGCTCAAAATCGTGTTTTGTTCAGGATGCGTTAGAAGCAGACGCTTGTCATCATGACTTCAGCGCCTTTCATTTTTAACAAAACAGTAGGGGTTTCACAGTAAACGTGGGCCTGTGTGTCTTCTTCACAGGCTGTGCAGACTTCTTAAACATCAGATATTTCGTTCTGCTGTCAGTGTCCTTAACTGCTGTGTTAGCTCACACAGTTGGTGTTCTGGTTTAAAAAGGTTCAAAACCAAGGGGAAGTTATCCAAGTGGAGTAGGTTTTTAGCTTAAAACAACAATCACAAAAGTTCCAAGTCAATTGCTGAAAGTGCATAAGCTCTTCTCTCTATTGAATTCATGCATGACTTAAGAGAATTTTGATCAGAAACTCCAACAGCAGTAGAGAGTTTCTCTTTTTTTTGAATTAGTCCATGTAAAATTGTGCAAGGAAAAAACAAACAAGCATTTAATTGTTTGAAAATGGGTACCAGGTACAATTGTACTTCGTGTCTAGCCCAATGTCAAAAAAGAAGGAAAAGGAAAAGATTAAATTTTATATAGTCCATTGTTATGGTTTTTATATTGACCTGGAAGAAATCCCACTTGGATTTTATTTTAAAAGATCATGTTTAACTTTTAGAAATATGAAACAGATTAAAAGTCCATATGCTGCCTTTATAAAAACAATAAACCTGGGTGATACAAACAGACCAAGCAAGACTATTACTTTTGCTGAAGTAATTTAAATGTGTGCTGTTTAACTTTAATAGTGGTGTCTTTGTGTGCCCATAGTGCAGCGTGCAGAAATACCCTCTCCAGATCCATGATTGATTTATTTAATTAGAGAAGTTCACCTCATATCAACTCACCTAGTATGCCCCACGATTATGTCCACACAGACAAAATTAAGAATGCTGTTCCCTCATTTAGATAAAAAGCTGACCTGAAAGTGACCAGATGTGCCTTTTTCTTCTCTCCCTCATCCTCTTCTTCCCTCTACTCTTTTGTCTTTTCTCCATCTTCCTTTTGCTTCTTCTCGATCTTCTCCCTTTTCTTCCTGCCTTCCATCCCTTTCCTCCTTCCTGATTGATCATTGATTTAACTGAGCATACAGCTATCAATCAAACCCACCTAAAAGCAATCATTAGTAGACTGCAACCCATCAAACTTTGTCAGCAGATACCATAGAGGATGATGACACTGGTCCCAGGAAGGATCACTAGAAGGGACAGCCATTTGTCTCAAAAGCGGTCTGTGCTTGGCAAAGTGCTGACCTAGATGAAAAGACCTTCCTGGGGCACCATGGTCCTGGGCCTCTACATCAAGAATATCATCAGATTCCCTGAGCTATCCACAAGGAAGTGCAGTGCCAACAGAAACCAGAAAGGATTTCTATTAGCTGTCATACTGGGCACAAATTCAGCTATTTAAGGATTAGAAATCAAAACAATTCTTTTAACTCAAGAAGCAAAATGAGAAGAAAATGGTCTAAGCCATGATCCCTAATTATACAACTCCAAGAGTGTTGGAATATAAAGGTAAAATATCACTGACACAGTTGAATGATTGTCAGGAAGGGGGCCTTGGCTCAGAACTGAGGACCAGCTTGAAGAATCCACTTCCTTCTTACCAACCTATGATTGTAGCAACCCAGAGGCAAAACAGTTTAATGGCTCTTTCAGCAGGGATATACCCAGAGATAAGACAGCTTTGACAATGTTCGTTGAATTTTTAGAACTTTTTATCTTGATAAAGGAAGAAGATTGTGAACAACCCAGCCAGTGGGTCTGCGTGGACAACCCAGCCAGTGGGTCTGCGTGGACAACCCAGCTAGTGGGTCTGCGTGGACAACCCAGCCAGTGGATCTGCGTGGACAACCCAGCTAGTGGGTCTGCGTGAACAACCCAGCCAGTGGGTCTGCGTGGACAACCCAGCCAGTGGGTCTGCGTGGACAACCCAGCCAGTGGGTCTGCGTGGACAACCCAGCCAATTGTTTTGCTACCCATCTGATTCTCATTCAATATGTATTCCCTGGGAAGTTTCCTCTTCTGCTGCACAGCTTTTCGTGTCCTCCAGCAATCCTTGCCCGCTCAACTGTGCCCAAAAGTGCCTCTGGTTCATCAAACCTTCTCCCTACCTGAAAAATTCATTTGATGATATGGTTGTAACAAAGAAGCAGAGCTACCCTGGATCTTATACTCTGACAAGATCTATGGCGCCAGAGTGTCTACAGACTGTGTGACCTTGACTGGGTAGGACAAGTGACCCTCTGTCCATAGGAAAAGTGGGTTGGGTCTATGTGTATGCATGCTATGGACATGATTCCCACTTTCCAGGATCAATGGCCAAGAAAACAGTGACCGATGATGCCTATGTGGAGCGTTTTGGACAAAATTTAATTGATCAATTTCAACAGAAGCAATACTTCTCAAACTTTGCTGTGCAGCAGCAAAATTACCTATGAACATATAAAATCATAAAAGAATAGCAAAAGCTAATTTTACTAAACACTGGTCAGTATAGTGCTAGACATTGTTTGAAGCATATGGCTTTCATTTCCCTATAATATAAGAAAAGCTAAGCAGTACTGAGTATAAAAACGTTTAATTATTGACTCTCAGAAAACACCCAATCCCTGACTAAGAGTCTCTGCCCTTGTCTGAGGTATAAATGGTCCCCTATGACAGATTTCAAAGGATCAGTATGATAGCCCTGATGTGGAAGATGGAGGACAGGCCCACTGTTGCCTCTCTTAGACCTTTCACACTGAAGAAACAAATGCTCCCTCAAACCCAGGAACTTGTTAGTCAGAATTCATTAGCAGAAGAAAGCTAGATGTGGGAAGTTTGACTCATTCAGCCTAAAGACCTCTGCATGGTCCACCTTGTTACAAGGAGAACCAGGCTAATGGTGTAAGTCAGTGTTCTCTACCAGGGAGGTTCAGCTCTGGGTGGTAGGATGTGAGGCTGGGGAAAATGAACACTGGGCTATGATAACCCAAAAGAATACCAGTACTCCACCTAGGTGACACAGAGAAATTGTCCTTTGCAGTTCAAGTAGCCCTCTGACAGCTACTGAATATAGAAAGGAAACTAAGCGTCTCCTTGGGGTCCTCAATTTCTTAGACATTCTTTCTCAACCCTACTGGACGTCAGATTTCTTTATACTGTTTAAAACTATTAAACAACTCCTAAGAGGGTGTGTGTGTGTGTGTGTGTGTGTGTGTGTGTGTGTACATGTGCATGTGTAGGCAGACTTTTCTTTCCTGCCTGCCAGTTCCCAAATAACCAACATGGAGACTTAATGGTAATTATAACTGCTTGGCTGATAGCTCAGGTTTATTACTAACTGGCTCTTACAACTTAAATGAACCCATTTCTATTAATCTACAATCTACCACAAAGTTTGTGGCATTTTCCTCTCCAGCATGCCTTGCTTGCTTTCTCTTCATCTGGCTGGTGACTCCTCTGACTCTGCCCCTCTTCTTCCCATCCTCCTCTGTGTGTGGCTGTCTCACCTATACTTCTTACCTAGCTACTGGCCAGTTATCTTTTTATTAAACCAATCCAAGTAACAAATCTTTACAGGGTACAAAAAGATTGTTCTACAGCATGCATGTGTGCTTATACATAAAATAAAATAATAGTTTACAAAGGAGAAGACTAACAACAAAAGTGCCCCTACTTTACACACTCGCAAGACTGTTTCATGCCTGGCTTAATGGAAATAGTGGAATTTCCACTTAAGCCTTACATCCAATCTTTTGGGACATGATTAAGTTCAATCTTGACCAAAAGCTCTGACCTTATACACAGATAAATATGTGATTGGTGGAAAGAAATTATTTTAAAAATCATTTCACATGACCAGGTGACCATGGGACTTCAAGATACCACATCACACCTGTACCAGTACATTTTCCAAGATTAGCTGCAAGGTGGTTTCTGAGAGTGTCTCAGAGCTTTTCTTTCTCTGCTACTGTTTTGTTGTTGTTGTTGTTTGTTTTGTTTTGTTTTAACATTAGTTATCTGCAAAGCATGGAATGCCCTGGGTGGGAGGTACAAATCTCTGGGTTCGATTACTAGGGAATGGAGGGAGGGTTGTATAGGGAGAGAAAGAAGAGAGAGACTGACAGAGATAGAAGCAGACAGACAGAGAGACAGAGAGAGAGAGAGAGCCCCTGAGCTAGATAGGGCTTCCAAATGATGGGGCAGTTCTGTGAGACTCATAAGAGGTGGCTTTTCTTGTCACTTTTACTGACTTCACTAGGACCGCCCTCTGTGTTGGGAAGCTGTAAAGCTTAGTTGTAGATCAAAGTTTCACAAAACTGTAGTAGTAGAATCCATGTGATATGAAAACAGAAGAATGGCTATCAGGTTAGGAAGAAGACCAGCAGGAGGGCTGATGGGGAGAGAGGAGGAAGAGGATAGACCAGAGCAAATTCAAAGTTCATGCAAAGATACCATAATGAAAGCCATGACTTTGTATTCTAATTTTTAAAAAATTGAAAAATTAAAAAAAACCAGGTGACTGAAGATGCTTCAGGGATACTGAGGAACTTATATCCATCCTGCCTTAGCATCTTAGAGGCATCATCAGTCACTTGGGTTAAGGCAGAGGAATTAGATAATAAAATCTCATTTTTCCTCCCAAACTCGTAGCTGACCACTGGCAGCAAATACAGCTAATGTTTCTTAAAGAAACAGACTTATTTTCTTCATTATTGAGAAAGTAATGTTTGTTATTTATATTAAAGTATAAATACTAATTATGATATTAGTGAACATATGTACCTATATTAATATAGATATAGGAATATATACTCATACCTAAATGACAAAGACGTGCCACAAAAAAAGCACTGAGCTTCTTTAGGATTGTCCCAGAGGTACTTTCCCTGGGGCTCACACTGTCCTCGGGGGTGAGGTGGGCACGCTTGTCACCCTAACAGCTGATCCACTGGAAATTCAGACTCCCGTTTTGAGAAGTGTGAACCAGTATTGCTCATTGTACTCACTCTCTGTCTCACAGGACCATGGAACGAATCTTATCAGACAGTATGGGGCCCACATTCATTTGCTCTCCCTGTTCTCTGGGCCTGGGCTAACCACTACTCTGCTTTCCAGTATCCACAAAGAGAGACACTGTGTGATTCTCCTTCTGTGTCCGACTTATCTGACTAACATACTGTCATGAGCTCCATCCATCTTGTGACAAGCAGTAGCATTTCATACATTTTTTTTCACTGCTGAATAGTGTTCCAGTCTGTCGGAACTTGGTTCTCTCAGGTCACACAGTGACGGTGAACATTTTTAACTGGCAATGGCGAACAAGGCCAAGTGAGCAAGCGAGGGTGGGTGTCTGGTTGGTTTTTTGTCAACTTGACATAAGCTGTAGTTATCTGGGAAAACAGGATCTCAGTTGAGAAAATGCCTCCATCAGATTGGCCTGTGAGCAAGTCTAGTGATGATGTGGGAGGGTTCAGACCACAGGGAGACAGTACCCCAGGGCAGGTGGTCTTAGAGGGTATAAGTAAACAGGCTGAAGAAGCCATGGGGAGCAAGCCAGTAAACACCATTCCTCCATGGTCTCTGACTTAGTTCCTGCCTCCAGGTTCCTAACCTGAGTTCTTGCCCCAACTTTCCTTCACGAAGAACTTTAGTTATAAGGTGAAATAAACCCTTTCCTCCTCAGTCGCTTGTGGTCATGGTCATTAACACGGCAATAGCAAGCAGTCAATGGCTTCTCACTGTCCTGACTCTGTTTCCTCTGAGTGCATGCTGGGCGATAGGACGGCTGGACCACAGAGACTTCCTTAAGTGAAAGAAAGTCTGCTCATCTGTTTCCCACTACAAGGCCATTGAGATGGAAGTCCTGGGATTGCCTGCCTGCTGCCACTCTGGCACCTCGGTGCGCAGTGGACAAGGAAGGGTATCTAGATTCCCATCTCTTGCAGGACGCTCTGTGTCACTGTCACAGGTTAGCAAACAGGAAGAAGCTAACACCCTCCGTCTGGCGGAGCCTGAGCCGCACGGGAAGCTGAGGTCCTACACAACAGCTCTAACTTAACATAGATACACACCCCCCTATGCGTGGGAACGAGACTTGCACACTTTTAGGAAATACGGAACTTGGAACAAATTGATCTCACAGGTTATGGGGCTCTCACGTATTGAGAATTTACCCACTGAACAGTGGAAGAGTTCACTTACTTGGGTGTGCGTTTCTGCCATCTTTGGCTACTTTAGACCTTGAAACCCCTTAAAAAGGAAGAAAACTTAGCATGGGACCTACACCACATACCTCGCAGACACTGTTAGAGCACAGACCCTGAAGTATATATGGAGCCCACCCAGGGCATCATGGCCTTTTCCCTTATGTCAAGGGAAGAACAGCAGTAACTATCCTGGAGAACACTGCTACAACTCAAGACCCAGCTTCCAGGCCCTCCATACGGTGCCCGAAGAACAAACACCTTCAGGGCCAGCTACTGTTAGTCATTTGTTAGAGCAACTTTTACTAACGTCTTCCATTTTTAATGCCATACAGGAAAGAAATTTACGTTTTGCTGTTATCATAAACTAACAAACAGAAGGAAAATTCCACGTGGAAATCTGTGTTCCGATGCCAAGAAACAGAAGTGCCTGAGTGCTTAATGACCCTAGCATAAATCACCAGGCAGGGTTATGAAAGTTGCGGGTTTATCAGAGGGAGCGGCAGATGAAGCGCCTGGATGGTTGGTGCTTGTCTGGAAGTGGGAACAAGTCATGATTTTCATGTCCTACCTTGCCAAGCTAAGGCTGCTAAGTGGGCCAGCCTAAATATTTCTAAGTGGCAGGCAGTGAGCAGAAAGGCAAAGCTTCAGATGGGAGCAGAGTCTTTTCCTGCACAGAGAACAGACCTGTTCTCCAGCCTCCTCTTGGCTGCACACCAGTTTCCCTGCAGCATCCTGCGGGGAACTCCTTCAAACCTTCCGACTAACTACTGTGGATCTGGATGGGCTCTGGACAGACACGCAGGTTTGCAGAAGGAATATTCCTAACACATGAAAAGGAGCACATGTCTAAGTCTGTAGTGAGACTCACGTGAGTAAACGGTAGAGACCTGTTCACTTCAGAGAAAGCGTGAGAGTGTGTCAAGGCTGTTAGCTGAGTAGACCAGGGGAAAAGGCTACAGTGGCCTGGAAAGCCTAGCTGGGGGCAGTAGATTACACACACAGTCTCAGTGCTTGGGCTAACTCAGGAAGGTCATGAGTTTGCAGGCCACGTAGAAAGGCCCTGTCTCCAAACAAAAGGGAAGTTTATTTTTTGACAGGATAACAGTTGCTAGCACTGTAGTGACTCAATAATTAACAGGCTTTGCTCACATCTCTGAGCTTCCTTCAGCTTTCCTCTTCCAGTTATAAGTCACTTACGGTACCTCCAAACATGCTACCAAAACTCAAGCAAGTTAAAGAAGGAAAGGCCCCTCTAGCCACAACCGCCCTTTCATTAGGGAAAGAAGTATCACCAGAGGTCCACAGTCAGGTGCATGCTTTTCTCTCATTAGTTCAAGCCATGGTGTGTTTGTCACTGTGTCCCATGTCTTTCCTAGTCATAATGGAGGTTAGAAAAGTGTGTGTGTGTGTGTATATCTGTGAATGTGTCTATGTGTATGTCTCTGTGTGTGTACCTCTCTCTCCATATCTCTCTCTCTCTCTCTCTCTCTCTCTCTCTCTCTCTCTCTCTCTCTCACACACACACACACACACACATCGGTGAATGTATCTGTGTGTATGTCTCTGTGTGTGTATCTGTGTGTGTGTGTACATCTGTGAATGTGTCTATGTGTATGTCTCTGTGTATCTCTCTCTCACACACACATCGGTGAATGTGTCTGTGTGTATGTCTCTGTGTGTGTATCTGTGTGTGTGTGTCTGTGTGTGTGTATGCTGTTACAATTGTGTGGGGGTACTATGCAGGCAGTGACAGGCAGTCACAGACTTAAGGAAAATATCAGTCACAGAACAGATATTCAGCACACAGAATCACCAAAACTGATGTGGAGGAGAATTTGAACAGCAATTCCCATAAAGTCACTAAGGAAGTCTTCACCAAGGCTTGTTTAGTTCTCGGGACTACTCCTGCTATCACAGGTCCATGCTTATTAGCAAAGAATGGACAAGATCAGAGACAAGCTAACTCAGGACGTCACAGGTGTGCTCCCCTGCCACGTGCCTGCTGTCAAGAAATGCTGAGCCTTGGAGTGAGAGTTAAGCACAATAAACACTTAAGGATGGGACCCAAGGATCATTCCCGCGTCTGAACTTGCTTTCCCTGCTCCACTGAGGAAGGGCTGCAATAAAGCAGTATCTGTAATTCATGCTAAGGAGAAAGAAAACCCTGTTACACATCCCAACTGTGCTTGGCTTCCCTGCTGTTCAGACATGGAGGTGATCCTGAGGAGGGCGAGATAGATGGGGCAGGGGTGGACTGTAAAACAGCAGAGTGGAAAAAGTGGAAAAGTGACCCATTGGAGGGGGCTGAGGAGGTGACTCAGGGCCTAAGAGACTGGTTTCTACTCCAGCGGATCCGTGTTTGTTTCGTGGTACCCACATGGTGGCTCACAAACATCTGTAGTTCAAGTCCCAGAAAATACAATGGCCATCTCTAACCTCTGCAAGCACTGGGGACACGGGTGGTGCACAGACATGTATGTAGGCAAAACACCCATACAAAAAAAAACAAACATGAGGTAATTTTTTTTTAATGTAAGGAAACATTAGAGTCTGGGGACAGAGTGTGCCCATGTTCTTCCCTCTGGTGAAATCCTGAATCACCAATGTTCTGGAATTGCCAATAAACTGGCATCTTGAACTGACTGGTGATATGGCATTGGGAATGAGTGTCTATGGTCAGTATTACCAGCCACTGACACCTGGTAAGTTCCACCCAGGTATTGTCACTGAACAAAGTATGTGGCCTTGTTCACAAAAGTTCACATTCTGTCCCCAAACAAAAAACACCAGAAGCAACAGCCGCATCTCAAATTCTGAAATGGCTCCAGTGAACAAGGGGATCCCTTCAGCATGGACCACTGTCTCAGACCCTAACAGGAAGTAGCTGTCTCAGTCCAGTTACAACTACTCTCCTATGGGCGGGGTCAGCATGACAGACAGGACAGACGGGATAGGAAGTACAGCAACCCTTTCCACCAGATTGCTCCCAGCAAGCGAGAGCACTCAGATGACCCTGTTATTATTTTGCCCTCTGTTCTGCCTCCAACTCAAAGTTGCTGTGTCTTGAAACCTATACATCATGTAATTTGTTAAATGCTTAGACCTAACAGTTTCATTTTCCCCCTTAAAATGTCATAATAGTGTACACAAGTGTGTGTACAAAGGCTATCATTATACTGCTTGGGTTCTTGTAATTATTTAATTACCACAAGTGCTGTTTATGGGATGTCTGTTAATATGTAAAGCTCTCAGGGTGGGGAGTCAGTCTTAGAATACGTAGTACTATCTAAGATAAAATGGTTCTGTGTGGAGGGTTGTGGTCATGTGACTGGACACCTGGCATGACACTGCTGCTCCATTGTCGGGGTGGGGGGCTCTTTGGAAGGTTTTTAGTTATGAGGTTTTTACTATCTACTATAGTTTAGCCTGTGAATGTTCTCCAATGTCCAGACTTGGTCCTCAGCTTGGTGCTATTTGAGACGGTAGGATTTTTAAGAGCTGGAGCCTTGTGACAGATCTTCAGGTTACTAGGGGTGTGACTTCACTATGGACACTGGTCTCTTTATCTCTCTCTTTCCCACTTGACCGTAAGGTAAACAGGGATCCTCTCCATACGTTCCCACCACGCTGTTCTTTGCTGCCGTCTACCAAAAGCAGTGTGGCCAGTCAGTCGTGGACAGAAAGCTCGAATGCTTGGGTACCAAAATGCCTGCTTCCTTCTTAAGTTGATGCATCCCAAGCACTACAGCAGCAGGAAGCTAAGCAGCACTGCTTCAAATTCCAAATTTCCACAATACATCACTAACACTCTCAGCTATTGTCTCTCCACAGTCCGCAGGTGTCTCCAGAAAATCTTCAGTGCATCTGAGAGTATAAGAATTTCTATCCATAAGAGCGAGGCAGGATGGCACATATGTGTTCTGTTTAACTGGCAGACAAAGTCAGGAAAGACAGATGAAAAAAAATTAATCCTCTTCTACAGCCCAGAACTCATTGTTCAGAATGAGTTTTAATATACAGGAGACAAACACACACACACACACACACACACACACACACACACACACACAAACACACACCACACATGAGCTCACATTCTGAAACTTTGGTGATCCACACAATACTTCAATAGCCAGAAATATAAAATGCTAGCTTCAAGGCCAAGAAAAGTACTTGAATGGGAGCTTTTTTTTTTTTTGTCCTTGAAGAAATTGTAGTGAATATTAGAAGGTGGGAAGCACACAGCGAAGTGAACACGCATGATTAACAAACCCAAGGAAGCAAAATTCTTAGCCAACAGTAGAAAATCCACCCAAATTACATGAACAGCTCACCCAGCCCCTAGAAATTTCAGACAAGGTCGTTTCCAAACAGAAGCCTTAAAGGAATCGTCTCTATCCCTGTTTCTGTTTGCTTAGGGTGATTCTCGATCGGAGGCTCAGCACTATGGAAGGCACGGCTGCTGCAGAGGAGCTGGTGAAGGGCTCTAGCAGGTCCAAGCACAGCAAACACACTCCGGAGTGTGGCAAACATGGAGTCAACAGGTTTTGTCCTTGATCCTTCTCTCTCCCTTCCTAAGCCATTAAATTACACTTCTAAAGCTAGCCACTAAGGATATTCCCCTCATTTGATCACTTTGTTATGCCTGACTTATTCCTAAGACTGATCATCAAGGTTCAATTATCGAAATAGCAAAGTCTAACTATCAAAATCCATTATTTTAACTAGCCTAATTAAAATACCCAATTGGAACATACCAACGTTCTAACACTTTCCCCCTTTTATAATTAACACTTGTAACTCAATTTGCTGCTGTTTCTGCCCAATTCAGATTCAGCCACCTTGTCTATTTTGCCTTGTTCAATAGAAGATCTCTTTGTGTTTGGTTTGTGCTTGGGAATTGGTGTTTGGGTGTGGTCTGTACCTAATCTGGGACTCAGCAGAGAGCACCCCTCAATACACCGGTCCCTCCAGCAAGGACATCTGGATGCTGAAGCCTTCCAATTTCTGCCACCTCCAGCATCTGGAGACCCAGCACATCACTCAGGGCCTCCTCTAGATTCATATATTTTTGATAATGCAGTTTGTTCCATTGTGGTATTGGGAAGTGAAGTCCTTAAGAGATGAGGAGACCACTAAAAGGGATTTCTGTTTTTCTCCCGGGAGCTCTCACTATCTTGGGACTAGAGCAGTCCTGCATTTTGTCTCTCCGCATGTGCTCATGTGCTCTTGTGCTGACAATTAGGAGATAGGTGACCCGAGTGCCTTGCAAAGGACATACTCTCCAACTTCCCTGTTCTAAGCAAATGCAAACTTCCATGCTTACACCACCAGCCTCAGGTATTCAGTGATAGCAACAGAAGATGGACTGAACGTGGATTAGTTTTTCAAACATAAATCCCACTAAGTGTCTTATAATTCAGCCCATGTGTCCTTACAACACTCCAAAAATATCAGAAAACACACCAAATTCCATGCGTAAACTAAGTTTCGCTTAATGTGGCTAACCAACCTCCTATTTAATTATTTGGGGTTTGAATGTCCTCTTAGTGATCTATTTGTTAAATTTGTGTGGGTTGTTTGATCCACAGTTTTATTGTAGCACAAGTAACAAAACCTGCATACATAGAATGCATAGAATGTGATGGCTTTAGATTCTTACACACTGTGAAATGTTTACGATAGCCCAAGGAATCAATGTTCTTACTATCACCCACAGTTGCATGCACATGCAAGGTGAAGGTACTTAGGTCAGTGTCACTCCCTGTCAGTGGAGGGGCAGGTATACATTGGCACAGAATAGTTCTGCATTGACCTTTTCCTCTCTTACCATTACAGGCTTGCCTTAAGTACAAATTCTGTGCATACCCCACAGGGCTTACTCCAAACTACTCTTTAAAAGTCTCTAGTAGCATCCTTACTTAGTGCTGTCATGAGCCTTGGCTCACTTTGTCCTGGCAACACTCCTGCATCCCATCCCTCTCGATTATGATGTTCTCGGTGATGTGCCTCCTGCCTTCTCCAAGTGCCCTCAAAATTGGGCTCAATGCAGGCCCTTCCTTAGATGCTGCCTCCCTGCTCTAAGGCCGTGTGTGACTGTATTGGTGGCACAACACCGTAAAACTAAGTCTCTCAGCAACTCTGCCCATAGGATGGCAAATCTTTCTGAGCCAGGTGATCCTCTGACAAGAGCTTAGAAAAGTCCCAAGAAGCAGAAGAGCCATGTGGCTGAGGTAAGAGGCCAAGTCAGCCCTCAGGCATTTGACCTTGTGGTCGCACACAACCAGAGGTTTCTGGAGTGGTCTGAGACCACTAAGCCAGGTCACCCCTCCTCCCAACTATGTCATGTCTGGAAATAGAACCACCGACACAGCAGAACTGTGGTTAGCTCTGTAAACTTAAAGAAAAATAGCCAGACACCGAGCCTGATTGTTTCAGTGTTCTGCTGTATGGTAGGACAGGGTGGGGTCCTGAGGCCTCTGGAGGTAGGTAAACTGAGGTCAGCTGGACGTGACTCCGTTGAGCTAATTCACTGTCAGCGGGGCTGTGGTCACCTAGCATTTCAGCTAGACAGTCAAGGTGGCTCTTTCACGTGGTTGGAAATTGATGCTGGCTGGGGATTGTTGCTCAGGATTGAGCTGCAGATTAGATAGCCAGCAGCTGGGCGCAGCTGAGTTCTCAGGCAGAGGTCTCTGAACCAAACATTCCAAGGGGGTCAGGTAGAACTAGAGTATCTCCTTCAAGTCACCAGATGCACTACCGCTTTCCATTTACCAAGACAGCTACACATGCCTGGCAGGAGAAGGTAAATTAAGACCGTCATTCCAAGTGGGGGAGTGGGAGAATGGGGGAGCGGGGTGGGGGAGGAAGGCTTTGGTGTGACCATCTTGAGGTCCTTTGCTCAGACTCTAGCATCTCTGAGAGGCGTCTCTCTTAGAGTCCAGCTGTAACACACAGTATTTAAGGAGGTATAATCCCATGTTGGCCCTGTTAATGCTCAGTCTTTACAATCCTAAAAGTCACTCTACATATCCCCCCCCCTTCCCTTGGAAACCAGAGCGTAGATGTGGTCTAACAAGTGTCCCTGTCTTAAACAGATTCTTCCTGGGAAAGGGCCATTGCTCTGAGGCTCAATGCAGGCCTTTCTGACAAGAAGGGTTTATCCAGAAAACTTTCACTTGTCCCAACAATTTGTAATTTGTACAATTACAAACCCCCTCGATGAGGTGCTTAGTCAGCAGATCAATGGCATCTTGACTCCTGATGGGAATTTCCTGATGGGGCATTCGAGGACTCTGCCCATCCCAGTTGCCCAGACTGACATGCTGGCCTCTACACACCGTAATGCCACTGTTGTGTGGAAATGAAGAGTAGAAAGAGACAGGCCCCAGGCACCCAGAGTCCACCCTGCAGCTAGGGGGAGGGCCTGAGGGAGCCCGGACTGTGGAGCAGAAGGCTGGGAAGGAACAGTGGTGTTTTGTCTGTTAGGATCTGAAGACTGGGCCTATTGTCTCCCTTGGTTTTCCCTCAAGTCTAGGCAGGAATGCCCTAAAGTGCCGCCTGCTTCTTGAGTATCGAGAGACACTGCTGAGAACTCTATGGCCTCAGGGTCTAGTACCACAGACCTGATAGCAGTGGCTAAGGGATAAGAATCGTTTGTACACCAAGACTTGAAACAAAGCAGAATATTATTACACTTCAATCTATTAAATAAAAAAAAAACTTTGAAATTATATTTTCTTTTCCTCAACAACATGAAAATATCATTAAAATATTTTTCGAGAAGTACAGTATCTGTAAGAACATGTACAGGCAGACTTCTTTCTTGTACCTATCTGCTTAATGATATAACTTCTGCTGTAGTATTAGTCATTATAAGTCACCCAGAGATTATGTAGATGTGTAAGGAAATGCATGGAGGTCTCTGGAAACGCTGTCATTTTGTGTCCTGGAAGTGTAGTGTCTGTGTGGTCCTGGGATCAGTCACCCATGCATACTGAGGGGTGGCTGTAGTAGGAGCCCACTTTACAATTCCAATCAGCAGATAGCAGAAAACTCCCAGAAGGCAAGCTCCAACCTTTCAGCCTGCCAAGGAACTGCTCATACTTTGGCATTTCCTTTGGTCTCTTCCCATGTGTATTTGAACTTCACAAATGTCAAAGCTCCAAGCGAAAATGAAGATCTCTACTGTGAGCAGAACGACCCAGGGAAGAGGTGAAAAATGCCTGGAAAACTGGCTCGGCCACATCCAAGCTGTTAAGTTTTACAATATGACGAAGACACGGACGGCAGACTGCTTCATGTATGTTAGATAAAGCATGTAGCTTTTCAGAAATAATTTTGATTTTGATTACAAGAGCACGGGGGAGACCTAAAAAGCACTTTGGAAAAAATGTGCATATATAATTTTATGTATTTTCCCACATTCCACATATGTATCCCATATAGATCCTACTTAGATGTCTCCCCTGTGTAGATCCCATAAATGGCTAACAGTTGGCCACTAAAACTTTTCTTGAGATCACTAATTGAATTTAATTATAATTATAATATAATATAATTTAATATATTTTATAAAGTTTATAGATGCACTTTCTCAGTTTTGTCATGGTCTGGCTCCTCACCTGAGCCATATGTGGAGAATTCTTCCAGCTTCATGGCTCCCCCTGAAGGAAGCAGATGCCCCTTCTTTGGTCCAAGAGCTTACTCAAGCATTGGGTTGGGCTCCTGGGGCTTCAAAAACCTCTTAAAGCAGCCTGTAAGTCCTGTGTTCAGACACATGGATGCATACACCTTCCATACCTGCCATCCAATTCTCAAAGAGCTGGAGGTCTTAGAAAACCTGAGTGTGCAGTTCTACCAACCAAGATCTTCCTTTGAGCCATTCTGTTGATATTAATGGAGTACCTCAATACAAAGCCTAAAATGGGCTTAGCTTACATTGTTTTATATAGTTTGATAAAATTTATTTTTCTGTAACAGGTTCTTTCTACCTCTCACAGGCTGCTCTTTATTACATGTCCAAGACTTTCCTGGAATTTGTCATTTAGCCCCATCTAGCATTGAACTTCTGAACCTCCTGTGTCTGCCTCCTGGCTGTTCGGAATAACAGGCATGTGCCACCACACTTTTGAAGAAATCTTTTCTTTTGAAGATTTGTTTATTTTATTATTTTATGTGGATGGTGTTTTGCCTGAAACTATGTATGTGTACTACACACACGGCCGGTGCTCACAGCGGCAGAAAGAGCAAACACATCAGATCCCCTGGGACTCAGGATGCAGATGGTTGTGAGCAGTGGGTGCTGGGAATCAAATCTTGGTCCTCTGCAAGTTCCCTGAATCACCGAGCCAACTCTCTAGCTAAAAACATCTCAAATGTAGAATTGCTTAAGAAATAGAGGCCAGTTTAACATAATAAAGAAGTTCAAATAGTAGAACAGACTTTGATATTTATTTATAGTAGGTATCTCTTGGGGAAAAATTAATAAAATTCTTGTTCATTTGAAAGTAAATACTTATCAGATGCAAAGAGGCTTTAAAACGATTGGTCCTCTTTAAAGGTTTTAAGCAAATCCCTGTACTTTGCTCCAATTATTAATTTACTTAAAAAATTCTTGCTTTGGTTGATAATTGAGGGAGAATCAGTTTGACTTCTGTGTAAATCACCACCCATGACAGCATCAGCGCTTGGCATCAGTTGATTTGTGTCACACTCAGGAGAGATGACAAGATGCTTATGTACCTAGATAACAGGTAATGTTGAGACAAATTTATGTCGGTACTGCATGGACTCGTGTGGAGGAAAATGGTAAGTGAAAAACATCGCAAAACTAGGCAGATTGTGTTAGTTATCCAGGTACCGAGGAGAGGCAGGCTCTCTGCTTCTGCATATATGTGGATGGTCGGTGAAGGGGTCTCCCCTAGGCTATGCCTTCATTTCTGAGGGTCTAGTTACCTGCTACTATATGCAGTCCAAAATATTAAATATAAAACTCTAAAAATAAGTAACCATGAGATTTTTAGAAAACTTGTATTACAGTATAATGTTGTAATCTTTCTTGATTATTGCTAATCTTATTGTGTCTAATTATAAAGTAAACATTGTCATAGACGTGTGTGAAGCAAAAACATAGCAAAGGGAGAATATAAGACCAGGTATCTGCAGCCTCAGGATCCACTGAACAGGCTGGCCCATATTCTTTGTGAATAGAGAGAAAGCCGTGTCAGCCTGGTAATTTTGATCTGATACAGGTCAGGTTTCAAGCTGGCTACACTGGAATGTTTTCCAGGGCCCGCATGCTTCCTTGACTTCTCTGCAGTTACTGGTATAGAGTCCTCCCTGGTTCCTCATCATCATCCCCTCTTGGTGTTATTGACAAACAGCAGCCAAAGCATTTGGTGCTGTTGTCATCGTCTCCCATATTTCTAATTCTAGACTGTTCCTCTTTTCTTGGTAGGATCCATGTGTTTGTATCTACTGTTTCTTGGGCACAGTAGATGCCAAATAACTATGCAGTCTGGATGAAAGAGAGACAGCCCTTTATAAAAACATGAACAAATACAAAAATGTAGGAAAAAAACATGTCTCAGACACACATTTTTCTTGAAAATTCGGGTCCAGAAAAGGAACTCTACTTTTTGCCAGATTTCAGTCGGTTGTTTCCATGACTATGACAAAGAGACTATGCACCTCAGCTGAGGGTTTAGTGTTCTGGTTAACGAGCTCGCTATGTATCAGATGCGTCAGCCGCCAACTCTCAGAGCACAACGTACTTGGGAGCGATGGATCTGCAGCTACAAGCCCGCTTTGCACCAGCTTGTGGGGTCCTGCTGCCTCCATCTACATACAGGAGGCCTCCGCCCAGCAAGCGATTGGTAGACTTTTCATCTTTCTTGACAATTAATGCCGGAGCATGGTGTGTTTGGGTTTCAGGGGAAAGGTTTAAGGCACCAAGGGAGAGTCAGTCCTGTTGCATCATAAACACTAATTAGCTGGCATTATTTCCAAATAGCCTTTGATTAAAGTCTTTGAGGTAGTGACAGGAAAGAACAACATGGCCCAAATCTTCATTCATCAAACAAAACAAAGTCTGAACAGGACAGTCATCATGTGGAGCACTTGGGCAGAAGAACCGACCCACTAAGTGCGGACCATCCTTCAACATCCTCTAAAGGCAAGCTGGGGTAATGTCCAACCTTGGATATGGTAGGGGGCTCCAAAGCACCTAGATTCAGAAGGGCTCAGAATCATTCCTCAAAGAACCAATCAGAAGCTCCGTGTCCTCAGCAGATGAAGCAGACAATAATATGGGCCAGACGGCAAGACAGGGTGTCCTGCGGGAATACGTTTACTAGCCTGAAGCTGCAGAGCGCAAATTGCAACTTGCAGAAAGCTACAGCTCCTACCTCTGCCCTACTCTTCCTGTCGCCCTGCATTAGTGCATGCTCTCAGCGTCCTGGTAACGCAGAGTCCTTGGCAGCTGCTCCAACTCACATCCACTCGGTCTACCTTTTTCCATTTCAATCCTCTTGCATCTCAGCAAGATCAAGGGCAACGCTGATGGCAATAAACTACCTTCTAATGCAAAAGCACTCGATCCTGTGATTGCATTAACTGGGTGATCAGAGCGAGCAGGGCAATAAAGACCAGGAGAAGAGGGTGGGGAGGGGCTCAGGCATTGGTCCAGGTATCTTTGAACAGAGTCACTTTGCCTTCTGCTGGGACCTAGACAGGATCCCTTGGGTTTAGTCCAGTCCAGGAGCAAGGGCATTGGGGGAGGGGCACTCCTTCATGCCAGACACTGTACTTGATGCAGAGGATGAAAAGGCCAGGGCACCCACCCACCTGCCCACTGCCGTCTCCACCCCCATCACCTCTCCTTTGAGCTTTGGTCTAGTTGAGTCTAACAGCTCCAGGGATATAAGAGTTGAGGAAAGTTCAGAGGGCATTGATCCAGGCCTCCCAACCAGATCTTACAGATCTGCTGCCCACTGCCAGCCACAGCTCAGAACACAGCTATGTTCTGTGGCTCTGCACGCTTGCACTCTTCTCTGGGGCTGGTAGAAGTCCCCCCTCGTGCTTTCTGTCCTGTTCCCTGAGAAAACAACATCTGTCTTCCCAGGTGCATTTCCGCACAACCAAACTCAGGCAGCTTCCCTAATGAAACCAAAGAGAGTTTGTCCCAGTCCAGACAATAGAATTGTCTGATTCTGAAATCACCTTACTCAGAGTTTGACCTCCAAACACATTAAGTCAAGGTCTCACAGTTTGCTGCCAGTAATTAACCTAACAACAGTGTGTACACAGTGGGAGCGAGTGAAATCAAGTGAATTTGAACAGTGAATGAAGAATCGAAAAAGGGTAACACAATCACTGTTCATGCCACCAAAACAGACATGCTATTCAAGACTCACATAAATGCCTCAACTGATGGCAGAATAAACACAAGCAAGAAGAAAAGTCCTTGTGCTTCCGTGGAATGTTGACCATTCATTCACGACTGATGTGCTTACCATTCGTTATTGGTGAGTCGGATGACAAAATGTGAAGTTTATAAAGACTCTTGCCCTTACAATAGACTACTTCCCCTAAAGCAGTGGTCCTTAACTGTTGGACTGAAGAAGACACTTTGATTGGCATAGCTGAGGTTGGGTGAGGGTGCTACTGGGCTCTAGGAAGGTCAGAGATGCCATGTCAACATTCTACCATGACCAGGGCAGATGCCTGCAGTGAATTTTACCCCACTGAAAGAACCGCCAGTGTCAAAGACAAGGGAATAGAGCTGTTACTTTTATCATTGCTTTGACAAAAGCAACAGAAGAGAGGGAGGGAGGAAGGGAGAGAGAGCTGGAGGGAGGGAGGGAGGGAAGAAAGGAAGGAGGGAGGGAGGAAGGGGAGGTTTGTTTTGGCTCCTAGGCTGAAGGTACAGTCCATGGTGGGGATGAACAGGAATACAAGGCCATTCACAATGTACTTCAGAGAACAAAGAATGCTGGTCCTCTGTTTGCCTCTCTGTTGAGTTCTTGATATCCAGGCTATGCTGCCGCTACCTGCATTTAAGGGGGACAGTCTCCTCACCTCAACCCAGTCTCAAAAGCCCCTCACAGACATACCCAGAGATTTGTCTACTAAGTGACTGTAGATCCCGCCAACTTGACAACTGGTATTATTATCTACCACAGTGACCAGCTTGTTCCGGAGGATCCACCAGGTATGTAGAGCACATTGCCCTCACCCTTGTCCGTGCTTGTTCATGACCTCATCTTCTCCAGATCCCTTGCTAAGGTTGGTTAGTATTCAATATAGAATTATCTGTAGGAAGACCATGTTGGCACTCTAAATCATGACTGGATGCTGGACAGCTTTCAGTTTTTAATTCTATGGGAATGTATCTCAGAATGACAAGACAGTGGAGTTGGCGGGCAGAGTCCCACGAACCTCACAACTTTCTAAGCCCTTGGAGTTGTCAGAAGGGACCCAAGCCAGAGTTGGGTGGGATTTTTTTTTTCATTTGCTTAGTTCAGATCAATAAGTGGACTTGTTGCCTAAGTTAGAGAGTTAACCACGTGGGACACATTACAGTGATATATAACAATCCTTTCTGAGGGACACCAGTGGCTTGACATCGTCAGATTCTCCTAATGAGTGTCCTCAGGTACAGGTTACTACGAACACATCAAGGATTTGATGTTCTGGCTACAGCCCAACAGTTAGCACATTTGTGCTATGTGCAGTGACAGCCGGGACAGTGGAATGTACAGAATCCATGTGGCACAGATAGAAGCAAGCAGAAGTGTGATGTGGACAGAGGAGAAATCTCTTACATAGCTTGTGAGTCCCTTGTACCAAAAACAATCATACCTTACATGTAGGGGTTTAAAGAATGACTTAAAAATATGATGGTGCAGGCCTATAATGCCAAATTCTTGCAGGCTAAAACAGAAAGATGAAAAGTCCAAGGCCAACCTGAGGTACAGAGCAATATCAAGGTCAGCCTGAGCAACTCAGTGAGACCCTTTGTCAAGCTAAAAAGCAGACAAACACACAAGGGACTGAGGCTATATCTCAGTGGTAGAATACTTACAGAACATGTACTGGGCCCTAACCTCAACCCTCAACATAGCTAAAAACAAAATAACGACAAATCTCTAGGAACTTTTGGCCATAATTTTTGAACCCAAATATCAGAAGCAGTGTCCCCTGGTTCTGTGCGGCAACAAAACTATTTGGTCCGTAAAAGTCATGTGTCTTATTAACACCAACCCCCACCCCCTTTTCCCAATCAATTTCCCTTTTTCTCAGAGCTAAGCTGGGTCACTGAAAAGTCTATTTTTTAAACTTTGATTCTTACCCATATAATCTCAAGGTAAAATAGTAGTGACCAGGATACACTGATGTGTCTATTAAAACCCTCAAAAATCCTATGACAAGTTATCAAAGTGGGGGGATGGTGAACCTGGCAAGATGTGAAAATGGATGGAAGCCCAATGAAGAGGAAGAGCTAATATGTAGACGTCTGCGGGTATAAATGCCCTAAATACCTTGATCTACTCCTCTAGCTCAGGACTTGGTTAATAATGAAACAGAAACCTCCTAGTGGGCCTAAAAGCAGGAAAGAATCATTCCTCAGATGACAGATTTTCCCCTTTGCTCTAGGTACACTCTGCCTCTTGCTGGACCAGCTCAGGGGTTACCATACCTTCCCCCGTAGGAAAGAAACAGGGCCTAGAATTCAGTGAACTGCTTCAGCCGAGACCTGGGACAAATCATTCTCTGTGCCCTGACCCATTCTGAGTGAGTCAGCACAGCTCGGCCCACCCTATAATCAAAGAATGATTTATTCCTGGTCCCTGAACCCACAGCAAAACATTAGATAACAGCTAGCCTATTAATGAGAGATGAAAGTGTTATTTTTAGATTAGGTTAACCCAGAAAAAAGAAGTTGACTCAATTTTGGCTTACTGAGATGACCAAGATATGTCTATTAACAGCTCACCTGCTTGTGTGTTTGCAGGGCACGGGTGAACACGCATGAGTCTATTCTCCTAACTGTGGCATTTCAAAATGCACAAGAATGACCAAGGTATATGAGAGTCGCCTCTGCAGACCAGTAGCTTTCTCTTTCCTCTTAGAAATGTCTTGAAATTCCTTCCAAACGCTGCACTGAGCCAGGCCTGTTGATGGCACAGGCTCAGGACATTCCCCGCTCTACTACTGCTTCACACTGAGCGGCATCTGCTTCCCTCCTTCAGCTCTTCCTGACAGTGGCAGATGACAAACAGACAGGATGACACCATGTACGAGCGGTGGCACTGCTGGGTGCCGGAGTAAGATTTTAATTAAGAGCTCGTTTCCCAGTTCCCACATGGA
Organism: Dicrostonyx torquatus; assembly: GCA_028555095.1. Lineage (NCBI taxonomy): Eukaryota > Metazoa > Chordata > Mammalia > Rodentia > Cricetidae > Dicrostonyx > Dicrostonyx torquatus. The sequence goes on from JAQHUG010000008.1 coordinate 8,089,236, forward strand.
GCCAACCTATAAAAGGGGCGAGGAATAAGGAACAAGATTGTCTTGTTGGAAAACTCTCTTTCCTCTTTGCTTTAAGTATTTCAGTCGCTCTGAAGAGTAAGTAGAAGGAGCAATGAATCCATTTTACAGATGGAAGCTGAACGTATACAGGCCACCCTCACAGGCAATTTCATATTGCTCCTGGAAGGAAAGCCCAATTTTTCTCATTTCAGTGTCAATACTGTAGCTTGAGTGACACGTATCTCATTATTTGACTAAATTAAATGAAGCCAAAGAAAAACAGTTCTAATTCTGGTATTGGTTATTGATGAGGGACTGTCATTGCCTGCTCAGTCAAACCTCTCTGCTGAGATAGCTGCTACGGTTGAACAAAATAAGGAAGGAGGTGTCCAGTGGCAACAGATGACAACTAAGCCTGCCAGTACTTCAGGGTCAATATTCCAGAGCAAAACTCCCAAGGAAATAAAAACTTCCAAGTCCATCATTCTTCCTTGCTTGTTGAAGCATTTGCCATTTTCCAAGCCACACACCAGATAAGCCAGAAGCAGAGGCTCAGAGGCTCGGCGGCTGTCCCAGCCAAGTCATTGGAGAAGTCAAGAAGGGAAGAGACATTGAAAGTGAGTAAAGAGACCACACACACACACACACACACACACACACACACACACACACACAACATGTACACACACACACACATGCACATGCACACACACGCACACCTGCTATGGGGAGAGTATTTGAAGAACTGGCAAAGAGTTTTCCAAGTCATCGATACACAGATCTAAGAAGCTCTGCAAAATTAGAGAAGTATGAAAATAACAAGAAAAAAACCACAGTACATTTATTATATCACACTGAAATCAGCAGAGGTTCGATATTCTGAAAATCAGAAATATAGAGAAATGTTAAAAATGACCAAGGATGGAGAACTAGAGGTGGAGATGGGAACTGATCAGCTTCAAAGGAGTGGTAGGTGCACTGAAAGCTGACTGCAGACTGCAGACTTCCCAGAAGAAACAGCTGAAAGTAAAAGACGATAAAGTCTCTCTCTCTCTCTTTCTGTGTGTGTGTGTGTGTGTGTGTGCGTGCGTGCGCGTGCCTGTGTGTTGGGAGGAGTTGCTGCTCCATATATGTACACGTGTGTGAAGGCCAGAGGAAAACCTGGGATATATCTTTCTCAGTCCATCCATCTTGCTTTTGGACAGCATCTTCTCACTGAAGATCAACAGTAGCCCTAGTACCTGTCTCACCTCCTGGCACTAGGATCGCAGGCCCGCAGCATGTACCACCTCGCCCAGAGTTTTTAAGTGGGTTCTAGGAGCCAGACCTGGGTCTTCATGCTTACCTGAAGGTGAGCATTTTACCAACTGGGACACTACCCCAGCCTGAGGAATCTCTGAAAGGTTGAAAGAAAATAGTTGTGAAGTTCTAAATTTATGGCTGAGAAGATGACTCAGCAGTTAAGAATACCTGCTGTTCTTACAAAGGACCTGAGTTTGGTTTCCAGCACTCACATTGGGTGTCTCGCAACTGGGGATCTGATGCCCTCTTCTGGCATCTGGGGCATTTTGAACTCACATGAACACAAACACACTCACATACCACATACACCACACACACATATATACACATCCCACATACACTCAGACACACACACACACACCACACCACACACATACACCACACCACACACATACACCACACCACACACATACACCACACACACATATACACACACCCCACATACACTCTCACACACACACCACACAAAGACTAAAAATAAATATATTTTTAAAAAATTGAGACCTAGAAAAATCTTATAAAATGTAAACCTGACAAATCATTTTACTCACCTCTACTGAAAAAAAAACATATGTGATAAAGCTATACATTTATGTAAAAATCAAATGATTTATATCATATACCTTTATTCCTGTGTGTATACTCTTTCCTACTAGGATATAACCCTCCAAGGAGCAGTCAAAGTTAGAAATAATAAATTATTTTGAAGAGCAATCATAGAGGAGTGACCTCCTTCCAAGCCCACAGGCTGCATGTGACCAAGAGAAACAATGCATTTAGTCCAATGCAAAAATCACACACTTATTTTAAATATTTTGAGATTCTTTTGCAATTGGTAACTGGACTGCAAGATTCTCAAAGCACGTGCTTTCAGGTGACAGTGTTGTCAATGTCAGAGGCTTTTAACATATTTTTCCTGTTCCTATTCATAATTGTCAGGCATCTTTGTCTTCAAATCTCCAAAATGCTATGACTAAGAAAACATTTTTATGAAAGTAAACTGTTCAATTAAAAACATGAAAGTTAACATAAAGATTTTATATAGCATCATCCAGAACTGAGGCAGAGAAGGAATCGCCCTGCCTCTTGGCACTGTGTTTCTTATGTTCCAGTGCTGGGCAGAAAATACTCACAGTGAGGCAAGCAGAAGCACAAGGATTCCTTTAGGCATACAGGAACTGAAGAGACCTAAGCCTGACCATCTCTCTGCAAACACGATGAATACCTGGTCTTGGAAACGTTGGCTCCAGACACACCATTCAGATAACCCTAAACAGCCATCACATCCAGCTGTCCAATGTGGGCAAGGACTGGACCTCAGTTAAATAATTAACTTATTTATTTATTGAAACAGTATTTATAGATACAGCTGGCCTTGAACTCATAGAGACCCAACTGTCTCTGCCTCTAACTGCTAGAATAAAGGCTATGTAAAACCATGCCAAGATCCTCCATCTTTTAAGTAAGTGTGCTAGCCTAAGTACCTGCTTCCAAGACCTGTGACAATCTAATGAGATCATGAATATGAAGATTATAGAACAGAGCATAACTCAAAGTCAGCGCTGACAATACCAAGCCTTGTTTTTCTTATAATATATACTGAATGGCAATGTACTGCCTGTGACTTGGGCAACAGTACAACAGTACCAAAGAAGCTGGTGCTGATGAGTTCACTAGCAGAAGCAGCATGCTATGTATACATGTTGGCATCCCTGTTCTGTGAGCTGTGAAATTCGGTTGCCTTAGAAATGGAAAGGGCAAAATAGTAATTTTGAAAAAAAATTAGTAAGCATACTGCTGAGAATTTATAGGAAAATGCAATTAATTAAGTGCCATCTGAGCCACCCACACTGTGAAGAAGGATTCTAGCAACAAAGGGGCTATTATTGCCAAGTTCCTGACAAATGTCATTTTCTAAGTTAATTGTTTTTTTGCTTTTGCTTTGGTTTTGTTTTTATTTTTGTTTACTAGCCAAGGCCTGAATGGATTTCCAAATGACATAGTAAGGAAAATACCCTTTTCACAGACATAACAGCTCTCAAAGCTCAAAGGAATTTGAAAAAAAAAAACCTTCAGAAATATGTCTCCTGGACAGAGGTATCAAGACAGGTCACTAAAGCTTAGGGTACAATCCAGGAAAATATGCATTCAGAAGACTGAGGCAGAAGGTTTTTCTGAAGTTTGAGGCCAGCCTAGGCTACGTATCAAAACCCATGTCAAAATAAAACAAACAAACAAAAAAAGAAGAGTCTGCACATGCTCCACCCAGTCAAGAATGTAAGACATGAAGATGGAGATGTGCAAATCCTGCCCCTGGGCAATGAGCTGGCCTGGCTCTTGAGGAGGAGTCTGTGAAGTTCACAGTAACAAGAGAGGCAGGACCAGTGGATTTTCAGAATGCAGAAATAACTAGGGAAGTAGTGAAGAATAACAGGGATAGTAATCTCAAAGATTTACATAAAATAAGGGTCCAAAATTAAAGATGTCCTCCAAGAGCACAAATGGCTTCACTAGATCAAGCCCAACCTTCTTAATCTAATAACACTTGGCATAAAGGCTTGTGAGTGTGGGCTCTGATATTCCTGAGACTGGCTGGCGACAGCCATTGCTTGGATTCAACTTGGTAGCTGAAAGCTAGCAATTTAGAAAGACAAAAGTTTGGAAGGCTTAGCTCCGGCCTTCATTGACTTGTAGATTGCCCAGGAAGAGATGCTTCTGACTCCAAAACTGGTAAGGTATACAGGTGTGTGGCTGAGGGGATGTGCCCCGAAAAAGGAACATGAATAGGGAATTCCTCGAGAATTGAGAGAGCATTCAGAGCTTTGAGGGAGACAATAAACGCCGGTCATGGTGGAAGGACTAGGAGTCCTGAGCTGCCTTTGAACGACCATGATGTAAAGAGTCTGATCCTTCCACGCACCACTGAGAACACGCTTAGGGCAAAGCAACAGTTTCTATGTTGGGGCAATGGTCCCCAACATAATGGTGTCCAATGTGGGGCTAACGACTAAACCCCGAGAAAGCCGGAGAAAAAGAAAAAATACGAAAAGACAGCATGATGCGGACGACTCAAAAGGAAGAGGCAATGTGGAAGAACTTCGAAAAGCAATGAGGAGGAACCCCGAGAGACCAACGCAGACGGAGACAATGAAGAGACCACGAGGACCAGCTGCTGAATCCGGAGAAACACTGGACAGAGGAACAGATGGATGGAGGAGAACATGAGGCAGATCCGAGAACCCCAAAAACAAGGAAGAAATGACCAGATGTAAGGAACTTATGAGAAAAAACCAGTGGACACATGAGTTTTGTGCATTTAGATAACAAAACGAGACAATAGTTTCAGGAATAAAATTTGTAATTTGTAATTATAAATATGGGTCAAGGAGAAAGCAATCATATGGCTATGCAATTGATTGAAGATATTTTAAAAGATAGAGGAGAAAAGATACAGGAAGAGCAGATCCAAGAATTTTTAGAATTCAAAAAGGAGATATGCCCTTGCTTTACCGAGCATAAGACACTAGACATGGCTGTATGGAAAGAAGTAGGGATAAGAATCCAACAACATTATTGAAATTATGGACCAGAAAGCATTCCGGAAGATACGCCTTATTTATGGATGCTAATACAGGAAAGTTTGGATATAAACCATGACCAGCAGAAAATAGTTACATCAGCGCCATCTGAGGAGCTGCTAAATACTTTTTCAGAATGGAATAATTTCAACAGGCTAGAAGATAATGGTTCAGTCCATGAAAAGGAGTCTTCATCGCCCGGCGGTGGTGGCACACTCCTTTAATCCCAGCACTCGGGAGACAGAGGCAGGCGGATCTTTGTGAGTTCGAGACCAGCCTGGTCTACAAGAGCTAGTTCCAGGACAGGCTCCAAAGCCACAGAGAAACCCTGTCTCGAAAAACCAAAAAAAAAAGAGTCTTCATCTCTCTCACTAGGAAATAACAATGATGAAAACTATAAACACGATGGCAGGGTTCAGAAAGAAATAAAAGGCTTGAGAAGAATGATAACCTCGCTATCGCGCAGACTAGGAACTATGCAGATACAGGATTCTTGTCAGAAGAATGATGGTTTTCCTACAACAATGGCAGGTTTAGATCAACTTTCAGTTCAGAATATGCCAAAAATGAAGCAGAGACATGGCGATAGTAATGAATCGCCTCTACAAGCTTATATCAGAGAAGCAATTAGCAGTGGAGAAGAAATGCAAAGATTTCAATTATTCCCAGTTATGGAACAGAGGGATGCACAGGGGAATTTAATTAGAATACATATGCCTATATCATTTAAGTTACTCAAAGAATTGAAAACCGCTTGCACTCAATACGGAACAATGGCATCCTTTACTCAGACACTGATAGAAAATATGGCAGTGGAGGCTTTACCTCCAACAGACTGAAAACAGATAGCCAAGGTTTGCCTCTCAAGAGGAGATTATCTATTGTGGAAAACGGAATTTACAGAGCAATGTCAAGCCACAGCTGAGAGAAACAAAATCAGACAGATTCATATTTCATATGAAATGCTGGCAAATGAAGGACACTATACAGAAGTAAATCAGAAGTTAGGATATGATGAGGTAGCTTATGTCCAGATCAATGCAGCGGCCAAAAAGGCCTGGAATAAGCTTCCATCGTCAAAAAAACAGACAGAGGAACTATCTAACATAAGACAAGGACCAGACAAATTGTTTCAGAATTTTGTTTCCAGACTTACACAGGCTTCTAATAGATTAATTGGAGACTCAGAGGCAGGACAGAATTAAACAATTAGCATTTGAGAATGCCAATGCTATATGCAAGGCAGCTATAAGACCTTTTAGGAAACAAGGTAATATTACAAATTATATCCGAATTTGCTCAAATATTGGCCATTCATACACACAGGGGATGGTGTTAACTGCTGCTTTGCAGGGGAAGACAATTAATGAGGTCTTAACCCAGCAGGGAGACCTAGCCCCAAGGAGAATGCAAGCTACAGGAACACCTGGAGGCTGTTTTGGATATGGTCTTCTGGGTCATCAGATCAAACAATGCCCTAACAGGAGAGCAAGCCCTAGAACTAGAAAAGAACCAGGATTGCATAGAAGATGCAGAAGAGGAAGGCATTGAACTAGCGAATGCAGATCAAAGAGAGATAATCTAGAAAATCTCCTTTCGGAAAATGGATTCAGGGGCCAGCCTCAGGCCCCACAACAAATTTATGGGGCAATTCAGCAATCTGTACCACTACAAGGAGATCTATACAGGATCTCTTCAGAGCAACCCCAGGTAGCACAGGGCTTGACCTCAGTTCAACCATATACATGGTTCTAACGCCTGAGATAGGATGCAAGCACTAGCCACAGGAGTCTATGGACCGTTACCAAAAGGCAATGCTGGTTTGTTGCTAGGGAGAAATAACGCAACTATGCAAGGGATCCTAATAGCCCCTGGAGTTATTGATGCTGATTTCGAGGGAGAAATCAAAATAATGACTCACTCACCAAATGGACTTTCTATAATAAAAGCAGGTCAAAGGCTTGCACAATTAATATTACTTCCAGCTATGCAAACCAACAATCTTAATAAGAAAGATAAGAGAGAAGAGGAAGGATTCAGTTCATCTGATACATATTGGATACAAGCCATAGGTCATCAGAGACCAGAACTCACTTTGTTAATAAATGAAAAAAAAATTCAGGTCTTTTGGATACAGGCGCAGATATTTCAATTATAACCGCCAGCCAATAGCCTTCTAAATGGCCCAAAACAGAGACCATTACACAGTTGCAAGGAATTGGTCAAACTAGAAATCCTGAACAGAATAGCAATAAACTGCATTGGAAAGATGAAAAAGGTCATAAAGGAACTTTTAAGCCATATATTATTCCTTATTTACCTGTAAACTTTTGGGGCCAAAACATTATGTCCAAAAATGAGAATATATTTATATTCTCCCAACACTATTACTAACCAGATGTTTCAACAAGGATTATTACGTAATCAAGGTCTAGACAAGAATAACAAAGGAAAGATTGATCGATCCTATTATACCAGATAATAGACCTCCTAGAGCAGGATTAGGGTATTTTCAAGAAAGGTCACTATAGGTCCTGCACTCCATGCAGATCCAATAATATAAAATAATGATGAACCTATATGGATAAATCAATGGCCTCTAACAAAAGAAAAATTACAAACTGCCCAGCAGTTAATACAGGAACAACTGGATAATGGACATATTTCTCCATCTAATTCACCATGGAACTCTCCAATTTTTATTATAAAAAAGAAATCAGAAAATTGGAGATTAATTCAAGATTTGAGAAAAATTAATACTACCATGCAGCCTATGGGAGCACTGCAACCAGGACTGCCATCTCGAGCAGCCATACCAAAAGACACACATAAAATTATCTTAGACCTGAAAGATTGTTTCTTTACTATTCCTTTAGCGCCACAAGATTGTCAAAGATTTACTTTTAATATTCCTTCAGTTAGTTTCAAAGAGCCAATGAGGAGATATCAATGGAATGTCTTACCCTAAAATTCAAGGAATAATGCAACTTATGCCAGAAATTTATGGCTCAAGCTATACAAAAAGTTAAAAAATCAATTTCCACAAGTTTATATCATTCATTATGTAGACGACATTTTGTTGGCTCATAGAGAAAAGGATGTTTTACTAGAAACGTACGGATTATTACAACAATACCTACAAGATGCAGAATTAATCATTGCTCCTGAGAAAATACAAAGGCATCCACCTTTTCAATATTTGAGTCATATGTTATACCCCAAAGAAATTAAGCCTCAAAAGATAGAAATTAAGAAGGATGACTTACAAACTCTTAATGACTTTCAAAGGCTATTAGGAAATATACAATGGCTAAGGCCTTACTTAAAATTTTCTACAGGAGACCTCGAGCCTCTAAATGAAATTCTTAAAGGAGACAACGATCCTAATTCCAACAGGCAGCTTTCAGAAGCTGCCAAACAGACTTTCTCACAGATAGAGCAGGCTATACAGAAACAACAGATATGCTATATAGATTACAGCCAAACTTGGCAAACATGTATATTACCTACAAAGCTAGCTCCTACAGCAATTTTATGGCAAAATGGACCTCTAATATGGCTACATCTTCCTATATCACCAATAAAAATATTAAATCCTTATTTTGAAGCAATAGCATGCTTAATTCAAAAGAACAGGATAGAATCTAGAAAATATTTTGGCAAAGAACCAGCTATAATCAATGTTCCTTACACTAAGCAACAAATTAAATGGTTATTTCAAAATAATAATTCTTGGGCAATTGCTTTTGCTCAATTTAAAGGTCAAATTAATAATCTTTTCCCAACTGACTGATTGCTACAGTTTACTCAAATGCATTCATTCATTTTTCCTAAAACAATAGCAAAAAATCCTATAAAGGATACGTTATTGATTTTCACAGATAGTTCATCATTAAAAAAATTTTCTTATATGGTCAATGGGACAGGACATACTGAACAGACAGAACCAGCTTCAGCTCAAATAGTTGAGCTGCATGCTATAACTCTGATATTTAAGAATTTTACTAATAAGGCTTTTAATCTATATACTGACAGCAAATATATTTATTATACATTGCAAATCCTTAAAACAATGCCATATTTAGGAACTAGCAATTAACAAGTTAAAATATTATTTCAACAGATTCAGGAAGCCATACAATGTAAAAAATTACTATGTTTTATGGGACATATCAGAGCACATTCAAGTCTTCCAGGTCCATTAGCTGAAGATAATGCTCTAGCTAACAAACTTACAAAAATAATTGATTTATCACAAATTGAACATGCTCAGCAATTGCATACTTTGCACCACCAAAACAGCTTAAGTTTAAAAAAGCAATTTAATTTGACCAAAAAAAAACGGCTCGCCAAATTATTAAACAATATGAAAAATGCCCACAATATTTACCAATGCTTCATTTGGGAATCAATCCCCGAGGACTACTTCCTAATCATATATAACAGATGGACATAACCCATATTGCTAAATTTAAAAAGCTGAGATATATACATATGACAATTGATACATATTCAGGATTCATGATGGCCACAGCACAAATTGGGAAAACCACAAAACATAAAATAAATCATTGCTTAAAATGCTTTTCATACATGGGAACCCCAAGAATAATAAAAACAGATAATGCACCTAAATATACTAATAGAGCTTTTCAAAAATTCTATGCCCAATGGAATATCATTCATAAAACGAATATTCCATATAATCCTCAAGGACAAAAAATAATAAAACATACACACAAAACTTTAAAAATACAACTCCAAAAAATAAAGACAAGAGATTTACTTGTCCTGGATTTAATTGAGATTTACTTGTTCTGGGTTCCAGAAAGTTTTTGATGGAATAATAAAGTGACATCAGTTTGCTAGAATCTTCTGTGCAGAGCAAATTCAGTCACGGAAGATATTGTGGTAAAAAATAGTAATCATGAAAGAGAAGTGTAGATAGATAGATAGATAGATAGATAGATAGATAGATAGATAGATAGATAATAGATAGATAACTAGATGGATAGACAGATCGAGACAGACTACAGACTAGTCCTGATCTTTAGCCTGTGAGCCTGCACCAGTGGAGTACTATGCACCAACAAACCCAGAACACCTACACATTCAGAAGGTGAAGTCCAGGGACTCTCAGAGGGACTGGGTTGTCTGTAGAGAACACTGTAGTCTGGTGCCATCAGCGGTCATGCCTGTGCAGGACCACCACCTTATTCAAAGGCCAAAAGGAGTGAAAAAAATGAGATAGAAGTGAGCAGAACAGAAGATGGGAAAGATGAGGCTTCAGAAAAACAACAGAAAGTCACTGACTACCATCAACAGTATAGCAGAGAAAAAGACATGCTCACACAGACACTGGAGGGGAGTTAAGAAGTCAATGGCAGGACTACAGGTCAGAGTCCACCTCCTTCCTCAAGCACAAGTGGAGTTGTGCTTATCCTCAGACCTTGGACACTAGACAGCACAAGACAGAGATTCCGCAGAGGAAGGAAATGAACAAGATGGGCTCTAGGACAGTCCAAACAATGGAGGAAGAGTTTCATTAAGTGACAATTCAAGAAGAAACCCAAGCAACCCAGCCATACCACTGAATCAGCTGTATATGTTGGGAATGTGGGATCATCAAGGTGGTTACACTTGGAGAAGAGAATCCTGGAGAGATTTCCATGGCTTCTCTTTATTGTCCCTGCTCGGTGGTCAAGAGATCTGCAGGGAAGAAGGGTTCTGAGCGTATGAGGGATCCTGTCAGCTCAGACTGACTCCTAATCCATGTGTGGAGGTGGGGACACCACCTGCAGTGGAAGGAAGAAACAACAAAGAGGATCTCATGTGTGCTGATGAATACCCAACATTCCCACTGCCAGAGTGGAAAGACCTTGGCCACAAAGTGAACTCAGAAGGGAAAAAAGGCCCCAGACCAGAAGCTGCCCAAGTACCATCTAGCTAAGTATTCAAACACTGTTCAAAAGATGTGTTTCCATGTAACTTAACTGAGGTTAGGACAAAGCCCTATAATATTTAAAGGGATACAACAAACAACTGACAAGACTCTACAGAGGACACACACAGTCCCAGTGTTGAAGACACAGATGTAGCTCAGTTGGTAGAGCACTTGCCTATCATACATGAAGTCCTGGGTAATTCTTAGCACTGTATAATCCCAGAAGGAGGTGGCAGCAGAGGGATCAGATAGATATTCAATGTTAGACTTAGCTACAAAGCAGTTTCAAAGTCAACCTTGACTACATGAGACTGTCTCCAAATAAATTAAAGAATTAAAATGAATTATAAAAATTATTCCATGTATGGCCATGCATGGAACATTGACCAGACATGCCAACTAACTGGGACATATAGTCAAAAATGGGAGAATTCTTTAGTATGAATACACCCATATATGACACAAATAAAAGGATTAGCACATTAGAATATTAAGCTATAATATATTCTATATACTTAACTGTTGGGGACTGTGAACCCCAAGACCCTGAATTTCCTGTGACCCCCTGCGTGCTGGAGTAAATAACTTGTTTTCCTGTGCTTGCAGCTGCTTTGAGCAAACAATTTGTTCCAGCTGCTCTGAGCACAAGACCCTCAGGAGTTCCTGATAGCAGGGGAGTGTTTTCTGGTGGGCTTGCAGCTGAGAGTTAGGGTGTGGTCATTAGTCAAGGAGACCCTTGACTGCCCTGGAACAAAAATAAAGTAGGCATTCTTGGGGGCATTCTTGGCATTACCCATGTCTCTGTGTGTTTCAATCTCCAGCCCCTTGTCTGACTCACAAACCATGCCATAGCATGTGGCATGAAGAGCAGGCATTGTGTTACATATGGAGGCTCCCAGCGAGATTGGGAACTAGGGATCCCTGAGAGATCACCCTCAGGAATAGTGAGGGTGAACTGAAGATGAGTATGTATTTTTTTTATCCCCAGATCCCCAGACTCTTGCCTGATAGTGACACTGAGATCAGGAACTAGAGACTCTCTGAGGGATGCCCTTGGGAAGACTGGCCAGCAGGAAAGTAATAAAGAGGAGGCAGGAGGGTGAATTGAAGGCATTGAGAAGATGGAATGTGCACATAGAACCTGAATTATGTATATTATTATGTTTTCTTTTAATTTTTTGACTGGAGAGAGACATTTGATTCTGGGTACTGCTAAGAAAGGTATCTTGATTTCAAAATATGGGTCTAAGAATTATTGTTTTGGAAAAAGAGGTTCTGCTTTTGTTTCCAAAGAAAATGAGAACCTATGGAATCATTCCAGGCTAATGTGGTTTGATGTACCAACCTCCCCTTAAAGGGTGCTGTGAATACCCCCCAAAAATTATTTCACCCAACTAATAGCAGGAAGTAGTTTAGAGAGAATGATGCCCAAATTCCCTAAATGATTGTTTACTGGAGTTTGTGGGGCTGAGGGGGACACTGTAGGTGGTGGTAGTGCCAGGAGCATCGGCAACTGCAGCAACAAGTGCTGGAGCTGAGGCAAGCCAGAGCCACCCAGACCCTGCTGAGCTGTCCATCCACACAGCATATGGAGAAGTTGGTGGTAAGGCAGGGAGGTGGCAGCAGTCCCTGGCTCCACACGCCCAAGAGGCGCGAGTGGTGGGCTTTGCTGCAGGACCTGCACAGTAGCCACGAAAGGTTCCAGAGCCTGCTGCTGCCCTGGCTCCCAGCAGCAGTGGGAGGCATGTGCCCTGGCCCAGCTGGTGCCCAGCCTGGTGGAGCCGTCCCAGCCAGTTGTGGTGGTGCACACTGGTAGGATTTGCTGAAGGAGACAGAGGCAAGAGGATCTGGAGTTCAAGGACGACTGTCAATCCATCCTAGTCGAGACTTCAGAATCACCTTGACCTATAGTGGCTGCTATTATTACTACTGTGGCCTCCTCCAAAGCAGCCAGAATTGCCATCAGTCAGACGCCTGCCAGGCTATCTTGTACAGTGACTATGTTTGCTAGGACATCTTCCAACTTATTGCTATCATATTTGTGCTATGCCCATGCCAGTCTAGAACCTTGGTCTAATTATGTAGAAAAGGGGGAGATGTTGGGGACTGTGGACCCCCAGACAGACCCTGAATTTCCTGTGACCCCCCCACCCCGCCTGCCAGAGTAAACAATTTGTTTTCCTATGCTTGCAGCTGCTCTGAGAAAACAACTTGTTTTTCAGCTGCTCTGAGCACGAGACCCTCAGGAGTTCCTGATGGCAGGAGAGCAGTTTCTGGGCTTGCAGCTGAGAGTTAGGGTGTGGAAGGAGATCCTATATAAGCTGCCCTGAAACACAATAAAGGGGAATTCTGGGCATTCTTGGCATTACCCCTCTCTCTGTGTGTCTGTGTGTGCGTGTTTCAATCTCCAGCCCCTTGTCCCACTCACATACCATGGTAGCACATGGCGTGTAGAGCGGGTGTGGTGCTACTTTTAACAAAGTAGAGAAAATTACATTAAAATCCATAAAAACATTTTTAAATGTACTGGGTTCTGAAGAATAACCCCAAGTTTGAGGTATCTCTATGGCTTTAAAAAGGAAGGTGACAGCATCAAATGCCATTATTTAGACTAATCATACCCTTTGTTGTCTAGTAGTGACAATTTGGAGATCCCATTTGTAAACTGAGAAAATCTAGAGCAATAGTTCTCAACCTTCATAATGCTGCAACCCTCATTTGTGACTCCCAACCGTAACATTATTTTCACTATTACTCCATAACTGTAATTTTGCTACTGTTATGAATCATAATGTAAATATTTTTTGGAGATAGAGGCTTGCCAAAAGGGTCATGACCCAAGGTTGAGAGCTGTTGATGTAGAGTGACTGATATGTGATGGACATAGCAGTAGTAGAACAGAGGCAGGAGGCTGCAGTTAATGACCATCAAGGACTATTTATAACCGAAAAGCTTTCAGACTTAGAGAGATGGCATTCAGCCTCTTGGACATCTTAGCTGCATGAGCAAAAGTACACCATGACCTTTCCTGAAACTGGGTTATACTCCAGAACTGCTCCCACTTTCTACATAGATGACTTGACATCTCTCTCTGTTGTATTTGGTTCTCTCCCTGACAGATTCAAGGTTAGACTCCACTGTCTTTCCCAGGTTACAGATAGCTAACCCTATCACATAAAACCACACTCTCTACTGCTCGGGGGAACTACTATAACAGGGTAGCGAAAGGTCTGCTCTCCCTCCCTGAAGCAACCCTATAGCCTTCCAGAAGCAATATCTGTACCTGTGACTCAAAGTGAAAATGTCAAGTACTCTCTGGGGCGGGTGATGCTCACCTTCCAGGATGCACTCATGGCAGCATGAGCCAACTTTTTTACGTGTGGCAAAATCCCCTGGAACTCTGAATATTCTAAATTATTTGCCTAAATGAGTCAAAATACAGGTCATTGCCAAAGAGAAAGCTGATCTCTTGCAAGGTAAGAAACCAACATCACGAAATCTTATTGTCCCAAATGAGTGATGAGAAACATCAATCCAAGGGCCTTGTGCAAAAGATGCTGGGTGTGTTGGGGCCTGGAGTGTCTCGTCGTTTCAATGCTACCCTATGCCTGAGAATAATAAGATTATCACAGATCTTGACTTCATGTTATGACCTGATGGAAATCCAACCTAAACCTGTCCTAGAGCATGTGATAAACCAGAGCAGCCTAGAGCTCAGTTGTCACCACCTTTTCAAATAAAGACGTCTTAATTAAAAAATTATAAGCTAGACTTCTGCCAAAGATCCAAACAGAACATCAAAAGGGTACAAAAGGTGTCTTTCTGGAACCATAAAAGACAGGTCCCAGATTCAGGTACAGCTGCATAAAACCACATGGAAGAGGCTTCCAAGAACTGGGGTGAAGAGTGGCCAGAGTTGAAGCTGCTTCCTAGTGAGGGCACCAGTCCCATTTGGAAAGAGATTCAAGATACAAATGACTGTGTATAGAAGCACACCTCTTCTCTCCACTCTTGTGTCTCGTCTTCAAAATCAGCCTGTTCCAGCATGTGCGGAAATACATAGCACATGCTGACCTCAGATATGAGTCTGGATCCTACAGAAAATGGCCAAATTAAAAGTGGCATTTTTTTTCTGCCACTGACAATGCCCTTTATCCCTCTGTTCCTTTTAGGACTAACTGGAACTCAGACAAGGCTCCCAGCTGAAGGCAACTCAGACTTGGCTATCTCAGCATACCCATGCCATTCCCCAGTACCTGGTAAAAGATGCAGGAGTGAGAGATGAGAAGAGGCTAAATTTTAGCTTCAGAAGTCTTGGTATGATAAAATCAATGAAGGCAGAAGCTTTATCCAGTAATATAAAGACAGTGACCTTTAAGAGGCATAGTCTACTAGAAGTTAGGTCACAGGGCACTGTCCTTGAAGGGGATATTGGCACCCAGTCCCTTTCATTTCTGTTTACATCCTGGTTACCTTGGGATGAGTAGCTTCCTCTGCCATATGCTTCCACCATGATGCCACTAGCCCAAAGGCAACAGGGCCATGTAACCATAAATGGAAATCTCCATAACTATGAGCCAAAATAAATCCTTCCACTTGTTGAGTAACCCAGGTGTTTTGCTATAACAATGGGAAGTTAATTAGTACAGGAAGGTTACGTAATGATTCTATGCTATGTTTTACACACACACACTTCATGGAAGTAGATATCTTTAGTTCACTCATTAGTGATAAGTGTCACTTTCTCAAGCATCATTTATCTATCATTATTTTAAACCAGGGAGCTAATGAAAAGCCATGACTTCTTGTATCTTTGAGGAAAGAAAAGGACCAAGATTCAAGATTTTTATCAATGAATTTAAATTTATTTAAATTAAATTATTTAAGTTATTTAGAGTCTTGCCATTGTTTTCCATAGTCCATAAACAATTGGTAGTCCCTATAAGAAGCTGACACCCATTTTATTGGCCATGTAGCAACAGTATCAGTTTGGCAGTCACTCATTGCCTTTTCTGGCTGAATGAGAGGTTTTCCCATCTGGTTGAAGCTGGGACTCAGCTGAAGAAGCTAGTCAAAGTGCGCTCCAAATGGGATAAACACTACTCACTTGAGCAGACCCTGAGGAAATACCAAGGGTCCACAAGAGATGTATACTGATGGAGTATATCCACCCTCATCATCAGAAATGCTAATCCCAGGGCAAGGGGGAAGCAAGCTCCAGGGACAACTCTTCCAGAAGTTAGGACACGTGGATACCAGCTCTACCATCCTCACTAACAACCTGGGGCTGCTAAGATCAAAGCTTTGAGAGGCTTCCCCCTGCCTCCTCCATCAAGATACTTTCAACTCCGGGTTAATGCTGTTTCAGGCATCTCTTGCAATATCTGAGTCACCTGGCCACCATCTGTACTATGTGAAGATTACTACCTCTTTTTCCAAACGACAGTCCAGCAAACTCTTAACTGGACTAAAGCACCCACGACTGGCAAAAAAGTCGAGGCTGAGTGGGGAGAGCAGCTGCCAAGATAATAGGACACAAAACACTTTCACATGCTATTGCTGTCTGTGAAGCCCTCAGTCTTGCTCATTAATGCCCAGAGAAGACCTGGCTGTCACATACCAGTGCAAGGTTAGATCCTGCACAGGACAGGTCATTGACCCTATCTTCACAATGTGGCATCATAAAACTTTCTCAAGAAAACGTCTCCAAGTATTGGGGTTGGCCAGCCAAATACCAGACAGTTGGTTAACAGGACAGGCAAGCATGAGTAAAGGAGCCAGAGCCTCGAAAGAAACCCATGAAGGAATGAGCCTCAACAACAACCATCTAGAGGAACAGTCAAGAGCCTTTGACTAGAAAAACAAGAGAAGGGGTTCTCGTTGGACACAAATACACGTTTTCAAGGTGCAAAAATCAAGACTGAATGATACTGGGCTAAGAATAATAAGTCATTTGAATGAAATACAGCATAACAGTTAAAGAAATATTGTACAAACCGCAGGTTCGAAAGCTATGCTGCTTCAAGAATTCCCTGGTAGTGGGTTTGAAAGAATGGCAGTGATTGAAATAAATGCTTACCCTTTGGGACACACTAAGAAAAATCTTTCTCAAAGAAATGGAACCACTTAGGCAAATCAAATTTGAATTTAATCCACAGGGGTTTATCATAACTGTGATATTCGGTCCCAAGGAGTCAATGTTAACTGGCAATTATCCAGCTTAGGTAACAAAGAAGAAAAAGTGAAATCAATGAAACAAGAAGCAAAAGAGCACATGCCTTTGGGATGGAACTAGTTTTGCTTGCTGGGGTTATCCAACCATAAGTTTTGTGCTTATTTGCATTAATGTTTTTGTGTTGTTAATAAATATATAAAAAGGCAGAATATAGCAGAGAGAAAGTAATAGAAGTATAATCTGCCTAGATTAATGACATTTTTTTTAAGAAGGGAGCATGGTGGCACACGCCTTTAATCCCAGTATTTGGGAGGTTGAGGCAGGTAGATCTCTGTGAGTTTGAGGCCAGGCTGGTCTATAGAGCAAGTTCCAGGAGAGCCATGGCTACACGAAAAGAAACCATGTCTCTAGAAACAAAACAAAACAAAAAGTTCTAAAAAAAAAAAAATAACTGAGAGGTTCTAATGGTGAAAACACCAGGAACCACTTATAGACATTGCGGCCAGGCTGTCACTCCCCTCACTCCACCTCCACTGCCACCAAATATTCTTGAAATCCAAGAACTGGAACTGAGCACAGTAATTACTACAGAAAATAAGTTATGAGGATATTGAGAATTCTTCAATATACCTAGGTTTATATCTCAGACAAAGGGACCTCCCAAACCCTGTGACCTTACTCTCTTTGTTTTGATGTGCCTCGGTTTCCTCATCTGCAAAACCATAATTCATACCACATACAGCTGTTGATGAGAAAACTCAATCAGAGACGGCGAATAAAGTGCCTGCCTGCCACGCAGTCACTATGGCGTTAACTGCCTTTAGCGGAAACAAGAATGTGATTCACTGTGATTCACTGGATCACTGTATGTGTGCAGCTGGTTTCTTCATGTTCTCAGAAACTGACAACAGTCACGTCTCTTTGTTGTCCCCTCAAAGAAGAGACAGGGAGAGCTATGTAATCCTAAAGAGCATGAAGCAAGCCATGCAAAACATAATAGACCCAAACACCATGTAAACAACTGCGCAGAACTCACAAAGCCTTTGCTGAACCCTATAAAGACAATTAAGGCAGTGAAGCTGCAATTATGACAATTAAGTTTAATGGAGGCAATTAGGGCCAACAAAAATAAATGAACATTCTTTAGATACCTTTCTTGCTGTCCTTAGGATTCAGAAGAACAAAATAAATATACAATCCCAAAGCCTCTTTCTTACCGAAAGGCTAGTGTCATTGGCACAGGAGCTAGGCAAACTGCTTGGAAGAGGAGTCATCGATAGTCTCTCCCTGATGTGCACAGAATGTTTACATTTTGGGGGTGCCAGGCAAAGAGGTGCTCACTGACCAATAGCAGCATGACTGTTATCGGGATAACCAACTGCTTTCTGCTTGGATCTGAGACCCACCGAGTGGGAAAGGACACACACTTGATAATACAACACTAGTCACAGGCCCTCAGGGAAACTGTACTGCTGATACTTTGCTAAATGGCTATGTAGTCAAACTGTCTCCTAAACTTTATGCTTTACCCGTAGACTAAAGGTGTTCTGAGTCTAGGTCCGAGAAGCTTCTCCCCAGTCCCAACAATAGGTGAGGTTAATGCAGAAGCTCAGAACTGATCGAAGCACTGAGAACAGGTGACTTTTGGGTGCTCATCCCCAAAACAAATACCTACATCACTCCCTCGAGGGGCCAGGAAACATCTCTGAAGAGGGGGTGGGAAGACTGGAACGCTGTCTTCGAGGTATGGCATAATCATTGCAATCATGAACACATGCAATAGAAAGACGTGGGAGTAGGAGGGTGACTGGTTAGGAAGGAGGGCATCAGCAAGAGTAGGGGAGAGATAAGAGAGAGGCACCGGAGTGATATGACCAAAATACATTCTATTCAAATACAATTATCAAAAATAATTTTAAAAAGAAGGAAGTTGAAGGTGTATGACTCCTCCCTTGTGGGTACGGACCTGGAACTAAGAGAGCAGAGCAGGGGATATAGTTGAGAAATAGGCATTGATCAGCCCAGGGCCTCCAGGTAGTGGCCTTCCAACTGCTGATAACCACACTGTGTTTTTATGCCTGGGAGAGATGAATGCAAAGATACAATATGGGAGCCCCGGACAGTTATATAGGGGGCCTCTGACATTAGCCACAGAGGCCACTGATGACAGCCATTGGGACTTCTGACAGCTGACCACTGATGCCCCTTCTGATGACCATGGGATTCCTTTAACAGAAAGGGTCATTTTGAATCAACTACTCTGCTTATTAACATTTCTCTGATACAGTGCTACCCCCTCCAGAGTGCCTCCTCTTAGAGGATGCTCATGTTGACACCAGTCACTAAGCAAAGCCAAAAAGAATGATCCTTCCTAGTCAATGGCTGAGCTCTTGTTGGCTGGACTCCTGGGTTTTGTGGGCCTTAATAAGCAAGAAAAGAAAAGAAGAGAAGAGAAAAGAAAAGAAGAAAAGGGAATCTATGATCTTAGCATGTCATATCCAACACTGGCACACTCTGCTAATGTCTAGAAATAATGGGCTTCCCTGATGCATGGGAGTGGTTGTGGTTTAAATTAAGCATTCAACTTGCCTGGGCCCAAGTCACAACTCTGCCACTTAGGTGAGCTGGTTAACTTCCTATGCTTCAATCACAGCTCCTCCTTGTGTGGTTGTTTAAACAGTAGAAGTGTGTTAGTGTGTGCACACACTGTGAGTGTGTATGTGCATTTGAAATAGTCCCTGCAGAGTTAACTGGGAATTCTGTGTATCCTTAACTACAGAGAACTCTCAGTCATCCCACCCCTCCTTGACCAGTTGTGCTGCTCTGGGAGTTCCCACTAAGATGCATAAAATTCTCCATGGCCATCTCCTTTCCTTAGTAGGACAGGGGTCTCATCAAGCTGCTTACATATTTTATCTTAAAAAAAAGCAATAAAAATTTCTTGCATCAGTGATCTGTACATAATATGACATCTCCTAGAATATTTGTTTCTAATCATTTAACTATATATTCTCTCTCTCTATCTCTCTATCTCTCTCTCTCTCTGGTTTTTCGAGACAGGGTTTCTCTTTGTAGCTTTGGAACCTGTACTGGGACTCACTCTGTAGACCAGGCTGGCTTTGAACTCACAGAGATCCCCAAGTGCTGGGATTAAAGGTGTGCACCACCACCGCCCAGCTATGTATTATCTCTTACCTAACTCAAGAAATATTTTTTTTGCTTCCTTCAGACAAACATTTTTCTAACCCTTTCTCCTTACTCATAACCCCATGTTTCCACCCATGTTATGTCTAATGATCAGGGCAAGTGCCCTACCTTCACTAAAAGACACATTACTTGGATCCCTGCATATTTATACTCAGTCAGGGCCATGTGACAAAAGCTTACGGCATGATGAATGGCAAACTTGCTGTGTATATTACAGATTGAGACTTAGAGAGTATTAGGGATATCTCTAAACATCCCACAGTCCAAGTCATGTGAACCTGTAAGCTCTCCCTCCTTCTAGAGCAATTTTCACCATCCTCCCACTCACTGGGCACTGATTCAAAGACCACAGATGAACTATTGGTGCTTGGAATACACTGAGAGCTCTCCTGATGTCACCAGGGAGCTGGGACATAGAAACGCATATAAGTTTCTCTGAGTGAAAAGTCTGTCCCCTTAATCAGGCATCTCTTCTCATCTACATCAGACATTCCTATAGGACAGTCTCCAGTGGTTTGTGTGTTTAGAAATGTGCATATCTGTCCCAGCTACCATCTACCTATCATCTAATTTAACTATCAGGCTAACTTGTTAGTTTGCAGTTGAGGTCAGGACAAACATTTATGGTTTTAGATAACTTCCTCTTTACAATACCCATCTCTTCTCCAAGGCACACTTTCTTTTCTTTTCTTTTCTTTTCTTTTTTTTTTTGGAACGGGGAAGAAGCATTTAATGATATTAATATATAAATATACTTTTTTATTTTAAAAGTCATACATCAAAATCACAGTGAACTAGCAGTTGATCTAAAGCTTTCATAACCCGCAGATTTCCTTCTATAATTAGTTATGAAACTTTGAGAACACATCAGGAATCTGATGTATATGAAAAGTGAAATTAACTACTAACATTAAATGACATAGACAAGCTGTTCATCATGTATCTATATTTATCTTTACAAATACAACCATTTAATATAGTATTTGCTATTCCTATGTTCTTTTATGGGTAAGAAAGATTGATAGAAAATAACTAAGACAAGACATATTCATTGTTTTGTTCTATTGCAGAATGTTATTTATATTTCAATTATTCTTTTTTTGTTTTTTTATTACAAGAAAAATTTACATTTACTCCCCTTGTTCCCGGCCCTCCCGCTCCCCCCCTACCCCACCGCCCTCCCCCTGCTTCCTTAAGATGGGGCAGGATACCCTGCCCTATGGGAAGCCCAAGGCCCTTCCCCCTCCATCTCGGTCTAAGAAGATGTGCATCCATATAGAATAAGTTCCCAAAAAGCCAATACATGCAGAAGAGATAGGTCCCAGTGCCATTATCATTGTCCCATAGTTACTTTGTTGAATATCTCAATCGTCACCAATTTTGCATGATGGATGGAGATAGAGCCAGAGACCCACATTCACACCAGAGCAAGGGATCGTGCTACCAAGGTCCAGTGGAAGAGCAGGAGGGAGAAGATGAGCAAGGACGTCAGGACCGTGAGGGACTGGCCTATCAACAGAGACAGTGGGCTTGATCTATTGGGAGCTCATCAAATCCAGGTGGACCAGGACTGAATGAGCATATGACCTAACCGGACTCTCTGAATGTGACTTCAATGGGGACTGACTGACAAGGCACACTTTCTGTATGAAGCTGTCAATTGTTAAGAATTCCTGAAAGACTACTGATTTATTGTTGTTTTCTCAGCATTAGATATACTTCCCTTCCTAACTAAAACAAAAATGTACAAAATATACCTCCAGCATTTATCAACTCTTGAAATGTTGTAAAGAGGATCCCTGCCCAGCTCTGTGAATGGGGAGAGGCACAGCTGACTGCAATGAGCTCTAGAGACACAAGAGACTGTGTCTGAGCAGGGAATCCTAGCCTCAATGGCAGACATATACTTACCCAGAGTGCTTGGGAACCACTGGCTTTAGGTGCCCTGCAATGCATACTGTGAGCCACTGGAGACCAGCAGTTCTCACCAGTGCCAAACAGCAAGTGTCAGAGGGCAGTTCCTATGCCGACATCGATGGCATGACAAATATCGGATGACTGACCTTGAGGTCTCACTCTGTGCAGGCCAGGGATAGACTGTGTGGCTATGAAGCAAACGCAGAGAGGACTCCTATCTTGCCCAAGAGGGATCTTAGCTTTGATACAGAAAATACTGCACTGTGGCATGACGGCATAAAATTTATCACTGCTTCGTTGATCAGCTCTGAAACTCAAGCTGTTTATGCAATCTGATAGCTGGGTTGTTTATGAATATGCATGTCAATGATGAGTGCCTTAAATGTTTCCCTTCCTTAATTCTGGCATTCCCCTGTAATCAGATTGATTACCACCCTAATTGTCATCATAGAACCTTCATCTAGTAACTGATGGAAGTAGATGCAGAGATCCACAGCTAGGCACTGATTTGAACTCCTGAAGTCCAATCAAAGAGAGGGAGGAGCGATAACATGAGTAAAGGGGTCAAGATCATGATGGGAAAACACACAGAAACAACTGACCTGACCTAGTGGGAGCTCACTGACTCTGGACTGAGAGGAGGGAACATGCATAGACACAACTAGGCCCTCTGAATGTGGCTGACAGTTGTGTGATTTGGGCAGTTTGTGGGGTCACTGGCACTGGGACCAGGATTTATCCCCAGTGCTTGAACTGGCTTTTTGAAGCCCATTCCCTATGGAAGAAATCCTTGCTCAGCCTATACACAGGGAGAAGGGGCTTGGTCCTTCCTCAATGTGATGTGACAGACTTTGTTAACTCCCCATGGGAGGCCTTACCCTCTCTGAGGAGTGGTTGGGGGTGGGGTGGGGAGAAGGTGGAGGGAGTGGGAGGAAGGGAGGGAGGGAGAATGGGGATTGGTATTAATATAAAAAATAGTTTTTAAATTAAAAAAAAAAGTAAATTAAAAAATTCTGTGACAAAGGTTGGATCCTAACTGGTTCTTATTCCTCCTGATCTCTACCCTCTTTGAAGGTCTCTGATTGTCCCTGGATAAATGGCACAAAAACCACCCTACAACCCGAGTTGGCCCAGCCTGCTTTCTGCCGGGCCTCCCTCCAACAAGACAACTAGGAGCTAAGAAAGCATTCATGTTCACTGCCAACACTGAACCAAAGGAAATAGGCTCTCCTGACTTCCTCTATCCTCTCTTGAACTTTACAACTGCAGGCCCCCTCAGGGCCTCCAGAACTGCTGCTCTTCTCCACAGGACCTGTGGAGGTAGTTAAATTCAATGTATTATTTTCATTGGAACCATCTTTGCTTTAAAACTCCCTCTAGCCTTTCAACAACTCAGCTGCACCCATCATTCATCCCACTTCCATCAGGGAAGGTTGGCCACTAGGCCTGAGACACTGCACAACTCGGATATTGGGAAGGCTCCGCTCTTTAACTGGTTTCGGTTGTTTTGTGATCAATACCTAAACTGCACCTGACTTTGATCTACTGTCAGGCAGCAGTGACTGAGTGTGGTGACCTCTAAGTCACAGAGTTGGCACTTCACTTCCAGTTAAGTTAAATTTGTGATTAAACTAAAAATTTAAACTTCTGGTAAATATCCCTCTTTCACCATCTAGAATATGTTTATGCATTAACACTATTCATGGTTTATCTGAGCATTCTATAAAAATAAAGTTTCTAGGCCTTATAGTAAAGATCAGCTGCTTTGGATCAGACGTTGAAAATGTGAGCTTCGAGGAGATTTCTTCTCCAAACCATCACAATCCAATAAACATTATTCCCCATATCAAGTCATCCTCCTCCTTGGCATCTAGAGAACTGCCTGTGTGAATCCTCTCCTCCATGCTAGCTCCCTCACTAAAACAAGCCAACAAGCACCAACGTTCCCATGTGTAGAATAACATGAACCCCACTGTAGCTGCAGCTCCCCCATGGAAAGCACCTACTCTTTTTTATGATTTTTTTTATTTTTTGAGATTATAATATTGTCCTATCATTTTCTTCCTTCCCTTTTCTTCTTCCAACCCATCCCATGTGTCCCAGACTTTGCTCTCATTCAAATTGATGGTTCCTTTTTTTTTTTTATTAATTGTTGTCTCTCTCTCACACACACACTCCTAAGTATATAAATGCAGCCTTCTCAGTCGGTATAGTGTTTCTTGCATTTATGTCTGTAAAGCTGATCATTTGGTATTAGATAACCAACTGGTGTGCTCTTTCCAGGGAGACTATTGCCCCTGCCAGCATTCTGTGGTTGTCTGTAGTTTTTTGTCTAGGGTTGAGGTCTTGTGGACTTTCCCCTTCTGCTGCTATACTTAAAGCCTCTGAACTTTGGGGAGACACCCAAACCATAGCACAGATAAATCATATAACTCGCTTACAGTTCTGAGCTAGGAAGCAGAAAAGGAGAGATGCGTGCCCAGACAAGGCTGATGTTAATATTCTATGCTGCTACGCTGTGTTGTCTGGCCAAGATTATGCCACTGACAGGAGTGTCAGTACCTAACACAAAGCACAAGTCTCCGCTGTCCCAGTCATCCCCTCCTCCAGTGCTTGCTACCAGGCAACTGGGGGCGGGGCTCAGCTGTCCCTGCAGAGAGTGGGCGAGTAGTCATCCACCTGCCACCTGCGCAGCTGACAGGCCTCTGTGTCCTGCAGGCTCCTGTTGGAGGTGCCCTCAGGCTCAGGCCAGTGTGATGCCCCAGGGAAAGGTGCAGATTTCCCTAGTGCTCCCCAGGATTGCTCTTAGAAATCCTCTGAGACCCACTTAGATGACTAGCACAACCGTAACCTGTGTGTCAGAAGAAAGAACCCGATCCACTGAGACCTACATTTCAAATCCCCTCAGGGTAGTTGGCTGCTTGAAGGGTTTTCCACCTATTTGGAAACTACAACATTTGACAGTGGTGGTAAAACGCAGATGTTCCCGGGTAAGATTTTTAAGAATAAAAATAACCTTTTTTTTTCAAAGTATATGCTGAATGAAGGCAGAACAGCTGGTCATTTTCTAATAATAGCAATAATAATACTCCAAATAATAATCTGCTGAAGGTCAAAGTCAGATTCCAACCCTTTGAAGCCCTTCACCCTTCATCTACGGCCCTTTTGATCTCCTGTTTCCTTTAAATCTCCGAGTGATTAGCGGCTCATTCAAAATGTATCTTCTATGATATCTCTTAATTGTTGCCTTGCTTAGCAACCACAGTAAAGATGTAAAGGGCCACTGATGTCAGCCTCTTGATCCTGCATCTCTCAGGTGAGGTTACGTCACTCTCACCTGGACATTGGTGTGCAGGTGCCTCAATCTCCCCAGCCCACCCAGCATGATTGCTGGACCCGAGCTATGGCCCTCACTTCATATGTTCTGGTCATGTAGCACCAACGATTATCCATCCAAACAACTCAACTACAAATTCCTGTCTGCCATCCAAGATCCTTTCCACGTGGTTCCAAGCCTTCCACACTATCTGTGAGTTTCCCACAGCCAGACTTGGCAACTATCCTTCTGCTACACCACGGCTGAGCTTTGGCTTCAGATCTCCTTTTATGTTCTTGTTTGTTACTTGTCTCCTTCTTCATATCCTGAAGCCCTTTAGCTCTAGCGACCTGAAGTGAACATGTGTGTGTTCTCCACCAGATCTGTCCAAAGAAACACACTTGGGAAGGTTCTGAAACTTCATCAACACTTTCCTGGATGTTTTTCAGTCAGGAGAGTTACTGCTGCAAGTCTTCTGGGGCCTCTTGCAGTCACTCTCAGGCCCTCTCCTGTGGTTCATCCTCTGCCCTTGGCCTCTGGGTACCCTTATCAAAGTTCACGTGGCTCTTTCTGAACCTGGCCAGCCTCCTTAAGCTGGACTGTGAACTGCTTTCATGAAGGAGCTTCATCTCTGCACTCAGCACTCTAGTATAGATTTCAGCCATGGTCTGTTCCACACAATGTTTGCATTCTCATGGGTAGAGGCTGGACATCCACACATTACACACATTAAATATGAGTTTCTTACATATTGGTTCCTATTAAGCAGCAGTTCAAAGCATTGCCAACTACTTATAATAGCCAAATCATGAAATCAACATAGGTACTCATCAACAAGTAAATGGATGAAATACACACGACAAAATATTATACAACTGTAAAGAATAAAAGAAGAAAATTAGCCGGGCAGTGGTAGCGCATGCCTTTAATCCCAGCACTCGGGAGGCAGAGGCAGGCAGATCTCTGTGAGTTCGAGACCAGCCTGGGCTACAAGAGCTAGTTTTAGGACAGGCTCCAAAGCTACAGAGAAATCCTGTCTCAAAAAAAAAAAAAAAGAACAAAATTAAGTCACTTGTAGGACAATGGACAGAACTAGAGATCACGTTTTAAAAAAAAAAGTAAGTTAGACTAGGAAAACTAATGTAATTTTCTCTACATGCAAAATCTAGATTTCTTTTAAAGACATTAAATAGAAGAGGGACAATCAGGGAAGAAAAATGGGCCAGAGGTAGGCGAAAGAGGACAAAACAAAGTAATCGGGGCAATGAACATGATCAGAGCACATTACATGCAAACATAATATTAAGAGGAAAGCCATTGTTTATTTAAGTAATATATGCTAATAAATAAAGAAAAAGAAACAAAGTAAGAACATTGCCAAACTTATCCCCATCACTGTGACCACAGAATGTGATTCTTCTATCCAGATGCACTACACAGAAGTACCAGCTTTCATTTGAACATGTCTGTTGGGTAGCTATGGAAAGTTGAGGTAGATCTGACAGGACTCAGGATTCAGAGAGCCAGGTATGGAGCCAAGGTCTCCATAGAGAATTAAAGGCAATGAGAAGCCTGACAGGCCCTGCCTAGTATCTCTCCAACCTCATCACTACAGGACAGGATTCCCTTCTTATATGTGGAGTGAAGTTTAAAGGTAAATCCCATGAGTCTAATTTAAATATCCATGGGCTTATTTCAATAATAATAACTATTAATGGCCTCAGGTCTCCAGTCATAAGCTGGCTGGATAAATCAAGAACAAAATTCTTAGGTGTTTGCATTGATATCCGGGTCTTTGATTCAGTTCCATTGGTCCTCCTGTCTATTTTTATGCCAATACCAGGCTGTTCTCAGTACTCTGTAGTAGAGTTTGAAGTTAGGGATTGTGATGCCTCTAGAAGTTCCTTTATTGTACAGGATTCTTTTGGCTATCTTTGGTTTTTTGCTTTTCCAAATGAAGTTGAGTATTGTTCTTTCGAGGTCTATGAAGAATTTTGCTGGGGTTTTGCTTGGAATTGCATTGAATCTGTAGATTGTTTTTGGTAAAATTGCCATTTTTACTATATTAATTCTACCTACCCAAGAGTATAGGAGACCTTTCCATTTTTTGGTGTCTTCTTCAGTTTTTTTCTTCAAAGATTTAAAGTTCTTGTCATATAGGTCTTTCATTTGTTTGGTTAGAGTTACTCTGAGATATTTTATGTCGTTTGTGGCTATTGTGAATGGTGAGGCTTCTCTGATTTCTTTCTCAGCCCATTTATCACCGATATAAAGGAGGGTTACTGATTTTTTTTGGAGTTAACCTTGTATCTTGCTACATTACTGAAAGTGTTTATGAGTTGAAGTTTCTTGAAAGTATTTTTGGGGTCACTTATGTAAACTATCATATCATCAAATAGTGAGAGTTTGACTTCTTTTCCAATTTGTATCCTCTTGATTTCCTAACAATGGATTCCAGGGACTGTCCCCAGTGCTTAGAATGGCTCTTGGGAATGTATTTCTCATACTGGGTTGCCTTGCCCAGCCTTAATAAAGGGGAGGCGCTTAGTCGTGTACTGCAACTTGATAAGCTATGCTTTGCTGATACCCATGGGAGGCCTGGCCCTTTCTGAACAGAAACAGAGGAGGAATGGATTGGGGTGGGGGAAATGGGAACAGGGCGGGGGGTTGAAACTGCAGATAGATAGATAGATAGATAGATAGATAGATAGATAGATAGATAGATAGATAGATAGATGATAGATAAAGAATTCAGGATTATCTGGCTCATGTTCTGGGGTGTGGAGCAAACACATTCAAAAGTACAGGTAAGCAACGGTGAGCATCTCATGGGAGCCTCACGCTGTTGGCAAGGGCACTGGCAGCGTAACAGCACAGGTGTGCTTTGCTAGGGCCTCTTCCTCATGGTGTTGTAAGCCCTGAAAGCCATCATGGAGGCCTTGCCATCATGACCTCATTACATCCCAATTCCAACCTTAAGGTTCTACCTCCAGAAACCTAGGAATGCGGGGATTAACTTTCCAGGGCAGGAACAGTGGAGAGAACTTTCAAAACAGGGAACAGCTTTCTACTGCTTTGTCTTTAGGGTAACAGCAGCACTCTGCTAGGCACAGGCTACCTGGTGCCATGCACACACACACCCAGTGAGCAGAGCTGATACCCTTGGGCATTTACCTGAGGTACATCTGGAGGTGACCCTTCTAAGGGTCACCCAGTACTAGACACTACAGTCATTGGTCTGGCACATGCTATTTAATTAGCACCAGCACTTGAGTCTGATCCAGATAATTTTATAGGACAACAGGCCTCTGAGTGCTTAGCCTGGCCTTACACATGAGTGTTTGTTTCACATACACACAAAGGATTTCCAGATAGGATATAGAAAACCCAGTTAAGTGAGAATTTCAAATAAGCCATGAATATAGTGTTAATGCAGAAGCATATACTAAATTGTATGTAAAGAATATTTATTAGAAATTTAAATTTTCATTTAATCATAAATTTAGCTTTACTGGAAGTGCCACATCTTTATTTGCTAAATGCATTTATTTATTCAATGGGCCCAATCAGGAGTTTCAGACCAGACTGAAGATAGATTCTGCTCACTGGGCAACTGCTACATCAGAGTTTCCCACAATTGCCCTCTTCCTCCCCAGCAGCCCAAGGACACAAAGGACCCTGGTGAGGCCAGATGTCATTCTGCAGGAGTGTCATGTTCCTCTGAAACTCAAGGGCTTTCCCTCCCTGGCAGCCCTGGAAGCTGCCTCATCCCTATCCCTATAACTGCCATTCTTTCCCCAGCCCCTCCAGCCCTCTAACCCTAAGCCTGTATCCTGTTGCCTGAGTCTCTTGGAAATATCCAACAATATGGTCATCCTTCTCCCCAGGGGACATTTTTTTCAAGACTTGCAGTGGATACCATGACTTTACAAGCACAATGATTTTCCTCCATGTATATGTTATGCTTGTGATAAAGTTTGGTTTATATGCCAGGCACAGAGGTTAATAGTGATAACTAATATGAACAGGAACAATTACAGAAACAGCGTGAGTGAAGCTGTGAGTGTGCGCTTGCATAGTTGTGAGTGTGCGCTTGCATAGTTGTGAGTGTGCGCTTGCATAGTTGTGAGTGTGTGCTAACACAGGTTCTGTCTCTTGCCTCAAATATCTTCTGTACTATGGTCACCCTTCTTGCAATGGTGTGAGATCATACATTAGCCACACAATGGAATGCAATGAGATAAACGACAGTGGCACCCTGAGAAACATTAGACCACTGCTGACCTTTGGAAGACAAGGCAAGTGCAAGAACTGTTTACTTCTGGAGTTTTCCATGTAACCTCAAGTAACTAGACCTAGAAAGGGAAGCCATCAGCACCCAGACTGCGGTGGTATCACATGACTGGAGTTATTGGCTGGAGGTTGGTTTGCTTAGTTCTCTCTGCCCTTTTTATCACATCAGCCTGGAGTTTTGCCAGTCCACTTCGGTATCTTGAACTTCTCTCTCACGCTCCTTACGGCAGCTTGCACCTGTTTCCTTAACACGCTTTGGTCTGCATGGATGTAGGACCACATTTTCCTTTGCTGTTACTAATGAGAGAAAAATTAAAGTTGTAACAAGTATACAAATAAGACAAAAATTACAACCCGCATCCATGACTCAGATGCTGCTTCTCTGCCATCTCATGCCCAGCACCACTGTGCACACCTCTGGTTGCTTAACTTCCTATGTTTGGGAAGAAGCAACAGACTTGGGAGAAAATGACATTCTGTGTGATACCAGAAGAGGAGAAAGACCTTCAGCTACACAGTAAACTGTCTATCCAGCCCATTCATGAGCAGTTTTACAAGTTGATAAAAAGGCCTTCTTCATTTTTTAATATTTATTTATTTGGATTTTTTGAGACAGGGTTTCTCTGTAGTTATTGGTGCCTGTCCTGGAACTAGCTCTTGTAGACCAGGCTGGTCTTGAACTCACAGAGATCTGCCTGCCTCTGCCTCCCGAGTGCTGGGATTAAAGGCGTGCGCCACCACCGCCCGGCCTTCTTCATTTTTTAAAGATTTATTTATTTTATGTGTGTGTGTTGCCTTAATGTAAATATGTGTACCATGTGTGTCTGGTCCTGTGAAGGTGAGAAGAGCACACCAGATCCCCTGCAACTGGAGTTGTGGATGACTGTGAGCTACCATGTTAGTGCTGGGAACCGGACATGGGTCTTCTGTGAGAGTAACAACTGCTCTTGACTACTGACCCATCTCTCCAGCCCTAACATGTCTTTTTCAAGGAGGAGGATGAGGAGAATGAGGAGGAGGAGGAAGAAGACTGAATTGCAAGCAAGGCTCTGTTTCCTGCACCCTTCCCCTTCTGAGAACTGTTGCACAGTCCAGACGTGTTTTAGGGGAACGTCTTAGGTGCAGCCCTAACAAAGGTGCCTGGAGTCTGAGCCATGCACAGTGCTCCCTTGCAAGACACTACCCATGGAACATGCCCCACCCCAGACAACCTACATCTTGGTCTTACTTTCCCATACAGAAGTTCCCCAGTTTACAATCAACTTCACAATGATGCGAAAGTTATCAGCCTTCAGTAGAAACCTATGTGGAGTTGGGATGTGGATATTTTCCCAGACTAGCAATGTGATAGGTAGAACTGTGAGTCTCACCATCATGACTGCACGGAGCATCTTGCAACTCAGCAGGGGCAGGGAGCAGGGGAAGGGTTGGGTAGGTCAAGTGCATTTTCCCATTTGGAAACTTACAACTAGTATTTTATCCTAGAGTTTATAGGACATGAGCCCATTGTAGATTGATGAGCAGCTACATCCAAATAGCATGGTCTTGGGGTCCCATTGTAATGACTACATCCTCTATGTAGTTATTTAACTTTAACATAACATGGGGTCAAAATGATTATGTGCTCTCAAATTTTGGTTCTGCTATGTGCTGCTGGATGGCCACCTTGGTACAAACTGTTTATCCATGTCACAATTTCTTTCTCAGATGGCATGCGGTTTTGAAGGCAGTCATGAGGATCAATGAGAGATCTAAAAGTTTAGTATGGGACCCATTTGGTGCATGCTTTAAAATGTTCATTGGTTTTTCTTGCATGATTCTATTCAAATCCTTTTTTCTTTACTTTTTAAATTGATTTTATTGAGCTATATATATATTTTTCTCTGCTCCCTTCCCTGCCTACCCCTCCCCTTCTATCCCCATATTCCCAATTTACTCAGGAGATCTTGTCTTTTTCTACGTCTCATGTAGATTAGATCCATGTCTGTCTCTCTTAGAGTCCTCATTGTTGTCTAGGTTCTCTGAGATTGTGATTTGTAGGCTGGTTTTCTTTGCTTTATGTTTCAAAACCACTTATGAGTGAGTACGTATGACAATTGTCTTTCTGGGTCTGGGTTGCCTCACTCAATATGTTTTCTAGCTCCATCCATTTTCCTGCAAATTTCAAGATGTCATTATTTTTCTCTGTCGTGGAGTGCTCCATTGTGTAAATGTACCACACTTTCCTTATCAGAACCATCATCCACCATGATCAAGTCGGCTTCATCCCAGAGATGCAGTGATAGTTCAACATATGAAAATCTGTCAATGTAATCCACCATATAAACAAACTGAAAAATAAAAACCACATGATCATCTCATTAGATGCTGAAAAAGCTTTTGACAAAATATAACATCCCTTCGAATCCTCTTTTCATCACAATGTAAGTCACACTTCACAGAAAGACATGTAAAGTCAGTTTTCTAGACTTCAATAGTTTTCTGTTTTAATAATAACTTTAGTGTATATGAAACCAAAACCCAACTGGCATTGTAGCATGTAATGTGACTTTGAAATGATGACAAACAGTTATCTAGTCTGCTATATGAGTGTTTCTATATTTGGGGTCTTACTGTAACCTTTGAGTTCCAAAGGCCCATGTATTGAAACTTAATATTCAGGTTGGTGTTCCTGGGAGGCAGTTTAGGGGGTCAGCCTTGGTAGAGGTCCTTAGGTCACTGGAGACTGCGAGACCCTGGTGCTCCCCCTCCTCTCTTCCACTTCTCCCAGTCCCCACCATGGCATTTGCTCCACTGTATACCCTTCTGTGATGTGCTGCCCACCTCAGGCCCAGAATCAACCAGGTCACCTGACCATGGACTGGACCCTCTGAAGTTGTAAGCTAAGGTGAACCTTTGTTCTTTTTCAGTGGATGAACCCAGGCATTAGTTAGTACAGGAGCTTCTGCTCACAGACTCTGTTGGGATCAGAGCAAGGAGCAGAACACTGGCCTGAGATGGTGTGAGGCCAGGCCTTAGTAGAGTTAGGCTGGAGAGATTGCCCTCAACTGCAGGACTCCTAGATATATAAGCCTAAGATCTTGACAAACACTGGAAACTGAGGCCGTTCTCAGCTGTCTTCCAGCTTGGCATTGAAGTCTCACATGCTTCTGCACTGCGCTGGTCCTGAGGGATCTTCCCTGTCCTCAGGGACCTCTGCTGTGTTTCTTCCAGGGATCCTGGTTTTCAAAAAGGCACTCCTCAGGGTCCATTGTAGTGCATATCTGCAGTCCAGTCCCCTGCTAACTGGACAACTGGGCCCTAATAATTCAAGACAAATGAAGCTGGTATCACTCTGTGGCCAGCAACCTGGCTTTCTGTGACCTTTACTCTCAGGATTCTTTCCAAGCACTGTGGAAGATAAAAGGGAAATCTCTCTGTACAGCAAGCAGTAAAGTGTGTAATCCATAGAAATTGTGCCTTTTCGCCCCCCTAGTTTAACAAGAAGAAATGCCAGACAAATAAACCTTACTAAAATGTTAATAGATAGCCTGAATAGGAACCAAATTGAGCCTCAAAATGCACATGTCCTAGGACTTCTGGATCCTTAAAAGGCCACCTTCATCTCACCTTAACCGTTTCATAAAGGAATTAACACTTCCTATCCCTTTCATTAGAAATCTTTGATGTGTCAGGATGTGCAGCCTGTAAGAACAGAGGCTTTAGAGTGGAGAGCCCACAGTGCAGAGGACAAATGCTGAAGAGGTTACCTGCTTCAAGACCACATTGTTTTTAAAAATAAAAGCTAAACCCTGTAATTAGAAACTAGAGCTGTGACTAAGTCTCTCAGAACAGCCAGGGAACCACAGGAATGTGTCTGTGAAACTTGCCCATCGAGTGGTTCGTCCTGTTGTCAGGCCTACGCCCAGCAGTGCCAACTGCTCGAGAAGGTCTGGCCGTCTGCGAGAGTATGAATCGGGGGCTTAACGCGAATCTTCTTCGGCAGATAAAGCAGCTAAGCTCTGGGTGGCTGAGAGGCTGTGTTTACACCTCTGCACCCAGGGGCATGACAGCGATAGCTTAAAGCCGGCCAGATACTACCATCGAGACAGGCAAAGGGCGCTATTAGGGACCTCCTAGGTCCTTATCCCTCAGAGCCAGTGTTTATCAACTTTCTAGCATACCTTGTTAGGTGTTCAGTTTGGTCCAACTAAACATTCCAACTTCCAGATTCTGTCTGGACCTGTTTCCTCTTCGTGATGACCAGCCTCTTATGTTGAAGGGGGTTTTCAGTTATTTTTATTTAAATATATGCTTAGGATGATTCAGTTTACAATTTTTACTTTTGATAAAGCACTTAATAGAAACTGTACTTTGAGTGCGAATTTAGACCTATCCCCAGCCTGGTGATGTGCTCTCATTCTCCATTGTGATGCTGCATAGTGGCAGTATGAAAGGGTGCCCAGTTGGTATGTGATGACAGGGAACTGAAACTCTGCAAAATTGTCAAGTACAGTAAATGACGTATTTTCTCTTTACAGTGGATGAGATGTGGCCCATCACAGGTGGAGGATCAGTTACACAGCTCATATGCACATGTATGAGGATATGGCGTGTATAATATACACACATATGCATGTAATATATGCACATATATTTGAAATTAATAAATATTTCATGGGAGAATAAAGGCCTAATCTGAAGTGGGAATCAGAATACACGAATAACCATGCTTACTTCTAAGCATATTCAGTGAACTTTTATTCTACATCCTGCCTGGCTTTTTGCCCAGGTCTCTAAATTCCTCTTCATCATTTTACTGTTTGGTTTGTTGTTTGTTCTTTCTTCCTTCTTTTTCTTGTCTTTTGCACTTACCTTTTCCTCATTGCTCTAGAAAATCTGAGACATATATCATCTACTATCTGATGTGTGATAATAAATAATCAAGTTTTAAATGGAGCATAGAATCCAGGCACACAGTCAGAGGGGCAGGGAGAGGCAGTAGGCAGAGGCAAANGTTCCAGGACAGGCTCCAAAGCTACAGAGAAACCCTGCCTCAAAGAACAAAACAAAAAAGAGAAAAAAAAGAAAAAAGAAACAAAATATACCTTTATAACAATTCCCTTAATAAACTTGAAAATCAGATTTAAACTTAACTATAACTAGAAGTCAATCAGATAATACTTCACACAAAAGCAAACATGAGGAGGGGGAGAGTTCTGAGAAAGTTAAAGCAAAAAACAAACAGAAAAGTCAAGGAAGTGCAAGCAATAAAGATTAGGTAAGAAGTTAATATAAATGAGAGAGTAAAATAATGGGAAAGATAAGGAAATTGCAAAGCTATTTATTTGTGGTGACCATTAAGATAAATAATCCTTCATGAACCTGAGAGAGAGAGAATTAAAACATAATTACCGAGAGATTATAAGACTAACTAAATAAAACCTACAGCATTTTAGTATTAAAGTTGAAGCTTTAAAAAATTAGCAATTTTCCAGAAAATATGAAATTATACAGCTTACAAAATAAGAGGAAGAAATATAAAGTGTTCCTCCCACAGGGAAGACTGGGTGGTAAAAGGCTGCCATTGAAAGCCAGCTGGCTGCAAGCTGAAGCTATGTAATGGGTCTTGGGAGTTAATTTTAATATCACATATCTATAGTATATAAAAGATGGAATTTCACTGGCTTGTTCACCAAAACTAGTCCAGTTTTAACAATAAGAACTAATAAAATTAGAACAGTACCCAAATAACTTTACAGATGAACGGCACTTATGAGTCAAATTTCTGCTAAAATTCTAAGTAAAAGATTCAAAATTAAATAGATCTGAAGTCTTGAAAGAATACAGAAGAGTTCAAATTCAAACCAAGAATGATGCTTAGCTAATTATCACTGTGAAGGAAATTCAACAACTCAGTTGTTGGCCAATGTTATTCAAGAGATCCCTAAAACATATAGGTTATTGTTATTGTCCTTGGTTGGCCCCCAGAGATGGAAGGTAACTCCCTATTGCTGAAGACACCATGCACTTCCGACATAGGGCCAACGGGCCCTAGAACTGGAACTGACCTTACAGCCTTCTCCCAATGGACTAGCCTTCTTGGTACCAGAAAGTGTCATCCAAGCTTCCAAAGGAGGGAATCATCCGATAGACCTACCCAGCTCTGATGCCTATGAACCACAACGACCGGCATGATAAAAATAATCCTAAGGGTGCAATAGTGGCACAAATAACTTGGTAGTAACCAACAGTTCTCTAATTGGACTTAAAATCCACTCAACAAGAAATCTTCGATATCCAGTCAACTACCCAGGGTTAGTGAAGTCATGGATCTTGGAGGAGAACCTACAACCACCACTTTATTAAACCAGTCTACTGCCCAATTACACTCTATTAGTCTTTATACCCACAGATAAGTGTGTAGTCTTCACTCCTCATCAAGAAAACTCCTCTTAGCAAGAGATGGAGAGCTCTACAGAAAACCACTCAGAATGCAGAGCTGTGGAGCCCAGTCCCAACAGATACATCTGCAACAAAACTCCTGCACCTAAGCCTCCAGGAAGCACTGTGAAAGAGCAGGCAGAAAGATTGTAAGAGCCAGAGGATCTGGAAGTTTGCCCTGAGATTGTGTCTCCTAGGCATGTCAGAGGCTACACCCATAAAGTTTCACCAACATTTCTGCTTAAAAATAAGTCAAACTAAACAGCAATGGGCATGCCAAAGTGGATAGTGGCCTCCACAAGGCCTCCAGCCCTACTCAAAAATCTACAGGCAACTAAAGAACGCTGAGAGTCAGAGAGTCTTCCCCAGGAAAGAGCACATCAATTAGTTATTCTATTGCAAATGGTCAGCCCTTAAAATATATATACAAATACCAGTAACATCACATAATCTGACCAGATTGTATTTAGGAATATACATGCCTGTTACATATAGAGGCATATATATAAATATGCATGTAACAGCAACTAATGAAAGAAGAGGACATCAATTTGAAAGAGAGCAAGGAAGGGTATAGGAAAGGGAAGGGAGAAATGATAGAACTATGTTAAAAATTTCAATAATAAAAGAAAATGTCGGGCTGGAGAGATGGCTCATGGTTAAAGAGCACTGACTGCTCTTCCAGAGGACCCGGGTTCAATTCCCAGCACCCACATGGCAGCTCACAACTGTCTGAAGATCCAGTTGCAGGGGACCTGACACCTTCGCACCAATGCACAAAAAATAAAGTTAAATAAACCATAAAATATTAAAAAAAAGAAAATGTCAAAAAGTGAAAGCTTTTGTTTAAAAAAGAAAGAAAAAGGGAAGAGAAAATCGAGTATCTGTCAGAGGAATGGTGGGATGCCAGTTTAAATGGGGAAAATGTTCAGCATGTAATAAGGGACATTCCCATAAACCCAAGAACATCACTGAAAGTAGGGAAAGCTGAAGTTACTTCATTTAACTGCAGAAGTCTTCAGGGTTACCCACAACCCCCAGTGCAGTCCAGCACGGCCTGGTACCTGGAAGAAGAATACAGCCACAGATATCCTGCAAGACTCCAGGAGTCCTTGCTCTGCTGGAGAGACGATTCTGTGCACACAAAGTCAAGAATTCTGGGGTGGGGGGAGAAGCTATCCAAATTAAATAATTTGCTAAAGTAAATACACAAAAATTAACACTTTTATGAGCTGGTAAATTCATGAAAATAGTTCCTAGGGAAATGCTGTATTTGTCACAGGGACAAAATCCATAAAACAATTTAAAATCCAATAAGAAACGCTGTTTATGCTATGTGAAGAAAACTGTAAAAAAAAATCTTACTGAATGATGCAAAACACGGTCTGAACAAATGGGAAAGTAAATTGTTATTGCAAGGATAGTTTCAGTATTTTGAAATGCCAATTCTTAGTATGAAATATAATTGAATCATATGCAAAAATAAACACCCAAAAACAATAAAGGCAAAAGTTTTAAGCTTGGTGAGTCAAGTAAAAGTGGGAGGCCTGGCCTTACCTGCTACTAAGTCACAGCAGAAAGTTACTATAACCCATATCCAAAATAAGTAATACCGGCATTGAGAGGGGAAATTAAAGAAACAATATAGAGGAGCCAGGAACAGATCTCAGTTGATACAAAAGCATAATAAGGGACACAGTTGGTGTTCCAAGGCAGTGAGGAGAGGCAGGTTTATTGAGCAAATGATGCTGGCACAGATAGCAATCCATCTGGCAGAGACATTTTGGGTACCTCTCACACTAGAAATGAAGCAAACACAAAAGGAAGCAAAGGCTTAAGTGGAAATATAGTAGCATGACAATAATCGAGAGCAAACTTCAGAAGGGTATTTCAGAGTGAACAGGTAGGTTTTAAATAAGCAACGGAGGAGGGCAGAAGGGGGTGAGCTCAGGAGACACAGAAATAAATTTTGTCTAGCTTGTTTGTAATATAGCATAAATATACATTTTTGGTGACAGAAAAGGTTCACTATGTAAGGGAGAAAGGCAAGTCCCTTCTTGGCATCCATGTAGGATTGTGCTCAGGACTTCCTGCAAACAACGGAATGAACAGGTGCTCAAACCCATGTACAAAACCCCTGGTGTTCACATGGAGCCCATGAAAAGACTTCCCTGTACTTCACCTCCCCTCTATGACTTGGACTGCATCACACAACGAAAATGCTGCACCCAACATAATAAATGTTGTTATTCTTAGACAATAATGGCACTAAAGATCTGCACAAGTTTAGCACAGACACGCTTGCACTTTGAAGAATATCTTTGAGTTTAGTTGAACCTGTGGACGGAAGACCGGCTGCACAAATAAACATAAATGACAGCGAATCCTCTGGCACCAAGTATCTACAATGTCTAAAGAGAATTCCAGAGAGAGAAAGGGAAATGTCTGTAATATACACAGAGCTTTCATGAGTTGCTAAGGTAGAGATGCAGAACCCCAAAGTCAAACAGGCAGTAGAAGTAAGATGATTTCACAGCACAAATCCTGATGGGCAGCAATATACGAAAAGATGTTAAATTCCCCTGTGGTCAGGGAAGTGGGTAAAGTTCAGATCAGGTATTACTCCTCAAAAGGTATAGTGCCCCCATAAAACCATGGGGTGTGTGAAGAGCTCTTTTGTGGCCCTAGTGGAAACAGCAGTGAGATTTGGAAAAGAACTCAGGGTCCCAGCAGAAATGACAACGGAAGCTGGTAAAAGCTTTCATAGGGTTCCAGTGGAAATAGCAATGGAATTTGGTAAAGAAATATGTCATGGTCCTGGTATGAATGGCAGTGGAACACCTTCCCCAAGATCCTATTTAGACATCAGAGGCTACTGTTCTGCCAAGCATCCTGGCAATGCCTGTCCGCAGATACCTTGTCTTCTTCAAACCTGGCAGCGCATGGTCAGCAACCCAGTCTACGAAAATTGTTAGTGAATTACAGACTTTTAAATCAATCATAATAAGGTTTATAGTAGACTAAAACAAAAAATGAGAAGAGAAAAAAGAGGGGAAATACAGATATTAAAAGAGATACTTGAATAGGTTTTCATAAAACATGATGGCAAAATATTATATAGTCTATAAAGAAGAGTTGTAGATCTGTTTTCTAGATGGCACCCCAGATCTGGAACAAATCCAGATGTCTGTCACAGGAGAGTAAACAGACAGAAGCATGTATGCTCATAAAATAGAATGTTGTTCGGGGTGGGAAATTTATGATATTGCAACAATCTGGAGGGTTTTCAAGAGTATCACGCTGTGTGAAAGACGCTTTAGACAAAAGCAAAAATCATTTTTGTACACACAGAGAGAGAGAGAGAGAGAGTTAGTTCTAGATGCAATAGAGTAATCCAATCCAGGGGGGGAATTCCGAGGTCATCTTGGGTGGAGTTGGAGAAGGAGGTGACTGGGAAGGGCAGGGAGGGTCCCCTTTGTATTCTGTGTCTGTGGCTAGGCAGGGA
This sequence comes from Dicrostonyx torquatus, assembly GCA_028555095.1. NCBI lineage: Eukaryota > Metazoa > Chordata > Mammalia > Rodentia > Cricetidae > Dicrostonyx > Dicrostonyx torquatus. Next base: position 8,128,896 of record JAQHUG010000008.1, read on the forward strand.
ACCAGCTACCTTTTATCAAAACTCATCAACTGATATGCTCGAGGCCATAGATGCAGATTGTATGCAAAACTTACCTCTGAAGGAAAAGCAAATACTGCACACTAGATAATGACATGCCTGCATTCAGTGTTTAGGGAGAAGCACACTCACTTTGTAGCTCCCTTAGATACTTATCAAAAGATGAAGATGGTTAAACAGAGAGATAGATGGAAAACTAAGTACAGGTTGAACATCTGCAATAGGATAGAGTCCAAAATTCAAAACCTTTGAGCATAATACCATGAGCAGAATTGCTCACTACATAGGAAACTTCGTTTCATGTTCAAAATTATTAAATATATTGTTTGGTCAGGTGGTGGGTGGTACATACCTTTAATCCCAGCACTTAGGAGGCAGAGGCAGGTGGATCTCCATGAGGTCAAAGCCAGCCTAGTCTACAGAGCAAGTGCCAGATAAGCCCCAAAGCTACAAAAAAAAGCCCTTTCTTGAAAAACCCAAATATATACATATATATTGTTTGATATTGTTTTAGAGTCTTATGTAAATGGTGTTTATGAAACATAAGGAAATTTAGCATTCAGACATGAATCCTAAGTCCAGAGATACATTATCATACATATACAGATATTCCAAAATTAAAAGAATACTTACTTTGTTGCTTACTGCTAAGGGGAGGGGGCTCCCTTAGACCTACTGGTTCAAGGGGCATCTACCAAAAAGGCAAGATATAACAAATGACTAGATTCTCCTTCATAATGCCATGTATACTTCTTGTATATCTGTGGAAACACCCTGCTTGGTTGCATAAACACAACAAATGAGAGCTGAGATCTAAAAGCAAGGTATAGCAAAGGAGCAGAAAATATGCAGGGGTAAGTGCAAGAACAGCAGTTGCTGACTGACAGCTACTAGCAGAAACTACAAACAAAATTCTAGCTCTTGTTAATTTTCCTACAGTTCTCTGTGCTGCTTTAAAAATCTCTACTGTGATCATTTTCCATTTGTGTAATCCAGAAGCTCTTTTTATTTCTGGGTAAACATAAAACAAAATAAAGCAATGGAGAAATCTCTACTCTTATTTCCTAAAAGGTCCCCCCCAAATCACTTAGCCTTAGGCCCTGCAGAAAGGCTTCCTTGACTGCCTGTAGGACTCAGTTTATCCTCTCTGCTAGTCTCTATGCTGCAACAAAACAGATTCCACTTCACAGGCAGGATTTTTCACCACCAAGCTCTGCTGGTGTGGGTCTCCAGTCACTGGAACAAAACCCTCTGGAAACCTGTAGGCCTTGGCCTTTTCCATACTTGAGAAACCAGAGCTGGTTCCTGTGGTCTTGGGGGCTGTCTGCACACTTGCCCTCTGTCTGTATGGGTCTTAGTCTTCTTATAAATTCAACCAGACAGTTAGACACAATTTGGGTGACTGTCCCAAACTAACCAACCATGTACCCAGCCCATAGTCATGGCAGGTAAAGGGGGTTTAGAGAGGCCAAGTCTCTTCAGTGTTTGTTTTCTAATAAGGATTCTAAGATTCTGAAGCATAGAACTCTGAGCCCACAGAACAGAAGGGCAGGGTCAAGGACTGTCACCAGGCCTCTAGGATCTGGGCAGGTCTCCAAGAACTCAAGTCAGTAGCTGAAGGCTGAAGTCTGCTTGACTCTGCCCAGAGGAATTGTGTTATGACTTCCATCTCTGCCCTCCTCAGGAGCACCAGCTTCCTGAGCTTCTTCTTGACCAAATCCATGAAGATGGCAGCCTAGCACATCCAGCAGGTAAAACAAACAAACTTCAAAGGAGTTGCAAGGAGGCTACAAGGCTGCAGGCTTCTAGGCGTCTAGGAGAGCAAGACTGGTTTCTCCTATCCCAACCCCAGGGCATGGACAGGAACCAAGTTGAAACCCACAAAGGCTAAATGGACCTTGGGTGGGAAGAGCATCGCTGGCTTCCCTGCTTGTTTATGACTCAGGCCCTTCTACATCTGGCTGGGTCAGTGGTCTCCGAGTGCCATCTCTGAGTGTTGTGCGCTGGTGGCCTCCCCCTAGGCAGGGCTTGGATAAGGCCATATACAATTGCATCAGCATACTATTTGAGGTAGCAGTAGAGTACATGACATCTGTAAGTAATGGGTCCTCGCACAGGTGGCACCCCGTGACGCTTGTCCCTGCCAAGTGACTGAAATGGCTTTGCGTCAGCACTCCTCACAAACAGCAGCTCCACCAGGTAACTTACCCGGGTGCCATTTTCCTGTGATTGAATAAACCCAATAAAGTAAAACGAATATCTCAAATGGCATTCATATCTCCTACCTAAAGTAATTGTGAAATTGGAAGCATCCTAGAGTGTTTTAGCCCTGCATCCTGATCTGTGTAGCATAGGAACAAAGACCACACATTCAGGAGGAAGACTGGCTGATGCTCCAGCCTAGGACTGTAAGTGGATTGAGGGAGATAAGCCCCAGCCTTAGCCAGACAAAGAAGTTGAAGATATTGTTGACTTCAGGGCCTGAGAGAGATTTAAACAAGATGATACCAGTTGGGGATAGCACACAATTTTGCTATTGTTGGCTATTAAATATAAACACTTTAAAATAATTCTGTAGTTTTTCTAGAATGCAAAGCAGCTACCTAGATAATATGTTTCCACCCCAATTAATTACTGGCAGGAGGGTGATGGAGCTGTTTAGAGTAGCTCTGGCTCATTAGGTGAGACGTTACCAGATGAGACTCATAGATGAGAATATGAAAGAGACAGAGAAAAAGAGAAAGGAAGGAAGGAAGGAAGGGAAGGAAGGAAGGGAAGGAAGGCAGCACAGTTATGATGTCCCTACAGGAAGGATAGTTTCTTGACCATAAAAATGATACTTAAACCAACTTGGTTTTTGTCTTACTGTGCAGTTAAGAGCAAGAATCCACAGAAAGTCTCTGAGTTGCATGACCTTGTCACTTATTAACTGCTCCACTTATCTAAACATTTGCCTGCCTGTGGCCCTTGGCCATTGTCTGCCCTGAGGTGGCCCTGCCCCTGTCCCAGGCTGTTCTATCTCTAACTGTGTGGAGTACTGTGAACAGCAGGGGCCCAGTCTTGCCCTTCCTGTACCTCAGAAGCCATGGGGTTCTGACTAGTAACTGTCTAGGTATTTTAAGCTCAAACCTTGAGGCTTTCTGATCAGTCTCTTGACTTTTTTGTCTCACCATCTAGAAAGCTCAGTCTCCAAGACCACACTTTCCCCCTTTATCAGTTTCCACACACTTATGGGGTGAACTCTGCCCTTTCTCAAAGAGGAAGTAACTTAAGAGGTTACAGGGTACAGCTTTCTTCTTTGTTTAATTCTGTAGTGAAAAGGCACAGATGTCTATACTGTACTATATAGTGTTCTCTGGTTAAATGGAACATGACAGGGCCACTGCTGCCTTCCAAAGCAAGGAAGGATGCCTTCCGATGGATGTTAGTGGAGCAAATGCATTGCGGCTTGTAGAAAAATGGCTTCAAGCAGATGCATGAAGCTCTCCCACTGGCAAGATATGGGGCTTGGCTTCAGAGTTAGATTCCCAAAGCCCAGTCCTAAAGTCAACTGGTCCTAGGAAGTATCAGACTCAGATGCAAAGACCGAGATTGGATGATACCATTATAATGGGATACAGTACTGAACAAAATGCTGGTCTGCCAATTAAAATGCCTGCTCCCTGAGGCCAAAGGATGTTTTCCTTACCTGTATTTTAAATCAGACATTGATACTGAACTTTCGGAAGAAATTTACCCAACCTATCTACATGATATAGTAGCAGAAAAAAGCACTTCTATTTTGTTTGAATGGTTTGTGATACCTAAGTGTCCTTCGTGTGGACAGTTGATATTGCAGACAGTTTGATCTCTGCAAAATAAATAAATAAATAAATAAAGAGAAAGAAAGGGAGAGAGAGAGAACAATATGGCCTGACCGAAGTTCAAACTACAGAGTTTAGTTTGGGGGTATTTGCTCCATAACATGACAGACTGACTTCTTGAACATCTCCACCTCCTTATAAGACTGCATAAGGCTCCTTACATGTCCAGCTTAGTTTCGATTCTAAAGTAAGTTTTATAGATATGTTTTGATCAGGTAGTATCTGAATCAATGGTTTGTAAGAAGGAAAGTGTCATGCAAATATGTGGCCTTGCCACGTCTCTTGGGTAGGAACACATGCATGCAGTAGGCCTGTTCCATCTGTGTCTAAGATGTACATTACACACATCTTGAGACAACACCTAACGAACTCTTCATCAGAACAGTGCAAGTGTGCGGTTTCACACACACACACCTCATCACAAGTGGATGTTCACTAACTGACTTCAGTACCGAGTGCTGGAGTAGCCACCTGGTTAGGAGCTTAGCCAATGCCTGAGCAAGTGCCAAGGCATAGCCTGTGCTTCCTTAGACGATAAGAGGGCCAACAGCTGGGCACTCACTCCCCACTCTGCATCAGCAGGGCCTGCCCACCTCTGTGCCCTCATAAGAGCTTACGTGTTTGATAGTCTTGCAGTGTGCCAAACACTTGGGTCTGAGGCCCGTACATAGTTTGTTCAGCACATAGAGCATCCCTGAAAGAGATTCACAATTGTCCCTTTGGAAAGGAAAGACAGATCAGCTCTCCGGCGCTAGAGAGGCTGAGTCAGGAAGATGAGCTTTAGAGTGAGGCCCTGCCTTGAAAATAGCAAGAGATGGAGCAGGGTGGGGGAGGAGGCTAGCAAGAAAATGAGACAGAGAGGGGAGAAAGAGATTCAGAAACAGATTCAGAGACAGAGTTAGAGAAACAGAGACAGGCAGAGACTGAGAGACAGAGGCAGAGAACGACTATTAAATTTTGAATAACATCTGAAATAACATCTGAGGGTTCTTTCTCAGAACAAGTAAAGCAGTAAACTGGATTTAGAACTCAAAATATCCTATAGATGGTCTTTCAGTCTCTCCTGGGCAAAACTCTGGAGCCACTGAATTCTCTAGTCAGAAATCAGTGAAGATCGTATTTTAGCAATCCATCTAACTGGTCTTTTTTTTAAAAAAAAGTGCAAGTGACAAACAATTCTGAATAGCATTACCCATAAAACACTGGAACATTGGTTACACATTGAGAATTAAATGAAAGCTATCTTTAACAGTTTTATGGAATTCATATGTTGGTGACAAGATAGACCAGTGCATCTCAAGAAAGGGAAAGGGGTGGATTAGCTCCCCAGGAAGTACCCACAGTGTCTGAAGATATTTTTGGTTGGTACAATTAAGGGTGGAGGTGCTACTAGAACCCTGTGGGCAGCGGAATACAGTGTTGCTATTCAACATCTGACAACACACAGAAAACTCCCCCAAACAAACAGCTTTCAAATCCCAAATGACAATAGTGTTGAGGTTGAGAAATCTCATTGGAAAAGAACCAGAAAATTCTGGAAGTTTCAGAAAGATTAGAAAATCAATTTCTTTTCCAATGAAAATAGACAAAGCTGCAAAGATAGCTGGTCATCAACACAGACAGCTATCCCACCAATAGCGATACGGGCCTTTCTGCTTTCCTGTTTGGATTAGATCTTACTGCTTCCCACAGAACTTACACAAGGTGTTTGGTGTGAACTTGCCAACAGATGCTTACAATCTAAAGGCAAGAGTTAGAGATACCTTAGCAAATCTGACTCTATGCTAAGGAGAAAAGTGGTAACAGGGACCTGAGGTGGCAGGTGTGACTGACACTCCACACGGACTATACCACTCAGGGCAACAGTGACTACAGGTGAGAAGTGGCACAGAGTGGCTTGCTTGCTGCCTTCCACAGTTTGGCCATGGCATTTAGCATCCTCTGTAAAAGTTGCTTCACAGTCAGAAACCAAAATCCAACCACAAGATTGCAAAAGTATTTCTACATTATAAACAAAATCCAAGAATCTGAGTCAAGATTACCATCATCCTAACTATTCTTACAGCTGGAAAGGAAGTTGGGAGTCTATCCACGCAGGTGCCCTGCCTCCTCCATGGATATTTGATGTCAAACTCACTGTGTTCAAAAATGGATAGGAAGTCTTAAAATTCATGTCTGAACATATGACTTACAGACAGATACATATAACTCAAACAAAGAATCTTTACATTTCTATTGAAAATAAGTTGTACAATAGTCTATGCCCAGGAAGAGAATACAGTTTTAGCAATCACTGACTTCAGCCACTAATCATATATGTGTGCATATGCAGATTTGAATATACATGGATATATATGTGTGTGAATATATGTGTGTGTTCATGCATATGTGTGTATACACATTCATAAATATACATAAACATATACATATACAATTAGCCAATGGGGGCAGCATCAGCAAAATGAACTGCATAAAACATTCTGTTAACTCTGATCTTTAGAACAAACAAGTATCAGAGTCATTGGTATTTCATCTCCTACGTCACTTTCTTTCCATACTTGAGACCTTACACAAGACATTCGGTACATAGTGTTGAAAATTTATGTTCATAGTTTAAAACCATATTAACTAAGAATGGAGTATAAAGATTTGGTTAATAATATTAACAACAGCAATAATAGTTGTAGGTATCATTAAGCTTGTTTGTCATTTTCCAGAAACAAGTCCAAGCTTTAGGAAACCATCAATTTCTTAACCAGAGCAAGAAAAAGAGCATCCCTGGGGAGGCCTGGCTGACTGTGGCTTGCTCACCATTCTAACCTGCAGCCTCCAGGGTCCAGGCCTGGCTAGAGATGAAAGACATGACTGTAGCTCGTTCACCATCTTAACATGCAACCTCCAAGACCCAGGGAGGTGTCCTATAGACCACTGGATTGTGGGGCTTGACTTGGCCAGGATCCCAAGAATGCTGATTACCAGACAGAACTCTAAGAGGAATCTAGAGGGTACTGGAGCACTGGAGGCAACACTAACTAGGGGTGGGGGAAGGAGAGGAGACATGCCTTACCTGTTAGGGTCTCTGAACTGAGCTCTGGTAGTAAGAAGCCCAGGGAAGAGCCACCAGAAATATCCAGGGCGAATCCTATGGTTCTGCTGGGCCACCACCCTCTGAAGAGCCTGCTAGCTTTTACTTTCACAGCCATCAACCACGCAACAGCGGAACATCAAAACATCAAGAGTACCAGACTTGAAAATATCAAGGTATCAGATGTCAGCACTATTATAGCGTTCCCAAAGCCCCCAAAATGTTACATTTCCTTTCACCCAAGTTCCTCCTCCTTAGAGCCTGTAGACAAATGACAGAGACTTCCAACACACAGAGTGATCCTCTCGTTCTTCAGTCTCAGAACAGACAGCACCCTCCACCCTACCCAAACTGTCTTTATATCTTAGCATGGTAACTGCAACACACATATGTGATGTCCTAACACTGGCTCCTTTTCAGCTCTCGTGCTGTTGCTGGGTTTTTGGTTTTTTTTTACAAGAATCTGCCCTGTAGAAATGGCCCTGAAAAATCAGAACACCTGTAACATTCTGATCATACTGGTTTTAAACATAGACTCCAGGTGCTCCTTGACACGGAAATAAATATGCCCTTTCAATCATCTCTCCTCATCGGTTGACCAGCCAGGTTGAAGAGGAGAGAAGGAGGCACACAGAGGATTATCCCCTTTGGACTCACGGGAGAAAAGAGCTGTTTTTAGAGGGGTTGGTGCACGGTTGGAGGGCCTATGGCGTTTGGGTCTGAGTGAAAACAGCAAATCACAGTAGGAGCGCACATGACTCAACTCATAAGCAGAAAATCAAAAGCAAGAAACAGGAAAGGAGTGTCCACGGTTCCTACAGAGGCACTTCTACCAGGTTCCAAGTCTTACAGGCTCCATCACCTCCCAGTAGCACTCTACTTTAACACAGGATCTTGGCGTTCCAGACCCTAACTTCAGAGGTTCAAAAATAGATTTATGTAGCAAAGATATTTTAGGGCTAAGGCTTCAGTTCAGTTGTAAAGCACTTACCTGGCGTGTGCCCTCTAATTCACTCGGTGCCTTCTTCCTGACAGATGTTCTTAAGTATCTTCTGAGGACAAACATCCCATTGGGACACTCAGGCCTAAAAATACTGCTACTCCTACTCTTTCACCCCACACAGTGGCTCACAGAGTGGCTCACTCGAGCCTTGGGAGAGATAACAATTCATCCCGGGTTGGGCTCGTCTTGACCCAAGAACACACAGCCTGTGGTCCAATATTGTCCCACTTCACCAACCTGAAGAGACTTCCCTGGGAGCTGTTGTATGTCTTAGACTTTCCACAAGACTAAATACTGGGAGGACCAGCTTACCTGGCCATACTCACTGTTCAGAGCTTTTAACAAAAGTCCAAGAATGCACGTTTCAAACCACAGATATTAATATACAAGTTTCCATCCACAAAGTTATATGAATCTAGCCACAGGGACCCAAACAAAAAAAAAAAAAAAAAGCAAGCCCATCTCTTACCCTAAACATTACTTTGCAGATTGTGAAGTGACCCTGGCTGTCACTTTAGAAGACTACTGTGAACATATGAATTACATGAAGAAAAGGTGAGTTCAGAGACCTTTGTAAACTCCAGGGTGAGCCTGGGCCACAGGCTGTCAGAGCCCGAGGACTCCACGGCTTATAGTATCATCATTGTGTAATCCGACTCGCTGTCAGCACTCTGGTTCTAGCCAGCTTCACTGACTTCCAAGTAACAATGTAATCACTCTGTAATCTGTGTATTTAAGAAGGGCTCACACGGGCACGGCCCTTTGCCATTTCCTTGAAGCCGTCAGCACGGTAACATCTAGAACAAATCTCCTTCCCAGGAAAACGCTTTTCGCCAGGGTTAGCATCATCGTGAGGGGCAGGCAGAAGCCCTTCGTTCACTGGTTGCCTGAACTCAGAGCAAAGAGCTAAAATCCTATCAGGAATTTCATATGGCTTCTTGGGAGCCTGAGGCAGGAGGATTGCATGGGAAGTACAGTGAGTACAAGTCTAATACGAGACTTGTAGCAAGACTTTGTCTCAGAGTACTAAGTAAGAGGGTTGAGGACATAGCTAAGTGGTAGCATGTATCAAGCCTTATGTTTGGTCCTCAGTGCTAAAAAATATTTTATAATTTAAAAAGAAAAACAAAGAATGCATACAGCAGGAAAGCACTCCTCATCGAGAACCCAGACAGAAAGAGTCAGCTTCCTAGAGTTTTTTAGACTAACAGCGTAGACCCGGTGAATGTGGCCACACTCGTCTCTTCCTAATTAATGCCTGGTCTCTCTGTCCTTGTATTTCATTTGAACTTACCCTTCTAAGTCTTGGGATCTAAACACACAATGACCATTATCAGGTAGAAGTAGGCAAGTGTGTCCTTTCCCTGTCTAGCGCCCTTATCTGCAGTTAATTGGATGGTCATTGGAACCCAAGCCTTTAGAGGCTGAATAAGCTATGTGGGACAAGCATTCTCCTAGTCTGTTGACGAACCTCTCTAAAGGGAGATCTTCGTAAAACAATGCCCTACGCAACCGTCTGCCACCTCTGCACAGTTCACTCTTCAGCTTGTGAGATCACAGCTGGATGGAGTCTTTCAGAGTATTTCCAGCCTGAAATCTCCCAGCTCTCTCAGAGAAAGAACAGCCCTGAAGGTGACAACACAGGGAATCTTTCAAAACCTTCCCACTGACCTTTCTAGAAGCCTGATTTTTAGATGAGCACAAGACCCACCAGTGCGTGTCCACCCTGCTCCTTTCCTCTATGGAGGAGGGAGGTGTGGCCAGTTGCTTCTTCTTCCTCACACTGAAGTGTCTGTGGCCTGTTTATTTCCCTCTCTTTGGTGGGAACTGGGGAGGTGACAGAGAGAACAAGCTTCTGTGAGAACTTCGTTCCCTGAAACTGGGACTGACCTGAAGGAAGTTCATTTGATCAGACAACAGTAGGCTCCCTGAGGGAGTCTGTCACCAGATCAGATACCAAATCCAACCCAACTGACAATGAAGATTGACCTTCACAGAGGTAGAACACAATTAGCAGTGATGTAATCTATATGTAAGCTGTTGTCACACAAAAGAGAATCTAAACATTTCTTCTTAGGAAGGGACTCAGACGAGTCAGACATTTGAACAGGACCTTGCAAAGATAGTAGTTGAAAAGCTAAATCAGAAAGATGGGTGAGAGTCAGGGATAAAGATGGCACATACCTACTAAGAAAGAAGGCTTAAAAGTTCAGGACATGGGCTGCAACTAGGTAGGCAAGACCAGACCATAAAATATGGAGGTCAGCAAGTAGGGAAAGAGCTACCAGGGAGTAGCAACCAGGCCACCTCAGATGTTAGCCAGACCCTGTCTGTGAGAGATGGAGGATTGAACAGCATGATCAGATAGCTTTTCTTTTCAATGTCTGCTCTAAGGAAAAATGCAATCTAGTCTGGAAAAACTCAGAACTCCTGTACAGTCCATACAGGTGTGATTTAAAAAAAAAAAAAAAAAACTAGAGCAACCATGATTGGTGATTCTTAACGTATCATTGTTTTCATGATTAGTATCAATTTCTTTATTGGTAGTATCATTTTTATTTTCAGTAAAGCAGGGTCAGTTATTTCATATGTGAACTTTTCCATTGTAACTGAGGTCTGGTTCATCATCATGTCTCAACACCTAGCAGAGAGATCCTGGTGCATTCAGAGCTCCTGTATTACCACATACACAAACAGCGAACTCTGCTGCAAAGACTAAGTGGTGTACTCGCTTCACATGTGTACTAAAATTAGCATGATACAGAGAAGATTAGCATGGCTCCTGCGCAAGGATGACGTGCAAATTCGTGAGGCATTTTATGTTTGTGGATATTAGATGTAAAGAGAAGGATAATCGGGCTACAATCCTCAACCCCAAAGAAGCTAGGTAACAAGGACCCTAAGAGGGACCTAGGATCTCCCAGGGAAGAGGAAGTAGGTGGGATGTCCTGGGTAAATGATAGGGTATAGATGGGAGGGGATGGGGGATGGGAACATGAGGGACCAGGATGGTTGAGGTGTGGGCTGAATAGAGCCGGAGAGTGATGGGGGAGATATCTTGACAGAGAGGACCATTGTGGGGTTATGGAGAAACCTGGTGCCAGAGAGGCTCCTGGGAACCCACAAGGATGACACTAAGCCTCCTAGCAATAGTAGAGAGGATGCCTAAACTGGCCTTCCCCTGTAATTAGATTGGTGACTACCCTAGTTGTCATCATAGAACCTTCATCCAGTACCTGAAGCAGAGACCCACAGTCAAGCACTAAGTCCAGTTGACGAGAGGGTGGAAGGATTATATGAGCAAGGGGTATCAAGATCATGATTGGGAAACCCACAGAGACAGTTGACCTGAACCTGAAGGAGCCCATGGACTCTGAGCCGGAAATGAACTGACCTAGACACTCTGCATCTGGGTGACAATTGTGTAACTTGGTCTTTTGTGGGGCCCCTAGCAGTAGAACCAGGACCTGTTCCTGATGCATGAGCTGCCTCTTTCGAACCTATTTGCTATGGTGGAGTGCCTTGTTCAGTCTTGATACAGCAGGGAAGAACTTGATTCTATCTCAGCTTGATATGTCAAGCTTTGTTGATGTCCTTACCCTGTCTAAGTGGAGACAGAGGAGGAGTGGATGGAGGGAGGTGCAGGGGGAGCCAAAGAAGGGAGAGGGAGGAGAGGAGGAAGGGGAAACTGTGGTTGGTATATAAAATAAATTTTAAAAATGATGAGAAAAACCCTATGTGATATCCGGTTCTTATTTTGTAGATCAAGTAGTGTGCCACATCTCTGCCCTCAGGGTGTAGCTACAGCCATAGTCATGTCTAAATGAATGAGCATGATCTGTTCCAATAAAACTTTAGTCATAAAAATTGGAATCAGACTGGATAGAACTGGACATAGTCTACCTACTTCTGTTGTAGACAAAGGTATTTGTTCTCAGTGATTTGAAAATGGGGCAGTGGGGTTGGGGATTTAGCTCAGTGGTAGAGCGCTTGCCTAGCAAGTGCAAGGCCCTGGGTTCGGTCCTCAGCTTCAGAAAAAAAAAAATGAAAATGGGGCAGTTAATCAATAGTTGCCTAGAAACACAGGGAAGAAACCTCTTGGGGCTGAGTTGGAGTAATTTATCCATCCTGTAGACATCTGCTCTGATAAACTCAGGGTAACAGAATGCCAGAAGCCGGAAAGTTTTGGAGTGATCCCTATTTATGCTAAAGAAACTACTGAGCACCTTATGTTGGCTCTCTGACTCTCTTGTTCTGACCCTCATGTCTGTGGCTTGGGCTTACATTCCACATTTCTGGGGCAGAACTCACTGTACATGTCCTAACTTCACCTTTGTGGGGAGTAAGCAGCTTTCACCTTGTGAAGAAGGAGATCTCAGAACTAGAAACACAGAGTCCAACCAAGTGGGATATTTAACAACACTGACCATCTTGCAGTGTGCCAAGATGCTGATGCCACAGATCTGACAGTGCCCATATCAACTACATCCAGAGAAGCACTTCTCACCAAGGTCAGAGCCACTCCAGGGTTCCAAAAAATGACCAGGTTGAAAAGAAATACTTAGTTCCCAATTTAGTATGAATGCAAAGCAATTGGTCACCACTTGAACTTGGGCTCACTGATAGAGAAGGACTAGACATTTACTTCTGGAGAATGGCATTCCTTTCAGTAATATTGTATTCAAGGCCCAGCTAAGAAACCATTAAGGATCTACTTCCTGTTGATTTCTCCCAAAGTACTACCATTAGGTTCCAAGAACACAGCACTTCTCCAGGCAATAGTCATTAAAATGCTGGGCACTTAGAACTTACCACAGGCTCCTTCTCCTGCCCCCCAATCTCCAGGGGTGTCTTTGACTTTATAAATGAAAGAACAAGAGTTATATATAGTAATGCACCCCTGTAGGCTGAGGTAGATGGATCAAAAGGAAGAAGTCAGCATGGGCTAGACCTGGTCTCAAAGGGGGTAGGGAGAAGAGAAAAAAAAAGGGGAAGGGAGAAAGAAGAAGAAAGGGAGCAAGAACAGACCTGTGCAAATGGCGCTTTCACCCATGCGGTGAGTCTACCCCAATCCCTCCTGGACTCAGTGCCCTTCCTCACTGAACGTTTTATTTCAGGAATTAGGGACATTTTCAGAATGAAGAAGAATTTTAAGCTTACTGGATCCACTTTTGTTGTGACGTGTTTTCTGTTCAAGGCTGAAAGTTAAGGCAACAGAAGGCATGCAGCGGCAACATGTGGAAAACACACCAGTGGTGCAGGTCCAGCACCCAAATGGTCCCTGAAATGGACCTGGAGGCAAAAGCCAGAGAGTTAAAAATTTGTTGACAAGGCAGAACCCTGGGGTAGACTGCAACCAGTACTGCAACCGTGTGTGCTCCCTCCTGCCTCTTGTCTGAAACTGCTGACTGATTGATGGGACAAGCCTCTCCTTGATTTCTTCCTTGGATCTGAGTTCACAAAATAGCTGAAATTATCTCAGCCATAGTGCTTAGACCTTCACACCTGGACTCACACTCAAGTGAGAAGCTTTTTAGGTGTTCGGGACAAATTGACACCATTATCCACATTTTTACTCAAAAGACTTTCCATGGTCAGGTGGCATCCTCAAAAGAGGTGGAAATTAACATCCATGAGAGGTGCTCCCTTAACATCCGTTGATGTGCTCCCTCAACAGCTGCTCATGGCATCCCATTGCTGGAGACTGCTAAGGTACCTTAGGACAGATATGGCTGCTCTTGCAAACATGCTAAATTCTTTATTAACTTGGCCTCAAGGTACCAACAATATTTTAAGATCTACATAAATACATGAACAGTGGGGACCTCCCCCCACATAATTTTTGTAGTGAATAAAAGTGAAATTAATAATATAGAATATGAGTGTTAGAATATACTGTTTTGTTTCTACTTTACCCCTTCCTGACCAAAAGCAAAAACTAAAAAGTCATCTTGGTTGTTTAATTTATACCAATAGTTCTCAACTGGAAAGAACTTTCACCTCCCAGGAAGGACTCAACCAAGAGGACATTTGCAAATGTCAGGAGACACATTCCATTGTCATTGTGTCCATGTCACATGGAGGGTAGAGGCTAGGGCTGCTACAAGACGTCACACAGTACAAAGGACCGTGGTCACTGTAAACTTAACCCACTGCAAGGACCAGCTCCGCTGAGCCTAAGAAGCCCATCCTGACAGGGTGACTGAAAGTAATCCATGCAGCTCACGGACAGGGTAACTGCAGCTGCAGCTGCGATCAGCACCTGCCCACCAGTATTAAGATCTTCATCATGGTCACGGGGTTTAGAGAGGTGAGACCCTGAGCTGCCCGGGGCTGGGAACAGCATTCATTGGGAGCTGTCCTGAGGCACTGTCCAGATGCCTGATAGCTGTAAGGAGAGGAATTTAATCCAACCTGCACTCAGGGCCGGCTCCACAGAGAAAATAACACTGGCTTTCTCTGAAGGGTCTTAGAGTTTACCACCACAATATAAGGAGGCTTTTGTAGGTGGAGAGCCCTGCATTATCTAAAGAACCTAAAGAGTATTTTAAATGCTGAATGATGTACAGTAAGTTTCCATGTATCCACAAAGCAGATGTTAATTACAAAATAAAGTCATCAGTGATATGCACAAGTCATTTTTCTATATCCCCGTCAGGGTGGGGACCTCAGGACACAGATACAAACTATAGAAGTTTGAAGAACAAAGAGCCCTCCATACTGTCTGAAGCTGGAAACATCAGGTAAGTCTGTGTGTGGAGCCAGACGCTGCATGAGGGTTCTCGAGAGATGATGCAGTGGATAAAGAGCTTGTTCCACAAGCCGAGGACCTGATTCCAGCACCCACATCAAAAGTCAGACACGTGTCCAGCACCTGTAACCCCAGCACCAGGGTGGATCCTGGGGGCTCACTAGCCAGCCAGTCTAGCTAAACCAGCTAGCTCCAGTTCAGTGAGAGCCATTGTCTCCAAAGCAAAGTATTGAGGACATTAACCTCTGGCCTCCATATATGCATATACAAGTAAGCACATACATGCATACATACATGAAAGCACACACATACAACACATTGCATGTTGTAGATAAACAAAAATATTATTTTTATAAAGCCTGCAGTGGTTGTAGAACAAAAGTGAGGACCTTACCAGCTGGTGTCTCTCCACCACTGGGCCTCTGCATGCTCAGTCCTCCTCAATACACAGACTCCATCTTCATCCCCAGTGCTCTGGGAGAGAGAGGCTCTGCGAGCTCAGTACTTCCTTTAGCATCCACAATGCCGTAGAAGTAGCAGGCTTCTGTGTGCACACTCACTGCAAGCCAGTGGGCTTTCTCAGTCTTGGTAGCATTTCCTAAACATGATCTCTGTGTTCCACTGGGAACCTCAAGAGTCTAGCAAGTCTGATTATCAAACAAGGCAGGAAAAAATATTTCTTTCCTTGGTGTCTGGAAAAATAGGAATTCCATGAACCTGTCTGTGGAACCTTGACCTCATAAGAAAGGGAAGTCAAGAAGTAGCATATGCATTCTCATTCTCTCCCCTCCTCTACTGCCCCTCCCCCTTTTCTCTTCTTTCCCCTTTCTCTTCCTTGTTCCCTCTGGGCAAGGTGTCCTGTTCCTGTGCACCCGCAACACTGGTTCCCACTGTCTCTGGTCCTTAGCCTCAGGCCTCAGCTCTACAGTCTTTCCGTTGCCCTCCCTCCCACCCCAGCTGGCACAAATCCTATGCTTCAAGGTAGAGATGCAGATGTTCATCTCAGATGAGAGATCCACACCTGGCCAAAGGAGCAGGGTGACTAGACCCGGCACAGCTCTTGAGTCTACTGCTGTGGGAGATATGACATGCATGCAAAGACAGCCTGTTGGCCGACACTTACCAAGGTAAGCAGGACAAGAAGTCCCTGCCAATGCCTAGAGGCGCTAGACACAGGGAACTGTCCCAGGACCTAAGTCACACATCAGTCCCTGCTCCAAGCACCTGTGGCTCTGAGTGTACACATGTCCTCTGGGTCATTCACTCTGGACCAGGCTCTGGCAGTCATATCTGAAGAATGAGTGGCATCTCATGGCCACACCCACCGCAGCCAGGTCCCTTGGGATTCCTAGGACAGTCTTTGCAAACACTTTCAGAAGCAAGGATCTGGTGCAAGTCCACAGCTGTTCTTCACCAGCAGCCTTTTACAGGCATCATATGCATCATAGACATGCATGATCTTCCTGGTAGCCATGCACATTCAGCGCGTTGGGAGCTCCAGAAAGTTCTGGACGAAGAAAGTCACCATTTCCCAAACTTATGTAAGGTAAGAACATTTTGTTTCCTAGTGTGAACATCTTCATTCTGATCTTTCAGTCTTTATGGTACTGAAGATGACTTTTCTATTCTAATACTCTTATCATATATATTCAGATGTAAGACATGAGGGTTTCACATATTGCATAACGGTTATAATAACTGAAGTGATCAAAACATTTGCCACACTACAACAGGTGTAAGAGCCCCAGAACTTCTTAAGCTTAAAGTTTGTGCCATGGGTCACCTTCTCTGTTCCCCTTACTTCCCAGCAACCATGGAGCCATGAAAGCAAGGCATGAGTAAAGTAAACATCTGAGCATGCTCTCTGCAAGCCTGTGAAGTCACAAATGAGGCAGGAGTCTGTCAAGTGGCCAGTGAGGGTGGCCCAGGGCACAGCTGCTCATTTCGCTGTAAATATCCCAGGATCCTTCCCTGGCACAGTCTGTGCCACTCTGGGTTCTTACCTCACCCTTGGCTCCTCCTTGACTAAGCACTGCTCTTCCCGCTCTGGGGTTTATTTAAAAATCACTGAGTAGCTCAAACATCTCCGCCCCTACTTTCTTACCTCTCACTATGACTTTGCAAGTTTCCAGGCCCACAAACTGCAGCTGTCTTCGTCACCTGCCCATGCACCTTATAAGTATCGCTCGCTTATCCTTCCTCCTCAATAACAGCCGCGACTCCTTTAGGGGGTTGCATATCAGATATCCTGCATGTCAGATATTTACATTATGGTTCATAACAGCAGCAAAATTACAGCTATGAAGCAGGAAAAACTTATTTTATGGCTGGGGGTCACCACAACATGAGGAATTGTAATAAAGGGTCGCAGCATTGGGAAGGTCGAGAACCGCTGCTCTATAACCTCCTTTTCCTCCACCTCTACAACTCCATCCCTGTGGCCTGACTCCAGGCCAGCTACCGCTCATCCCACCACACACACACACATACGCACGCACGCACGCACGCACGCACACACACACACACACACACACACACCTGTGCCTAGCTTTGCCTGTCTTGTCTCTCCAGTTCATCTCTGTCAGAATAGGGCTAATATCCATCTCTCCTACATGACATGACCCTAAGACATAGTTCCATATCTCCATATGCATCTTTAAGATAGCTTCAGTGCCACACTTGCCCCCATGGGCACAAGTATCCTCACATGCCTAGTTGGGGTGCTACCTCATCTCTCTACCCCTGGGCCTGAGGCTCAAGCCAGTCCCACCTTCTTGCCAGAATTTCTTTGCTAAAAGCTTCATCTTCTGCTTTACTCCTAGGACACTGAGCATGCGATACTGTGTACTGCCATGTTTTAGTCTTCGGCTCCTAAAAGACAGAGACCACTCTCTGCCTTAGCTCCTGCTTGCTAAGCACAGTAGGAACACAATAATGTTGGCAATGGGCACTGGTCCCATTCATTCTACAGGGCTCTGTTCGTAAGCTGCAGCATCACCACATCTCAACAATGTATACACTCCTGAGATCACGCCTGGGGAGAAATTTGTGCAAGAAAAAGAATGGTTTGTTGACCTTTTCCATAGACAATCTCTGTAAGTACAAGAGTTTCTGGTTTTCTAACTTGCTAGAAGACAAACAAATGAAACCTGGTGTAACCAACAGCAGCTCCTTGATCATTGTTTGGGGACACCATGTTCCAAGAGCATTATGAAATTATAATAGTACCCATTAAAAAATCACAATGCTATTTTACCTTTAACCACTTCACATCATACTACAAAAGGCAATGTTTCTCCCTTTCCTCCTCACAGGGTCTGAGTCAGGTAGAGGGTACAGAGCGCTCACAGCTCTGAGCATCACTACAGATGTCTCTGCATCTCCTGTGCTGCTTTGTAGTCCATTCAGAACAGCTGCCATGGTCTCACTTATCTGTGCTGCAGCTTTCACTGTAGACAGTCAAGATAAAGTTAGGAAAGTAACAGCTGTTGGTGTGGATGTGGAGAAAGGAGAACCTTTACACTGCTATTGGGAATGTGACTGGTACAGTATTCTGGAGAATGCTATGGACCACTACATGATTCAGCAGTCTCATCACTGGATACATAGCCAGAAAATCGAAGCAGTGTGCTTAAGAATCACCTATACTATCAATAGTCATTGCAGCACTAGTCACAGAAGCCAGGATATGTGCTTAACCCTTAACATATACTGTCCACCAGCGTGGCAATAAAGACATTATAGTGTATATATCCAATGGAATATTATTCAGTCTCAAAAAAGAATGGGGCTGAAATACACGAAGCTCAGTGAAACACACCAGATGCAGAAAGACAGCTATCACTTACCTATGCTAATATGTGGACCCTAATGGCCTTTCAAAGACAGCTGTGATTACTAGAAGCTGTAAAGAGAGAGAAGGACTGGAGAGTAGACATCAAAATAAAGACAGGAGTATTAACTTAACGTCACAGTTCACAACAACCTGTTACATGTTTTATGAAGAATACAATTAGGTGTGTAGCAGCTCCAGACACAAAGAACAGTAAATAAACAAGGAGAGAGAGAGAGACATTAATTACTCCTGTTTGACCAATGTGTTATGTGCATTCCTGGAGTTACCACACAATACAACAAACGTGTGTAATTATTACTTGTCAACCTGAAAATGAAAGATTATAAACAGAAATAAATAAATAACATAAATCAAACAGAATCTATGGGGTTATACTGAAGCAGCGGTGGCAGCAGCAAATATTTGCTGGACTGAATATCCTTTTGGAAACACTGAATTTAAATGTCACCATGAACATCCACAGCCAGCATTCTTTTCTGCACTTTCAATGAGAAAACTAGGCCAGGGATAGCAGTTTACACCTAGAATCTTGGTCCTTGGAAAATTGAGGCAGGAGGATTGAAAGTTTGAGCCCTGCCTGGGCAACCTAGCATGACCCTGCTTTGACTAAACAGAGAAGAGAAGGAGGAGGAGAAGGAGAAGAGAAGGAGGAGGAGGAGAAGGAGAAGAGAAGGAGGAGGAGGAGGAGAAGGAGAAGAGAAGGAGGAGGAGGAGGACGAGAAGGAGAAGAGGAGAAGGAGGAGGAGAAGAGGAGAAGGAGGAGGAGGAGGAGAAGAGGAGAAGAAGGAGGAGGAGGAAGAGGAAGAAGAAAAGAAAAATGAGAAAGTCAAGGATTACAGAAATAGAAAAACTTTATCCACCATCACTCAAGGCCACCCTGGCAGGAGATGGAGCAGATCAGGACCCTGCTGAGTCTGATTAAAGTCTTGGTCTTCACGAGCTCCTTGCAGGTATCAAGAAAAACAAAATGATCCAGGTACATTCCTACCCTCTTGAGCCCCAGTGAGCCCAACGGGCAGACTTGGCTGCGTCTTTGCACAGGGCACACATATGTCAAGAAGTAGACCCTTACTCAGAGGTTTCTTCTTCCCAGAGAGCAGTGTGCACAAACATGGCTACTTTCTAATTCTTGGCTGACAGCAATCCCCCAAAGACACCTGTGGTGGAGGTGGAGACAGCCAGCATTTCTGACAGAAGGTACTCCAGGCCACTCTTCAAGATACGTTGGAAGAAGCAGACTCCATGTTCTGGAGGCCTCTCACCCTGACAAATGACCCACAGAACTCATGCTTCATGAGCGATGTGACATTGCCTGTAATCTGAAGTTTCACTAGACAAAGTAAAAACAACCACATCCACTCTGTATCGAAGCCCAAACCCCTGAGGTTCTCAGAGACTAGCAGCAGAGAGACCTGTGGCTTTCATAACTTTGTCCCAAGGGTTAAGCAACAACCCCTCAAGAGGTAACAAATGTTTTGGGTGAAGCCCTTAGGGAACAAACATAAAGATATATAATCACTATAAAAAAAAGTCATGATATTTTCAAAGCAAATGTCTCTTGTAAAGGAAATAGCTAAATCAGAGTATTGAGCTGAATCTTGACTGGGAAACTCTGAGTTCACTTATAAAGGGAATTCTGGTCATAATGTAGATGATTCACTTGCTGAAAGCAGGAAACTTGCTTTTAAGATCTGGACATCTCTGTCTTCATTGCTACCTGAGTTAATAGCTCTCCCGGTATTGTTCCTTGTAGTTCTACAATTAACCTTTAGTCATACCATTTTTTCTTACATAAGACTTACACAGATTGTACATAAAGTGTGTGTATATATACGCAAGGCCTTTGATCTGGAGCCGCCATCCACACACGACTAATGGTTTATGCTTGTGAAATTCCAAGGAGACCTGAAGTTCACTGTGATGTTGGAGACAGAAAAATCATTATGTTTTGCTGTGTTATGCCAAGTAGCAGTGCTTTCAATTTAATTAATGGTGGTAAATGACTCAGTTGAGTGATTCTTTTAAGGATGACTGTTATATTAAGACAAATAGATATATTCCTAGACCTGTTAAGTACAGTATATAAATGGCCTGAACATTTGATCAAATTGTATGGTTAATCCTCTAATTGCCCATTGAGAGACTGTTGCAGGAATAATTATCATACCTGGTCCTATTCATATGCATTGCTAATCCCTTTAAAAATCTTTAGAAGCTTTTTGGCTCTAGTATATTCTGAGGCTGACGTATTTGCAGGTTTGATAGACATTTACGGTAAAATACCACCCAGAACACACATATGTTTGTTTCCAAAGTGTTTTCTGCATTGAATGTAAGTCTTCAAAATGTTTGCCTGAATCATCTGGACTGGATTCTGGTGATTCAGACACATTATCCGGGCCTTTTGCTGCTCTGAAGGAACAGGAAGATAAGTGAGAAGCGATGAGGGTTATGTTGGTCTTAACACAAGACGGCCAGAAAAGGAGATGTGGGTTGGAGAAGAATGGAAAGGCTTCAAGGACACACAGGGGCCTAGCTCTGGGGACAGAAGAATCTGAGCAACAGAAGCAATGAGCACAAAGTTGGGAATATTTCTGGGACACCGTTTCAGTCCATTTCCGGTGCCATAACGAAATACCCGAGTCTGAGTAATTTACAAGTGAAGGTTATTTAGCCCAAGGCTCTGGAAGCACAAATGTTCAGGGCTGGGAGCCACATGTGATGATGGCCTCTTGCTGTCTGGACAAGCAGAGGGCACCCGTGATGGAAGGTTGTGAAGATGAAAGGGAATGGGCATCAGAGAGAGGGGGAACAAAGGAGGCGACTTGCTTTTAAACAACCCATTCTTAGAAGATCTGATCCAGCCTGAAAAGACAGACATTAATTTACATTAAAGGACCTCCCTCCCTCCAGTGCTACACTGGTGGCCAGGTTTCCATGGGTTTGGATGGCGCCATCTGCATGCAGATCACAGCAGACAACTTTCCAAAGACTCCCAAAGGATACCTGGGGACAAGCAATAATGAGGGCCACCTGCAGTGATCCCAAATCAGACCACGTAGACTTTCTCTACTGTGCATGAGCCCCAGTGGAAGGGATCCCTCAGCATGGATGGGCCATCAAGGTGGCCAGAGAGGATGGGTGGAGGCCAGAGAGGATGGAGGCCAGAGAGAGAGGATGGAGGCTTTCCTCTGCAGTGCCCTCCATAAGAGCAGGAGGGGCACATATGACAAAGCAAAGGTCTGTGGATATTTGAGACTCTGATTTGGCAGTCACTCTCTTGTCTTCTTTTCTGCTCAGGGGACACTTGATTTTGCATGTTCTGATGGAGGCCCAAACTGTCCATTTGGTAATATTAGTCCTTGCCACACTGGTATCGATGGCACAGGAGGGGATTTGGGCCAGTCAGTCCAATCCTGACTCTGACACAGGAGCTTACCATGCAAAAACATAGGTGGAGCCTGGTTCCATCTGACCAGAGATCCCCTAGCCTACAGACGTGTCAGTCATCCAGCCTAGCAGAGGTGACACCCATCCTTGATAACAGGACTATAGGTAAAGTTTTGTGTCCACATAGTCTTGTATCCAGCCAAAATGTCATTTTTAAAACTGGCCGTAGCCTCGCAGTCCATGATGCCAGTCCTCATAGAGAGGCCGTTCTCTTCCTTTTACTTTTGAAAACATAGGTTTTCTTCTGGAATTAATCTGAATTTGTTCCTGCTGCAGCTGAGAACTGGCTGGAAATAAGGCAGACAGGCATAGGGAATAGCCTAGCAACCTGGGACTCTGCTTGCCTTTAGCTATTCACACAGCACTCTTGAATATACACTTGGCAGCCTGAGACCTTTACCTACATGTACTATACCTGCACAATCCTCTCCTAACAATGCACCTAGCAACCTTCAACCCCCGACATGCATCAAGTTACATGCACACCTTGCTCTGAGCAAGGGAGTAAGTGTCTTCTCCCATTAACAATCCTCAAACTCAGACTGATTGCATTCTGTCATTCTTCACATATGCCCAAACCGTGTCCTCCAAGAGAACTGTGAGGGAAAACACGGTGTTTACCATTATATACCTACAAATCATTTGGCATGTAAATAATTAAAATGAGATGTATTATGGTTACATAACTTAATCTGCCAATCAAAATAAAGACAACCAAAACTATACCCTTTAATAACCTCTTAAACACCATAAAATGAAGCTCCAAATAATAATCAGGGTTTCCTCACTCATGTGGGCTGTTGTGGGTCTCAACAGTGTATTCCTTTCTAATCGTTAATCACTTTAATTTGAATAAAGTTTCCTTGCTCCTTTACAGTCTATGTGCATCTCTAGTTCATTCTTGAATAGGATGCCAAGAACCTGGAAGCACCAGGCCCTGCCTCAGGGAGGGCAGATGGTCCTCTGAGAAGGAGCAAGTGTTGAGCTGCAGATCTCCTCCAGACAGGAAACTTCAGGCGGGGAATGCCCTTTCTATGCATCCAGTCAAGCAATTTTCAGTGAGTTCCAGAGAGAAGGGAGCTCAAAGCCCAAATCTATTATTGCCTGTCTATATTCTGGAAGAAATAGGTCTCAGAGAAAACTACTAACAGAGCTACTTGTGTCCTAGAGTGCTGCTCGAGGCAGTGCATGCTCCGTGCTGTGGGGTCCCAGGTCCCATTAATTCAGATTTATGACAGAGCCAGGGCCTAAGTATTAAGCCCCCATGCTCCTCCATTCCCTCTTCCCCCAATGCTGCAAGTTGCCCCTGCTTCAGAGTCTTCAAGTAAACTGCCAGGGAAACAGAGGCTGAAAATACCATGAAGCCTAGAGAAGCCAACCCAGGGCAAGATCGAAAGAGCACCAGCAAGGCAATCAGGGAGGGGGCAGACCGTCACAGATGGATGAGGCCTCTGAGTGAGGACGAAAGCCAGCATGTGTGAGGAAGAGTGCTGGATACTGAATACAACGAGAGGGGTCAGGGGCAAAGATTGTTCTTTTCCCAGGGACAAGCACCAATCTAGAGGCAAACCATGGTTTTGCTGGTTCATATGAACTCTGTGAAGTTTGCACTAATTGCAGACTCTTGGGAGAGTTAGTGTCTCTATGACAACTACCGTGGGCACAATAGCGATTAGGCTTTATAGAGTGTGTCATGTGAGATTTGTTGTTTTATTTTATCACATAACTGAGCCTGCCCTTGTTTGTTTGGTCCTCTCTTGTCCTGTAAATGTGCTTGTCTGTCAACAACTTAGAACCAAGAGGTAACATTCGTTCAGCACAATGAGTCCTATGACAGATACCTTCTCAGAGACCTTGTATACACACACACACACACACACACACACACACCTGCCTAGTTCTGTCTCCTCCTCTACCCATTGGACTAGTTTAGAGAATGGAAATACATATAAGTAGAACAAAGTTTCAGATCTGTTAAAAACCTAATATTTTGTAATATGAAATGGACAGATACTGAGAAGAATTGAATTAGGAATCATGCAAGAGAAAAGTATGAGCTGAATAAAAAGCCCTTTATCACAGTTATGACATTAAAAACTGCCTACAAAATTACATTCCAAATAATTAAAAGAATAACACAGAATAGTGGTGTGTGGGGAGGAATAAAAGAGCCTTCCAAGCCATTTCCCAAGTGCCACAGGCCTCAAGTGAGCAGCCTCTGCCATGGAGTTGCCAGTGGAGGAGAGGGTACTCGGCTATTCCAATGTACATCTCAAATGACCATTTAACTTCCAGACCTTCCTTCATGCCAGCACAGGGCTGTGCTTCCTAATGTACAGGGCATACGTTCCAAGGCTTCCGTGGATGTCTGAAGCCTTAGATAAAACCATACCATACAAATACTATATTCCTTCCTCTACGTGCATAACTGCAATCAAGTTTAATTTGTAAGTTGGGTGCTAGAAGAGGAATATCTGCAACTAATTAAAAATGAAATAATTACAGCAGAGATAATAACGTTACATGACTGCGGTGTCTCAGAAGATCTTCCCCGGCCATACTGGGCCTGGCTCCTTGGGATACAGTGCAGCGATGCCAACACAGTGAGAGGGAGAGCGGCAGGCAGCTTTTGGACTGCCGACTCACAGTATGTCACACTCACCAGCTGCTCGTTTCTATAATTTTCACCTGAGTTGATCACAGATAACAAAACTTCAGAACATGGAACCTCTACGGAGTAGTTACTCCTTGTGTTATGAATAGGCAGAGGGAGCCAGGAGGGCCAAGAAGCTAGAGCTGTGAACCAGCTGTGCACAGAGGTTCTTAGACGTATGAAAGAGGCACTGACATAGCCACATTCTCCAACTCCCAACTTCCAAGTCACTCAACCCACAGCCAAGACCTTGAAGAGCCACCATACTGGCACAGGAGTATCAGGAAGAGCAAGGAAGAAGAAGGCCCTGTTATTGGTGCTGGGCTGGGGCTCATCTCTGACATCATCAGTTCAGCTCCCTCAGTGAAGCATCACTAGAGGCATCACAGGGTGACCTCATTCTACCACAAAGTCCTGACAGTAACCACACAAGCTGGGGCACTGCCTGAAGAGCTGCACCGGCCCACACCAGCGCACCAGCAGTAGGGGGGCGGAGGATCAAGTGATTTGCTGGGGAAGCTAATGGGCGTAGGAGCCCGGTGTTCTGAGCTGAATTGTCAGCTCTGATTACACACTAACCATATGACCCGTAGGCAGGTTACTCAGCCTCAATTTAGTCACCTCGAAAATGAGGGTGACCCAGCATGCTGCCCTGATGCAGCTGTTGTGGACATGACCCAAGATGAGTACCAACCTCCTCTTTGCTCTTGGACAGATTCAGGCCAGCAGCTCTTTTTCTTCAGGCCTCCCTTGTCTTTTTAAATGAGGACTCCCAAGACAATTGCTGCCATGTCCTTCCTGGAGGATGCCTTGAAGATATCGCATGGCTGGCCTACAATCTACCAGTGTTTATCTTCTCAGAGTAAGGCCTATAATGGAAACGAATGGGTTTTTTAAAGTCTTATTTTTCTTCCTCTAATTATCCCCCTTGAAATAATATAGCATTGCTGTGACCATGAGATCTGATAGAGAATTGTTATTTTGAGCTAATGAACTTGAAAACTGATAAGAAAGTAGATTTTGCATCACACATACATAAAAACGGCAGGTATGAAAGATAAAGTGCATGTTAGTCAGATCAGCACGGCTTGTCCACATAAACACTTATTTCAAAACACCCCAGCATATACTAACAACTCTCCTTCATGTTATGACAGCCTGTTGACAGCTTCATTGCAACAAGACCAAGAACTTGAGCTACGGTGACCCAGGTAAGCACATGCATATTCCTTGCTCCACTGAAACTGTGACGTAATGTGTGTTCGCTGTCTTAATCTGCTAAGTTTAGGGTAATTTATTGCTCAGCAATAGCTAGCTAACTAATGAATTGCCTGATAAACCCCATGCGTGTGTGCACGTGCGCGCGCGCACACACACACACACACACACACACACACACACACACGAATTCCTTGAAATATTATTTCAACCAGACAAGCATGGTACCTTCTGGAGGAGTTCCCCAAAGTCATCCTGAGAGAGGCTACATCCTGCCACGACGTCCATGGGTCCCTCAGCCAAGTCTTCAGTCCCTGGTACCCAAGGAGCACTCCTCTCACATCCAGCTCCATTGCACACCAAAATGCATTCTAGACATAAAAAAATCATCTTTGGTCTTCTATGTGTTTATTAATGAAGGAAAATCATCAAGAGTCTATTTGCCTTACTGAAATAAAATGTCCTTGAAATCATACTAGGGAATAGAAGGGGTATTCAAATTTTATGACTCATGGAAAACCTGATGTACATGGGACCAACTGTGAATTGATGATCCAATAGTGCTTGATGGAGACTTCTTTTAAGTATTTAAAATACTGGTTATTATTTTAAAAGAACCAAAGAGCAAAAATGGATTGTGAATATGTTAACTCCGATGTCTTTAAACATCTTGGAGATTTCATAAATATTGAAGTTAATAGCAGCCACTCAGCATTTACATGGTGCATGGTGTATATGACCATTCATAAAAGACTACACCAGAGATCTGCCATAACATCTCAAGTTCTGTATCCATAATTTAGTTAATCCCCAAATTCCTTGCCATTATTATGTTGTGATGAAACACCCTTGACCAGCAAAACAATTTGTTTGCTTGTGTAAAATGATTCATAAAATAAAACTTTATTTCTGACAGGCTATAAAATCTTATAACTGAGTGATCCTGTGGGGTGATAAAATGCGGCAGGTACTAACAGTGATGACTATTGGTCATGGGCAACAGAGCTCAGAGCAGTAAAGGAAGGCACAAACCATCACAGTGATTTAGTTTGGGGGAGATGGTCTGCAATAGGCATGACTAATGGTTTTTGAAGCGAACTGGCCATGAGTTATTCTAGACTTTGCTTGAGTGCGTATGAACATCTTTATCATAATGTGATTTAGAAAGGAGAAGGGCTGCCTATGGATTTGGAGAAAAAATGAAGTACTGTACTTTGTATTTCAAAATAAATTTATAAAAAATTGCAATGTTACCAAATCAAACAAGGGTCAGATAATTGTTTTCTAAGGAAATTTCTTCTATTTGCCTCTGTGTAGTTCAAACTTGAGTTGTTCTTCAAAATACACTGAACTCTCAATTCCCTCGAGTTAAATTCTCAAAACAAAGGGAGATAAACATTTAGAAATATCTATCTCAAAGGCTAGGCAGTCAAACAAATTGCACTCAAAATATGAGACCACATAACTATACGTAGAAAAATTTAACAGGTGTTAATCCTTTTAAGTTCTCTTGGCAAACTGGGAGTGAAAGGGAATTTCTCACAGCTGATAAAGAGAATCTATAAATAAAAGTAAGAAAAATATTGGATGCTTTTCTTTCCATCCTAATTTGAAGAACACAAGGAAGCTACCCTCATTGTCCCACTTCAGTATCTTACTAGAAGTACTTGCTGTTGCGCTAAGATGACAAAAAGAACCGGAAGACAGAAAGACTGGAAAGGAGCCAGGGATACTGTCTACAGAGGATGTCATGATTTACTAAAGTAACTGTATGAAATGCATCAAATAATCACTGGAGCTGTTGTGAAGATTTAGCAATATATTAACATACAAGCTCAACTTGCAAAATTCTGGTATAATTTTAATACTTGAATAAACAATTGATAAATTATTTAAAGTAATTAACAGTGACAGCAAACAACATAAAAGTCAGAAGCAAACATTTTGCATTCAAAATGTGTATTTTTTTGCACTGAAAACTGTACATTACTAATGAAAAATTTAAAAAAGTAAAATAGATGAAGAAACATATACTATGTTCATGGACTGGGAGATTCAACATTATAAAGATATCATTTCACCCAGAGCTGAGTCATAGATTTATAATCCCAAAAGGATTTTATAGAAATTAATAGGTTATTATAAAATTTCTCCAGGAGTTCAAAGGACCTAAAGTAGAAAATCAATATAAAGAAATTGGAAGCTTTATAATATCAAATTTCAAGATATATAGGAATTCAGAGAAAAGGGGTGGCATAGGCAGATAAGATGGAAAATGGATTTCACTTTTTCCTAAAAGTATTTAAAGCAGTTCAATGAAGAATAGTGATAACTGGTCACATTACAGGTGGAATTGTACTCAACCTCTTTCTCATACTATCCATAAAATTAGTTTGAGACAAATTATAGCCCAAAATGTAAAAGCTAAAACCATGAAGTTTTAAAAGAATAGGTGTAGGAATGTTCATGTGAGTTGGGAAAAAATTCATAGAAAAAATAACATTAAATTATTTTAAAACTAGATTTCATTAAAATGGACGACTTCTCTTCATCAAAAGACAATTCAGAAAATGCAAAGGCAACACACACAGGCTTGCCGTACGTAGTTGTGAAATATGTATCTGACAAGGATCTGGGCTCAGCTCATATAAATAACACCAAAAACTCAATAATGGGTCATGCATAATTTTAAAATATACCAATTTCACTAAGATAAACTTATAACAATTGAAACAATCTTCAAAACTTAAATTATTATAAATATAAACTGACCCAAAAAAGTAAACAACAGTTAGAGACCTTTTCGGTGAGCTGGTCCAACAAGAGGCAGAACCAGAGGCAGAAAAGCAACAGGATTTCCTCTGCCAAGCATAAGTGATGGAGAAGGGAAGACAGGAACCATGCAAAGTTACAGAGGCCGAGGCACAGCACTTGCCTGGCACTGAGGAAGCCTTCAGTTCCCTCTCCAGCACTGTAAAAATGCTTTTTTAATTGTTTACTTATACTAGAAGCCTAGGGGATGTGATGTGCTGCCCTGTAAGCAGGGGTTGTTGTACATTCTTTGGAAGAGCAGACATCAGTCAAGGGTGGGACTGTCAAGTGGGGTGGATTTAGACCTAATAATGAGGGCAGAGTTAGTTACACAACTCAGCAGATTTAGGGGCTCTGTGTGTTTTCTCGTGCCTTTCACAACAGTGCCCTGTGATAATCAGGCATTAACATGATCCCTGGGTGGTAGGAGAACCTGAAATCACCAGCTGTGGAAAGCTGGGGGGAAGGACTAGAGGGATTCCAGGTCAGAGGCAAGAATTGCAAACACTGATCTGAGAGACAGGGAACCATTGTGCTGTCCTGGTGACCTCAAAAGCCTAGTCTCAGTTGTAAGCATTGTCTTTGCCCAACAGCACAGCCCACTGTGACTTCGACGGCTTCATCACGTGTTCAAGAGCCAATGCCACTGCCACGACCTGCATGGACAGAGAAAGGTCAGCACTGCCTATCAAACTCTTGAGAACAGAGCCAAATTGGGAGTTCCTAATGCAGGACGTGTGGGCTGCCCACAGTTCTTGTGCCACCTCAAAGCTGGGAAACCATGATGCCAGGCCATGTGCAGGGGGCTGCTTTACTCACAGATCAGGAAGCTAGTTTGCATGGGTCAGGCAGTAAGGCTCGGGAAGTGTGGAGTCTGTTAATGAGGGAAAAACACTCATCTGAAGGCCAGATCTGGGCCCTGGACTTGCAGGGGGTTCAAACCTCAAACTGTGTCACATGTGGCCCCATGAGCTTCTTCCTCCTCACCTGAAAAATGGTAATTGGCCCACAGCACTGTGACTTCGTATTCCTTCCTTTAAAGAGATCTCTGTAGGTGAGGATGTAATTCAATGATAGAGAAATTGCTTCTCATGTCCAGAAGCCTGGATGTAGATCCCACTGCCGGGAAAAAAAAATACAAAAGGTGTCTGCATCTCAGGTACAAAGAAATCTGATCATTTTCTACATTTCATAGATAATAGCTGCTCTGGTGTCCAATACCTGATGTAGATCTTGTCCCTAAGAATGAAAGGCAGAGCTCCACCCTGCCAGAAATGGCCTGCGTTCTGCTAAGCCCTGTGAGGACTGGCTAGATTAGGGGAGCCTGACAGTAAGATGTGGACCTCAAGGATTTGATGCCCCATGGGAATGACATAACCTAACAAACATAGTAAACCCCCTCATCTCTAAGAGCTCTCTCACTTACTTTCATTACATAGACCAGGAAACCGAGGCACAGACTGGCTCACACAAGGTCAGACTGCAAAATGAGCAAAGCCAGATTCAAAACCAGAGTCTTGCCCTGAATGACGATGCTGTGTTACCTCCTAAACACCAAAAGAGTTAGCAGGTGCTGACAGAAAGAACACAGCCAACCCTCCATCTTCAGGGTTCAACCACATCCAAGGTTGAAGCGAATCCCAGGTCAAAGCCACTGATGGGAAGAAAAATGCCTTGTCCAGCCCGTGCACAGGCTTTCTCTGCCTGCAACTTGGGCAGTACAGGTTAAGCGTTATTTCTTTGCTTTCCACTGATCCGCAGGTACGTGAGAAGTAGGGTAGGTGTGAGTTCTCCAAACCATGTCTTTTTCTAGAAGGGATATGAGCACCCTGGGATGCTCTAGTGTCCACGGGAGTCCTAGAACCACTCCCCCTGCCTACACAAGGACTCATAAGAAGTGTCCTCAAGGCCTGAGCAGACTCACCCAGAGTTCCCGATAGCTCAGCCTGTCAAGGCTCAAATGCTATGTATAAAGTGGCAGACCTGGGAAACTCACCTCTGACTTTCCAATCCAAAGGCCTTAAGATCCTTCCTGCATCTTTTGCTGCATCCACATTGGCCCTCCTTAACCTGCACAGGCCTGGCATCCCTTGCAATGCTACAAGGAAAGCAGGTGCTGGATCTGGGATCTCACGATTTGGGGGAGCAGCCAAGCTCCTGGCTCTGTGCCAGAAAGGTGAGGTGAGGGTAGCAGGGAGTTGTTTGTGTCGATTCAGCTTTAGGACAGCTCTGGCCAGGCTTCGAGCTGACACATGGGTGAAGAAGGTCACAACAATAACAAACATCCTTGGTCTGAGATCACAGGAATTGCTTAATTACACACTGTATTGTGTTATTACAGTGTTCGGTCTTGTCTCCTGTTCACCAGCTCCCGCTGCCTCCCCGGGTGTGGCCTGCAGAAACTTGTGGCCTGCCACAGGGTTTCCATGTGCTGTCAGGCTCCCTGGCCTCGACAGTGGGGTGACCTGGCAGAGAATTGCCACCAAAGCCAGGGCCAGATGATCTGAAGCCGAGACGTGGAAACCCAGGTTAGAACACAGAGGGGCCTTGGGCCACAGTCACATCCTCCCCTAAGCAATGCTACTTTATCTTATTTTCTTTCTAAACAAAAATGATCACTTCTGGGCTGCGAGATTGCTCAACGAGGAAAGAGGAACTGTTTCTCTTCCTTATCGTTTGCTGTTTACATAGTGCACAGAGGTAGCGTCTGGATGTGATCTATGGGAAACCCCCGCACTAAACTGGAAATTCTGGCTTCTTAAGTAATCTGTTAATGAAATTGTGAGGATGAATAGATTCTCGTTTCATTGACTGTCAGCAGAATATTTGCTATTGATGAAGTGTGAGGTTTTGTTTTGACCTTCTATTAAAGAAGTGAGATTTAAATATTTTTTCTTTTGTCCCAACACTGGGTATTGAAGTCAGTGCCTTGGCAATACCAAACGTTCTCTACATTTAAGCTGTACTCCCAGATCCCTGTCTTGTTTAGAAAACAATATGCTAACAGAAAATGAAAAATAACAACTTTGAACCAAAAAGAGATCAGTGGAGTTAGGTGACTGCTGGCAAAGATGTCACTTAAGTTAGTAGGAAGGAAAGGAGAAGGTGCGCCACGTTCAATACAAAATTGGCCCCTTCTGGGTTTTTCTCTTTTTTTTAGACAGCTCAGAAGCTGAGGCAGGCCTCTAACTTACAGTGATTCTCCTGCCTCAGACTCCTAAGTGAGTCTCCACACTCAAGTTGGTCCTAAACTTTTAAACATACATTTTCTTGAATGCTCACCAATGTAGTGAGAGGAAAACATCTTTAGTACTTGCTTGCTTTAGAGGATGGAACACAAGGGAAGGACAAAAACAAGCCATAATTGAAATCCTGGGAACATTTACAAAGAAGAATGACATTGTAGATACCCCATGACATTCCGTTCCTAAAAAGTCACCTCGTGGCCGAATTCTTAGAGATCATTTTGAAATCTGCTTGCTCTTTATTATACTACTTAATTTAAAGTGCACATTTTCTCCTTTTCATTAAAAACGTTTTCATACAATATATTCTGATCACAGTTTTATGTCCCTCAACTCTTCCCAGATCCTCCCCACGGACCAACTCCATTCCCTTTCTTTCTCTTTAGAAAAACAAAAACATGCCGGGCAGTGGTGGTGCACGCCTTTAATCCCAGCACCCGGGAGGCAGAGGCAGGCAGATCTCTGAGTTCAAGACCAGCCTGGTCTACAAGAGCTAGTTCCAGGACTGACTCCAAAGCTGCAGAGAAACCCTGTCTCGAAAAACCAAAAAAATAAATAAATAAAAAATAAAAAACAAAAACAAAAACAAGCAAGCAACAATAAAAAAAAATCTGCAATTGATACCTGCTTAAAAGTGCCCAATTGTTAAATGGTAAACTTAGATTGTCCTTGAGACAGGGTGCTATGAATAATGATCCTCCTTTAGGATAAGACAGTGTTGGCTAGGAGTGGATGGTCACAGCTTCTGTTTCCATTTCTCCCACAAACTCCAAAGACAGATTTGACTTGGAACTATCCAGACTCAGGTTTCCCACCAGAAGAATAAGCAGCTCAACCAGCTTGTCTCCGCGGCTGTTCAGAAAGACAGGACTCTGCTGCCATTCATCTGTGTCACTGTAGGTTTGGTTTCTGCAGGCCTGGAGTTTGGCATTCTTGTGGTTGAGAATACCTGCTGTGGGAGCCTGTCCCCATGCTGCTCGTCACTTCACGCTCACTTCAGTACACCAACAGGTCTCTCAGGAACTCCTCAAGGACATTAGGAGGAAATACCATACACAAACAAAGGACCACTCAATGCAGAAGGTAGCAGATGCCATGATCCAATCACCAGTTCTTCCCTGATTACAGGAGCTACGATCATCTTACAGGAGCATCTTTATGGGACTAGGTTTCTGCCAGCTTTAAGATGATTCTGCTTGCCTCTTGCTTGAGACCTAGCTGATCAAAAATGTAGCATACCCAGCTCTCCCTCGAGTTCTTATTTCCAATTCTCTTGAATGTTCAACAACTGTTTACAGAGAAAAAATCATCAGTATTTGTATTGAAAGATTAATTATAAAGAGAGAAAAGAAGCCATGGTTTGGATCACATAAAAAGCTGTATTACCTTTGGGGTGTGCTGGAATATTCTTTTACTAAAGTTTAAGCTACACTATCATCTCTATTTCCTCTCTATCCAGTGCCCCACTCAGCAGCCAGACTGGCACAGGGAAGCGGGGGAACAGAGATGATAGAGCACCTGAAGGTCACTCAGGTAATCTATTAACCACACTTCCAATTTATCGGTGAAGACTGTCCTTACTCTTATAGACTGAATGATGCCCCTTCTCTAAAACTCTCAGAAGCCCAAAACCTCAGTACCATAAAATATGACAGCATTTGAAGTCAGAATCCTTACCAAGTTTGTTCATGTGAAATGAGGTGATTAGGGACAACCCCGATCCAATTTGACTGGTGTCCTCATAAGAGTTCCTTAGATGATCAATACATACAGACCATGCGAGAAACTATCTCAAGACACTATCTGAAAGCAAGAGACAAAGGTCTCCAAAAACACTAGCCCTACCCGTAACTGATCTTGGACTTCAGCTTCCAGAACCATGAATAAATGTCTTTGTTTTGTTATGGCAGGCCCAGCCAATTAATCACTTCTCTAGTAAATGTCTTCATGAGCATTTGAAATAAGGAATGGGGGTGGGGCTGGAGTAATATCTCAGCAGTTAAGAGCACTCTTAACTGCTCTTCCAGTGGACCAGGGTTCAATTCCCAGCACCCACATTGCAACTAACAACAATGTATAACTCCAGTCCCAGCACCCAAATGGCAGCTCACAACTGTCTGTAACTCTCATACCTTCTTCTGGCCTCTACTGGGACCAGGCATGCATGTGGTACACAGACATCCATGAAGGTGAAATATATGCACACATAAAAATAATCTAATTTTTAAAAAATGAAGTAAGGAACGGGAGGATGTTTGGAAGGATCCCAAAAGCTGTATCTCCCATGGGTCCCCACTGCTCACTTAGTGACGTGCTGATGTTCCTAATACCCAAAGGAGCCCTGCACACAGGGACTGTTCTCATGGTGTGTAATGGTTAGAATAAGAAATGCCTTGAACACTTGTTCCCTGGTTGGTAGCACTGTCAGGAGAGGTGATGGGGGAGCAGGCTTGCTGGAGAAATTCTGTCATGGGATGGGGGTGCAGTTTTAAGAACTTAAATCCATCCCCCATTTCTATCACTCTCTTCTTGGGTCTCATGTTTAAAGGTGTGAGCTCTCAGCTTTCTACCCCTGCCACCATGGCTGTCTCTTGCTGCTATGCTTTCCAGTCACAGTGGACTCTTATCCATCTGGAATCATAAGGCAAATCAATTGTCTCTTATTCAAGGCACCTTGGGCATGGTTTCTATCACACCAACAGAAAACTAATATAGGGTTCCGGGCCCTAGACTGGAAATCACGCTGCTGCTCGGTGATAGAACTATTTTCCCAGATTTCTTTTATGATACTAGTGAGGGGGCAGAAGCGAGGTGCTCAGTGGGGCCTTACTTACAACGTGACGTAAGCCTTGAGGGTCACTGAATTCTTTTCTCTCACGTGAGGTCTCTCCATCTAGAGAACCTGTCTACAGCTAGAGCATCCTCATGCTTTCTCTGAGCCACATCTTTCTTCCATGTGTCCTTCAACCTCTAAAGATGTGCTTGGCTACACTTTTGCACTGCCTTAAGGTCCTCTCCACCTCTTTGAATGAACAACTTCCCACTGGTTGCATTCCAAGGGGCAGGATAGCTTTGCTTCTGGAAAGATTCCTGGAAAATAGCTGTTTTCCTCTCATCTGTGGGCCAGTGCTACATGGAGGCAACAACATGATTGCTCTTAGGCACCAAAGTTCATCCACTTCTAAGAATACCGACATCAGCTGACATGAGGTGCAGCACGTCATAATTTGTAAGACAGGAGAACATTAAACCTTCACATGACCCAGTAGGGTATATTTTTTATCAGGAAAGTGGTATAGTAAGGAAGTATAATCTTTGTGTGAAGACAGAGGATCTGTTGACTCATGTCCATAATATGACCACCTTTCAGTCCATGAGATGGACCAAATTATGCACAGCAATCAATTATAGCATGATTTGTCACATGGATTTTCACTGTGCTGCTTTTGTCTATAAACAAATACTCATAGAGAACCCGTCTATCATTTTCCATTGTGAGCACGTTCCTAGGTACATTTTTGTGTTTATCCCTGTACGTATCCATGCATGTGCTCCAATGCTGAGGGGAATTAATGAGTAGTTTTCAAAAGGCTTATTTTGATGTCCCAACTCTGGTTTTTTTTCTTGTTCCTGGAGATTTCTGGCTAGTGTCTCCTTTAGAAATATCCAGACAACTCTGATTTTAGCCAAATGTGCAGCCATGATTGGTACATTTGAGAATATAGGGCCCTGAGAAAACTTTACCATGGAGACATAATAAATGCTGCCGAAAACAATGAAAGCAAGTGTCTCCTCTTGTCAGATACACTTCATCATCCTGTGCAGTTCACACATCCAGGTCTTACAAAGAGTTGCCAGTCACAGATGCTGTGGGAAGAGGAGTAATTTTTCATTCTAAGCATGAATTACAAAACAGAAAAAGTGCTAACAGTTGAGACACCATATGTGAACCTCTCAGAGCCATGCTTCATGCTGAGCTGAAGCTGTAGCTTTCATTGTGCACCCCTCAGCAGCATCCCCACAAGCTGTGGAAAACTCTTGTCATCTCAGATTGTCTCTTCTGCGTGGACAGCAGTCTTGAAAGATGCTCACATGGAACATTCGGTACCAGGAGAGAAGTATGTTTACAGGGAAAGAGTGCAAATCTATATGATTCAAAATCTCCTCTTCCCTAACTGGAAAGTGTCCCTTTAAAATCTTTCACTGTAGTTGGTACTGAAACCAGCACCCAAAATAAGTACTTATATTTGGCTTCTCCTAAAGCAAGAAAAATTCCAGTCCTCTTAGCAGCTTCTCCAAATATAATGTGCTTCCATTTCATCAAAAGGACAGACCTTTTGAGTCACCTGAGGTGTTTGGTGGCCTCGGGACAGGGATAAACTTTCTTCATGCCTATGGTCCGTGTTGCTGCTGCTCTTAGGAAGACAGTCATGCAGAGGACACTGGCAGAGGCTCTATGCAGCTGGACAGAGCTTGCTCGCATCACTTACAGCACAGTCCAGCACTGAGCTGAAACCTGCTCAGAACTGCATCTAACCCGACACTTCCAGGCAGATATAGTCAACCAAACCCATATGTGAGGACATGCGACAGCTACCAGGATCACACTCTACACACACACAGGCATACATGCTCACACACACCCTTGCCCACCCCTCGAGGCTCCTCCACATTCCTGCTCATGTTATTGTTTGGTTCTTCATCTGCTCTAAATGATCCAGTTATTGGAATTTCTAAACTCCCACTTATGACCCAGTTTAGCACCACTCTTACGATAGTGCTCCAAGGGACAGACTTGCCACTGATCCCTCTACTGGGGGTACAAAAGCGGTCAACATAAGGGACGGGCTAAATTTAGTTGTAGAGAGCCAAACAATCTACATGATACAGTCAAAACTGCAGCCCCACAGAAGGACAGTGGGAACCTTCTCAGGGAGAGAATAAGAGAGGAGAAAGGTCAAACACCTCAACAAACCAAAATGGCTGCTAAACCCTCTGGATTTTTTTTTTCCATTCATCTTCCCTGTTAACACAAGACTTACCAAAGAGTAATGCGGCTTTTCTCTTGGTCAGAGTCAATATCAAAATATAGAACAAAGCGATCCAGATAAAATGGGACCAGGTTTAGAGAACACAGGGATCCTGTAATGATCAGCCTACAGAATCAACTTGATAGATTGTGGAACCACCTCAAAGGTTGAGGCACACTTCTGGGCATGTCTATAAGAGAGTTTCCATTAACTGAAAGCAGGAATACTGCTTTGAATATGGGTGACACCATCCCATGGAGGAACCCACACTAAATAAAAGGAGAGAAAGGAGAAAATTGGTCAGGCATCACCAATCCTTTTCTTGACTTGCTGGTCTAGCATGATGTAAACAGTCTCAGCCACATGCTCCTACCATCATGCCTTCCCAGCATGATAGAACAAAACTGAAATCTAGAGCTAAAATAAACTTTTCCCACCTTGAGTTGTTTGGGGCAGCTATTTTGGTGGCAGCAATGCAAAAGTAGTTGATATAGAGACCATGGTTGCACTTCTTAACACGGTCATCAACACGTCACTTGCTAAGTCCAGGTCTTGGACTCATGAAAGGAGTATTCTACAGACATCCCAGTACTTGGTGTCACTGGTAGCAGGATACACGAATTAATGAAACCTTGGAGGGACTCTTGTCCAATTCTCACATTATCAGAAGAAATAGATGAGCTCCAAGGAATGGCAATGTTCACTCAGAGTAACTCATGTCGCTTATGCTAAACCTGGGGTTACATCCTCAGTTTCCTGGCTCCTTGTGGACTCAGAATCCCAAATCACTGTGGCATGGCCTGGTATAGCCAGCCTGCAATGAATGTAGTCCTGCTGTCATACCTAAGCCACGTATAGGTCACTCTGCTGCACCAGGGTTCCTGGATGATAAGACACCCCTCACACGTACTGATTCCCAGGGTACCATTTGCCTTTGGACATCTCTGGATGTTGCCCACTTTCTTAGTTTCTATCACAGAACTAAGATGTCAAAACCCAGATCATAAGTGTTCCTTTGTTCACGTGCCATGCAATCAGAGATCACAGTGTCCCTTAGTTTCTCAGTCCTTCTCCACAGAGCCTCACATCAGGCCTCTTTGAAATTTTCACCCTGTGTCACTGCATTTTTAAACAAAGTGTCCAAAATTCAATGTCAATACAATCTACCCTAGTATCCTCAGGGGATGCAGTCTAGGACATCTGTAGTGAATGTCTGAATCTTTGGGTAGTAAAAACCACTGCATTCATTAAGTTTTTCCCTCTGGGAAAGTTTAACTCATGAACTATGCACAGTAAGACATTAATTAAATATAACAATATATTATGATAAAAGATATATTGTTCTCTGTTTCTTCCAAAATACATAATTTTCCATTTATTATTTTTAGACTTTGGTTGACATCAGGGAACTGAAATCATAGAAAACCAAACCATGAACAAGGGAACTACTTTATCCTAAAAGTGTTATTAGCTCAGAAAAGAGAGGCCACTCAGGATCATAGGACACCTTCCTCCATGTCATCAAAGATGAACTGAGTAAACACATGAGGGTCACCTTCCACTACACCCTGGGTTATTTTCACGCTTACTGCTTCTAAGCCACCTTTCATCCTTGGGTCCTTTGTACACGATAAAGAGATTCTATATTTAGCTTGTAAAATTTCATTCTAAAACAACACAAGGACTATAGATAATAATACTATACACTAGACATTTTTGAAAATATTCTTTATGTGCTACATACATACAAAGATGGACATGTTAAGTTGCTTGATTGCTGTAAAATATTTATGATGTTTATGTTAAACATCGTGCTATCTGCATAGGCACACACATGCAATCTGAACTACTTAAAAGACTAAAAGGGGAAAAATGTTGAGCCTAGGAGTTGAAAATGAGCCTAAGCAATAGAATATATAGAGATAGGGATATGGAGACCTTGATATAGATATAGATACACATACACATACACACAAATGTTATAAATAAGGGCTGTATGTATAGTGTATTAGTAGCACACTTGCTAGCATGCAAGTGTGTGTGTGTATGTGTGTGTGTGTGTGTGTGTGTGTGTGTGTGTGTGTGTATCTCAGTGGTAGAGTGAATGTTTAACATGCACAAAGTTCTGGACTCCATCACCAGCCTGGAACACACATGTTCTGACTTAGCCTTTCCTCCTCATTTGGACAGTGAAGTCCTCTGAATATTGATCTTGACAGTTCTTTCAATACAATTTGTCACTGGGCAGGACAGTGTTAAGTCTCCTGAAACAACAACAACAGTCTCCCCCAGGTTACTGGCCTTCATGTTGACCTGTCCCTGTTGAGCATATCCATTGAACACATAGAAAAGTACAAGCTAGCCAGGTGATGGTGGCACATGCCTTTAATCCCAGAACTTGGGAGGTAGGGGCAGGTGGATCTCTGTGAGTCTGAGGCCAGACTGGTCTATAAAGTAAGTACCAGGACAGTCGGGCTGTTATACTGAGAAACCCTGTCTTGGAAGAAACCGAAAGAAGAAAGGATGGAAGGAAGGAAGGAAGGAAGGGAGGGAGGGAGGAAGGAAGGAAAGAAAGAAAGAAAAAAGGAAGGAAGAGAAAGAAAGAAAGAAAGAAAGAAAGAAAGAAAGAAAGAAAGAAAGAAAGAGTCCAAGCACCCACCCTGACCTCCAGCTCACAAACCTTTGCTCCATTTTGCATACAAGCTATTGCCACAGAGACTGTGCCAAACACTTTGCTGACCCCACCATGGGTGCGGCGTTTCCTTGACCTGCCAGTCTGATGACCACATTCAGAGAAACTGAATTTGCTTTAACATGACTGTGCCTGGGAACCTAGACTTGAGCATGTGCCCCACTGCCCTGCCTCTGGCAAATATCGGCTGACAGGCCCTGCCCAGCTTGTCAACTCTGCCACAGTAGAGATTGAAGAACACTAAATAGCTCAAGGGTGGGGCTGCTCATAAATATATGGGGACCTTGAGATCTTAGGGCTACAACTCCCCCAGAGCTTGGGTTGGTATATTTCCCAGAAGCAAAGCAGCACTCTCCCTACCCCAGGCTCCTGTGGAGGACAGAGGAAGGGGGGGAAATGCCCCAGGCTGCTGCCTAACACATCCATTCCATCCACCTAGGGAGAGTCTCTGAAGGCCTCACTTGCTCCTTGAAATCAGGTCCTAGTCTTCACCAGGAAGCATTACTTGTTCCTCGGGGTCCACTGAATCATGGTACAAACTCACACAGCAGAAGGACCACAGCACAGTAACGACCCCATGCTATTCATCCCAGTCCATCCAGGTCAACGCATATAGCCTTGTCAGCACCCCTTTCCCCACAACAGGGGTGCGACACCTAGCTGTGTATTGAGACACAAACTCCATCCCTTTGGGTAGCTCTGGGACATGTGTGAGCATGGTTGCTCCTGAGGAGATGAAATGTCAGCTCCATATGTTGAATCCAGCTGAGTCAAAACAGCCAGGCCTTTCTGTGTTCTAGCACACAACATTGATGTTTGGAATAAAGGCTGACAGCACTGTGTATACTGACACTTTTCAAAGCAGAGCTGCGTGTGTTACCTAACAACTACATACAGATGCCCAGACTTTAACCCATTCCTCACGGCTTAAAGACCCAAACTCTAAGAGGCTGAGAGATTTAGTCAATGCTGTAAACATTAACATTCACTTTCCTTCATCAGAGATACCGGTTTTTCCATGATAGAGACAGGGAAGGAAACTGGGGAGACTTTGGAATTTGAGTTAAACAGTCATGGGTACTGGTGCCTACCGTGAAGCAGGTGTTCTTGGGCTGACTGCTAAAGTGTTCTGGATCCTCATCTCTTTGCCACAGCGTATCCAACCCTCGGGATGGTGGAGAGTCAGAAACGATGCACACAGAGCGCTTGGCATGAATCAAGTTATAACTCCAACACCACGGAGCTGTTAGCTGTCGTCTTTCATAGTGAGCTCACCACAAATGTATACACCATGCGGTGATGTTCAACGTAAAGGCTGGAACACCGTGGTCCCCATACCTGACACCAAGCAGTACCCACGGAAAACTGCTAAAGAGTGATCAAGGGAACAGCCCAAGAATAAGAGGCCTGAGGAGCCCTGCTTGGGGGGAGGGGAGCGATTGAACTTTGTAGTTATCAATACTTCCAAATGTGTATCACAGAGCCCGTTCATCCAATACTTGGGAGCTGCCTGGAGCCCTGTTCTAGAGTTAGTGCCATTCCAGCCTCTCCCTGGGATGGAGAGATTACAGTCAGGAAGACAATGACTTAGAGCCTGAAGGGGCCTCTATTATAGCACTTGCCAACTTTACAGAATACTCTGAATATTTTTTGCATGCAAAGCTGAAGTTGACAAAGGCGATGATGGTACATGCCTGTAATCCTAGCACTTGAGAAGGAGGCAGAAGGATCTCAAATTGGAAGCCATCCTGGTTTACATAGGCTCATCCTGTCTTTAAAAAGTGAAAAAAAAATGAGAAAAAATTAACTACCTTAGAAAATGCTAATTCACTCTTGGTATACCAAAGAAAATTAATAATTAGGAAGGAAGCTTGGACCCATGCTATAATATGGATGAAATTTGAGGACATTGTGCTAAGTGACACAAGCCAGTCACAAAAATTAATTTTTTGCATGATTAAAGTCTCATGAAGTACCTAAAACTACCAAATCCACAGAGACAGAAAGTAGAATGTGGGGTCAGAGTCTGGGGTTGGGGTGGGAGTACTAGTACTCAGGCACACAGGATGGAAATTTGAGGTTTGCAATTAAGTACACATATTAAATTCTACTCCACTGAACTATGTGCCTTCAAATTATTAAAT
Organism: Dicrostonyx torquatus; assembly: GCA_028555095.1. Classification (NCBI taxonomy): domain Eukaryota; kingdom Metazoa; phylum Chordata; class Mammalia; order Rodentia; family Cricetidae; genus Dicrostonyx; species Dicrostonyx torquatus. Next base: position 8,170,715 of record JAQHUG010000008.1, read on the forward strand.
ATCAAGTTCTGTGTTCTACGGTTCAGTAGGTAAAGGCATTTGCTTCCAAGTCTGACTCCCTAAGTTGGATCCCCAGAACTCACATGGTAGAAAGACAGAATGCCTACAAGTTGTCCTCTGATCTCCACGTGTGCTATGGCACCCATGAGTGAGCATGCACACACACACACACACACACACACACACACACACATTTAATTTAATTTTTTTAACAATATAGTCAAATAGGACAGTGAAACAGCAATCCCAGGAAGGAGGATTACCAGTTCAGGGTCAGCCTGAGCTACACAGTGAGATTCACTCTCAAAGTAAAATGTAAATTAAGAAAGCAAACTGTTACAACAATTATTATTTTCTAATTGCCCTGGATGGCGTGGACACTTCTTGCACACTGCCACTCCAACATCCCCAAGCTTGTGTTCTTCCTGGCCTGGCTGCTCAGTCATAAATGCTGCCACTTCTTATCCACTGGAGTGGAAGGTGCTTCAGGAGACGCTGTGCTTTGTCTGAGGTAGTGGCTTCTCTCAAGCATTAGCTCTCCTGAGAGGTGAGGTTGCCAGGAGGTGGCTCAGGAAAGTCGGCACACAACCGACTCCAACGGCCCTCGGCGGGGTTCTGGCCAGACCTTTGGCAAAGGTTCTCCTCGACTGGCATTCTTGCGCAATCCCTGTTCTACAAAATGTTTTCTTAAAGTACCTCTGCCCATAAACGCAACACAAACAACTTGTCCATGAGTCATCAAACTTCAACACACGCTAAGTCCATGTAATAATCTTTATGTAGTTTGTTTCTTAGTCATTGTCTGGCCCATTAGGCAAATACGCAGCGTGCATTTCTTTGGAAATAATCAGGGCCTCCACAGAAACTACAGCTGTAAATAGACCGAGCAATAAAGAGTTCTACAGTGAGCTTAATTAGAAGGAAATTTTAAAAGATAAGAGCAGGTTTGCAGTCCCAGGAATGAAGGAGCTCCCCAAGTCTAGCTAGACACTGATTGTCTTTTTTATGACTTAGCTGAACGCTCAGGACAAACACTGATGTCTTCCAGCTGAGGTCAACTTTGCATAGGACAAAAAGCCACAAGCCCAATGGGAAGAGAATGGAGTTTAGCTTTCTAACATCCTCTGGCAAGCTTGGCCCCAGCCACCCCATTGTCATAGGAAAATACCGCTAGCCCCAGCAAAGAGGCTCCCAAGAAAGGACAGCAGCTATTTTCTTAACACACGCAGTAAGCAATGGGGCCTGCTCCCTGCTTACAAGTTGTGGGAACAAAAGTGAGCTGCTTCCATTTCTCCTTTCACAGATGGTCGTTCACATAGTGGCTGAGCTTAACCTTTCTGTCTCACTAGCGTGAGTGTGACCCCTGCATCTACTTTCCTCTCTTCCAGTCCAGTGTTCAAGAATCTACTGTTTAATGCAAAACTCCTCACCCTGCTGTAGAATGGACTTCGTGTTATATGATTTTTGCTCGACTATCAGCTCATATAAATGTCTGCTGTTAGCAGGTTAAGCTTTGATATCTTATGCCAAAGTTATCTGTGGGAGTTATACCAAGGAACTTTTCAGCTTTTGATATTTTCGACGTACTAAGGGTTTGTTGAGTTGTAGAATCAGAAGATGCTGGCAATTGAAAAACTGTAATTCCAGCACTGGGCAAGCTGAGGCAGGAGGTTATAGATTTTTGAAGTCAGCCTGAGATACTTCAGATCCTGCCTCAGAAGAATGAACGTTTTAGAAAGAGAGAATTACAGTGGATTTACATCAGAAAATTCAGGACCTCGAGGGAGATAGACACTGTCACCTACACAGTATACTCATTCACACGTTCATACCCTCACACTCATCTTTGACATGCATACATGCATATACACACTCACACATTCATATATTCAAAAGCATCATTCACAAACATAATCTTATGTACACTCACACACCCCACACAAAACTACACATATTCACACTCATACACACACATACACTGCACAGATAAACACACAGAGATTCACACTCTCAGGACTACATGGCTTCCCCCACACACTCATTCTAAGCTGTTCTGCTGGGCAGGGTGGGAAGCAGACATCACCTCTGAGACTACGACAGTCCCTGACTGTGACACTCACTCCCTTCCCCTCCAAATCCAGACTGACCCCTGAGCCACCATCCCCTCAGGCAGCACCTACCACCTGACTCTCACTTGATATGAATCCCTCCTTTTCCATGGGTCTTCCTTCTTGAACCTAGAAATCTTAAAAGAGTAAATAAAATACAGATGAATTCACATAGCTGAATGTGGTTTACTTTTATAAATCTATCGTGGAGGGAAATACACATTAATATGAGGGACGGGTTACATAAAGCTTCTTCAGTGCCGTCCTGGTTAATCCAGTGGATAATTATTTCATGATGGCATTAACCTTGATGTCATTACTACATCATGAGACTGGAATGGAACTGGCAGTTCTGATATAATGAACTACATAGGTAGTCTGATTCTCAAACAGACAGAGAAGTTATGGGGTGGCTCTGACACCCAGGGCTCTTAGTCATCTTCTAGAGTTCCTTGCATCCAGTAAATCCTGGCTTTGACATTTGACAGCCAACATAGCTAAAGACTCAGGTATGACACAAAATGCCAAAGGAAATCAAAACTTCCCCCCCAAAAAACTCTTTAAGTAGCATCCCCCACAAACCCCTTTGCTAGTACAGCACAGAAGAGCGACACAGCCTAAAATCATGCTGGCATGGGACTATCTTGTTCTCCACCCGCTCCTTGCAAAGAATAGGCTAGAGTCAAGGAACAGGGAACTCTGCCCACATCGGCAGATGGAAAGTAACCAGAGGTAGAAGAGATTTCATGATCCCAGGTCAAGGGTGGGCCTCTTGGACCTCAGAATGATCTCTTGAATCCTTCTGTCTCACTGGCCAGACATACCTATACGCAGTCCCACTCCGGTGAAGCCCCTATTGAGTACCCAGGTCTTCCTATATTTCTACTAGCTCTACACTTGAGCAAGCATACCTCACACCTTTGTGAGATTAGACAAGAAACAGAGGTAGGTATTAAATGGAAGCTGAAGTAAGCTAATTGAAAGTCAAATTGAGGAAGATGTAGTATAATCTTGCAAGATGTCTGCTTGCTATTGCCCAGTCTTCTCTTTCTGGAAAGTCCTGGGTTCCTCTCATCCTTTCAGATTAGGCTGGCTCAAGGGAACCTTTGGGTCAACCTTCTTTTCTTCACCTGAGCTCCTTCTGAACCATTGGTGCAGCACTGGCTGCTCCACTTAGCAACTGCTGCTTGGCTGACTCACCACACTGGAATTGGAGTTCTGTGGAGGAAGAAATGTTCTCCATCTTCCCACTTCCAGCTCAGTGTCTTGTGTGATAGGTGATGGGAGAGTGGTACCAAACAAAGACCCACACCAACCTAAGAACAGGTACATGATGAGTGCCTGCTCTTAAACCCCAGCCCAAGGATGCTATGGGAAAGAAGAGTTGAAAGACATACCTGCTTTCTCCTAAGCAGCTTATGATTTATAGAGGGAAAGCAATGGATGGGGTATGGTATCAGCCAAGAAAGGACACATTTGGATGACGATTGATTATAGATAAATTTCTAAGGCAATCCAAAAAGGAAGGAGAGTGGTCAGTTGGAGAAGCCATGGGATACTGATAAAGAACTCCCAGATTTGGGCTGTGGAAGGGCAGGCTTAGATGGGAAGGGAAGGATTGGAAAAGCTGGAAGGCAGTGTACTCAGTGGTTGTAACTTGCCCATTCTATGTAGCTACCATAGAGTATTTGATATTGGTAAAGATGTAAAAAAAAAAAAAAGTGTACCTACTTGATCTATAATTCTGGTGGCTGAGAGATCTAATCAGCATGGCACCAGCATCCTGGTGAAGGCCCCTCAGCTACACCATGACATGGTAGAGAAGCCATAAAACACAGGCTAGCCTTGCTTTCAAATAACACACTCTCACAGGGCGAACAACAATTCCTTTCTAGAGCAGAAACCTCTTGACATCACCATCTCACTGTGCCCCACCTCTTAAAGGTCTCACAACCTCAACCCTGTCACACTGGAGCCCAAATTCCCAACCCCCAAAACATGAGGTGACATGGCACAGCCACATTACAGCAAGTGATCCTAGTGGTCCAGCCTTCCTTTCCGCCTTTAAAGTTGCTGTCTTACCCTTCAACCCTATAAGTTTGTCCCTTCCTAAGGATGCGCCCTGCTCCCTTTAGCTCTGTCAAATAGGAACATCATATTAACAACTTCAGACTTGTATGAGGATTAAAGGGAAGCACTTGTGTGAAGCCCTCCACATGATGTTGTGTGCAAGGCTCTCTCTATGATAGTGATTACTGTGTGCCATGTAGGAATGCGCTCTGAAGAGAGAAGGGCTCTCTACCTATTGATCCTGAGCAACTTAGAAATGACAGACCTGATCATGCAGGCCTTGGAGAACCAGCAATGATCAAACAATAATTGGAAGGAAACAAGTGGCCCTGAAGGGATTTTCTTCCCCCACAGAAAAGAAGTGGGACCTATCATCCTGGCCAAAAGCTCAGGTCATTGTGAGATGTTCAACGGCCTGCTCAAGCTTCAACACGTTCTTCCAAGCACACCAGCCTGTCTCCTGGGAGTTCTGACAAATAAGTGTTTCTCATCTCACTAAACCTCCTGTAGTGCTTTGATTGCTGAGTGGGTTTGTTTTGTTCCTATTAACAAAGAGCACTGCAGTGGGTCATTAGACTCTCTTCTCACCTCACCTTGTTTGACTCCATGATCTATACCATCTATATCTCAGTTCAAATGATATGATCTGTGCTTCCCCCATCTTACTTCTTCCCCTCCTCCTTCTCTGACATTGAACCCAGGGACTCACACAACTTGGCAAACACTTGCTA
>JAQHUG010000008.1:8183569-8217612 GCA_028555095.1 Dicrostonyx torquatus
AGTGTTGGAAGGTGGCCAGATGCTCTCCTTTCTCACTTAGTTCAGCTGTTGCCACTCCTGAACAAACTTCTTAACACCCCAGGTGAGGGTGGGTCACTCCAATTTGCTACTTTGGGTGTCTTAACTAGGGTTTCTATTAGGTAAAGAGACACCATAACCATGGTAACCCTTATAAAGGAAAATGCTTAACTGAATGGCTTACAGTTCAGAGGTTCAGTCCATTAGCACCATGGCAGGACATGGTAGCATGCAGGTAGGCATGGTGCTGGAGAAGTGCCTGAGAGTCCTACATCTTGATCCAAAGGCAACAGGAAGTGAACTCTCTGACGTACTAGATGCAGCTTGAACAAAGGAGACCTCAAAGCCCGCCCCCACAATGACACACATCTTCCAACAAAACCATACCACTGATAATGCACCTACTAATGGCCCCCTTTGGGGGGACCATTTTCTTTCAAACAACCAGATTGGGCAATGTTGTCTCACCTACTGTGTGATAATTGAGTCATTCTTCTTATTCATTTTTGTGGTTAGATTACAAGCAATCTAGAGTAAAAGGAATCTTGTATTCATCTTTCAATTTGTCTTTGGAGTCAATTTACAACAGCCTGCAGTATGGAAAAATGAACTTATCCTGTCCTTGAAAGTCATGAATTTGACTCCTTTAGCCAAGATATAGATGCTGCTGAGAAAGCCTCAGGGTCTCAGAGGGGGAGGTCCAGCAGAAGCCCTTCTCTCTGCTGGAGTAGTGTGAAGAATGGTTGTATATCTTGAAAGGCCTACCTGTGTCCTCTTTATTATCTTAACTAGCTATGGTGGTAAAGTCAGCCAACTACATATGGCATTTCCACCCAAAGGTTGATTCTACAAAATCAGTTTGTTCTTTGTAATTTTATTTTCTGACTTAAAGCACCATCATAGATCTGATGGTCCAAGTTTGCATGGGCCTCTTCCTGCCTGCCAGCACAGTGCAAGACTGTCTATGAAGCCAGAACCCTGTAATCTCTTACTTTCTTCTTCTTTGCTCTTGTCATTCATTTGGATCACTGAAACTACCTCCCACTCACCACTCCATCGTTATAAAAGCTCCTGGACTCGGTCCAAAAGCCTCACTGTCGCCACTGCAATGAAATCCAAAAACAAAGCTCATATTTATATTTCCTGTTGGAAATCTGATCAGGATGATTCAATGAAAGAAAACATCAGGATAACTAATACATAATAATCTCTAGTCCTTCAGAATACAGTAACTATAAAGGAACTTATCAAACCAAGGGAAATCTCCTGTCAAATAAGGCAGGAGCTGCTACAGCATGTTGAGTAGCAGCCAGTCAGAAGGAGAGACCCAGCAAGGCCAGTGGAGATTGCAGAGGAGGACATGTTTCACCTTCCACACACCCATGCTTCCAAAACAGGTATCTGGTTCCCAAGGACAGATACATAATTTGTCATGACTCCTAGGAGCTGACCACTGAAGCAAAGTGAGGTACTGCCAGACAGTGGCTAACATCCTGCCCTCCCCACCATAAACCTGCACACTCTTGGAGGGAAGAGTTGCAACAGAGCCTGGAGCCTGTGGAACCAGGGTCTTAACACACTTCTGAGGGCTGAAAGTAAAAGGGGCTGAGGCAACTACTTCCCAGGATGCTTCTAAGGTCAGTGGGAACCTATAGTAAGGTCCCTCTCCTCATCTCACTAACCTAACACTGCAGAGCCAGAGATCACATCAAGAAGGGAACTGAGAACTATACTCAGTGGTGCTCCGCTCAGCATAGGCCTGTGAAAAACTCAATCAGAAGGTAACTGGTCTAAACTCTACTGAGACCTCCTACCTCAAATATGGTTTAATAGGTCTGAACCAGAATTGTGAACAATGCCTACCCCAGCAACATAGCTTGCTGCATGAAATATCACAGGAAAGACAAATAATTCAAAACTCACCCACCAAGGAACAGAAAGATATTAATTTAAAAAGAAAAACTATGGAAATCAGTTTGGTGGTCTCCCAGGTAGAAGAGCACTGATCTGTCTTAAGATCCAGCTATACCACTCTTGGACATACCCAAAGGATGCTTCACCTAGCACAGAGATGAAGCACTGCTCAACCGTGTGCACCGCTGTTCTGTTCATAATAACCATAATGTGGAAATGACCTAGATGGTCCTCAATGGCAGAATGGATAAAGAAAATGTGGTACGTTTACACAATGAGGTGTCCCTTAGACATCTAAAAACTGAAAAACGTGGAATTCACAGATAGATGGATAGGACTGGGAAAAAAATTATCCAGGGAAAAGTAACCCAGTCCAAGAAAGACAACTATGGTATGTTTTTGCTTATATATGATTATTAGATATCAAAGCAATAATAACTACAATCTGCAGATCCACAGAGGATTGGTATAGAGTAAGGAACAGGATGGGAAACACAGATAGATCTCCCTAGGAAAGACAAACAGAATAGACAGTTCTGGAAGCATGAGGGGGATGGAATGTGAGGATCAAGTAAAGAGCAGGGAGGTGGGGATGAGAGGGAGAGAGTACTGGGAGGGATCTAAAATCAGGGGCCGTTTGAGCAACAGCATGGGAACCTAAGACAGCAGAAATATCCATATATATGCAATCTAAATGAAATTGCCAAAGAATGAGGGAGACAGAGTCCCAACTGGCCATTCCTTGTCACCAAGTGAATCAATCTTCCAGAACGAGCATTAGGTTACATTCTAATTGAGTTGTTGATCAAAGAGGTCCCATGGGAATCCCAAACAACCCAGGATGTTGTCAAAACTATAGGCTGCTCTCAACAAACTGACATGAAGACCCCATTGCTGAAAACAATGTCTACTCAACTCACCTAACATGGGGAAGTCAAATTGGTACCTGCACAGAGTCGTTACCTATATGGGCAAGTGTCTTTGGTCCAGGAAGGTATTCTGTATATTTCCAAACACAAGCCCTTTGATGCACAATGGTGTCCTGCCTGTAAGATATGCTAGGGCATTGGTGGCACAAGTTTGTAGAAGTAACCAATCACCATCTAATTTGACTGAAGGCTGACTCCGTGAGAGGGAACCCATACCTGACACTGTTTAGCTGACTGAGAACTTGAGACTAGATAACCCAGGGATGTAGGGGGAAACTAAATACTACTTGTCCCAAAATCAAAACACTAGCAATAAAATGATTGTTAACTACATACTGCTGTATCGTAGATCACTGGCTTGCTCAGCCATCATCAGAGATGCTTTCTCCTGCAGCAGGTGGAAAGAAATACAGACACCCACAGCCAGACAACATGCAGAGAGCGAAAGACGTTGGAAGACTTAGGCCTAAAAGAGATGTCTGTATCAAATCCCTCCCCTCAGGGCTTAGAAAAAAAACAGGAAGAGGAGATGGAAAGAGTGTAAGATCTAGAGAGGATGGAGGACACCAAGACAAGGCTCTCAATAGCAACATGATCAATGCACATATGAACTCAGAGACTGAGGCAGCATGAACAGGGCCTACATGGGTCTGCACCAGATGGAGTTCCAGAGGTGAAAAGAGAAGTAGGCATAAGCCCTTATCCCTGCCCCAGAAGCAATCTCCAATTGTTAACCACTTGCAAATGAAAATTTAGTTTCCTCCAAGAGAGTCTCACTGCAGAAACAAACTACTCTTAAAAACAGGATGCATATCTAGCAGTAGACAGACAATAGAAAATGAACTTAGTGGAATCTTTGGAGGTTCCTTGTTTCATAAGGGGCTTTTCCATTATTATCATTATTATTATTATTGAACTTATTATTTTTTATTTTATTTTGTTTTATTTATATATTTTACCTTAGAAATGCACCTTACCATAAAATAAAATTAAAAAATTTAAACACTGACAAAAATAAAAATAATAAGAAAATATGAACCTCAGCAGTAAATCAATCAAGTGGAAGACAGATTATCAGGTAGATGAAAGACAAGGTAGATTAAATAAAACATTCGGAAACTGGAAATATAAAAATAAGGAAATATGACCAGAACAAATGAGCTCTATTTGGTATCATGAATCAATAGACTAGATAGATATCAGCAATGAAATAAGCACCACTTATGCATGAATCACGAGGGTAGAGGAAGGCAAGAACTTTGGGCTAAAGATATAAGCAATATATCCAACAATGTTAGTATTACCCTGAAGACAAAACCAGGGGAAGACATGGCAAAAGAAAATCTCTCTGATAAACACAGATGAAAAAAAATCTCAATGAAATACTTGCAACCTAAATTCAAAGACATATAAAAAAATCACTCTCCATGATCAATTCAGCCTCATTTCAGAGATGTGGGGGTTACTGAACATGGAAGATTAATGCACAAATAAACTCAAAGAAAGAAATTACACGATTGTCTCAACAGATGCATAAAAAGCTTTTTATAAAATTTGATATCCTTTCATCATAAGAGCACTGAAGAAACTAAATAGAAGTCACATATCTAGCGTAATAAAGAATTTGTACAACAAAGCTACAGCCAACATTCTACTAAATGTGGGGGGAGACTCATGCGTTTCCATTAAACTTAGAAACATAAGAGTGTCCACTCTCTACACCCTTTTTCAATACAGAGCTTTAAGTCATAGCTAAAGCAATTAGGCTAGAGAAGAAAATAAAAAGGATACAAATAGGAAAGTATCTATTTATAGATGATGTGGTTTTATATGTAAGAGATTATGATGGCTGAAAGAAAATGGCCCCCAAAAGGGGTGGTACTAGTAGGAGGTGTGGTTTTGTTGGAGTGGGTCTGGCCTTATTGGAGGAAATGTGCCACTGTGGGGATGAGCTTTGAGATCTCCTATGCTCAAGCTACATCCAGTGTGGCACACTCAGTTCATGCCTGTTGCCTGCCAGATCAAGATAAAGAACTCTCAGCGCCTTCCCCAGCACCATATCTGTCTGCATGCTGCCATGTCCCTCCATGAAGATAATGGACTGAACCTCTGAAACTGTAAGCCAACCCAGTGAAATGTTTTCATTTATAAAAGTTGTTGTGGTCATGATGCTTCTTCACAACAATAGAAACTCTAAGAAACCCTAAAGACTCCACAAGAAAAATGCTTAGATCTGATAAACAGATCCAACAATGTGAAAGGACACAAAATTAACACAAAAATTTAAAAAAATAAAAAAAGCATTGAGAAAGAAATAAGAAAAACAATCCCACTTACAATTTCAAAAATATCTAAGAATAGAGGTATCCAAGGAAGTCAAAGATAAATCTCTATGACAAAAGACTTTAGATCACTGAAGCAAGAAAATGAAGGTATTATAATAGATAATGAAAGGACCTCCTGAGCTAATGAACTAGAATTAATATTGTGAAAATGGCTATACTAGCAAAAGCAATTAATGGATTCAGTGCACTCATTATCAAAATCCCAATGTCATTCTTTATAAAAAACATAATAACCCCTCACTCCAAAAACTGTAAAATTCACATCGAAGCACAAAAGACCCCAGCTAGCCAAAGCAAACTTAAACAAAAAGAACATTGTGGAGGGATCATTACCCTGATTGAAAGTTGTGCTACAGAGTCATGGGAATAAAAACAGCATGGTACTGTCACAGAATCAGACACATGGATCAATGAAACAGAATAGAGGAGCCACGGAATAACTCTAAAATTAAAAGTAGACCTTCCATATGACTCAGCTGTACCATTCCTAGGTATTTAGCCCAAAGACTCCAAATCAGCCTATCACAGACAATGACATTTATCGCAATGCTGTTCACAACTGCTAAGCTATGGAACCAATATAAATACCCATCAACAGTTAAAGAGATAAAGAAAATTCCATTGTGTAGTTTATATACACAATGGAATGTTCTTCTGCCATAAAAAGAACGAAGTTATCTTGTTTTCTGGAAAAATAATGCAAATGAATATAATCAAATTAATTAAATTAAGGTGGTCTCAGAAAGACAATATTGTAAGATTTTTTTCTCATTCCTGGACTTTATAGGTATATAAAATCATGTATGTACATATGGCATAAAAGTATAAGCAAAATTATCTAGCAGAACAAAGGGGACTAACGGGAGGGAAGAGGCACAAGGAAGGAGAGATAGCAGGATATGAGGGCAATATGCTCAAAGTACAGTATAGAGGCCAGCGAGATAAGAGGGTAGAGGCACTTGCTGCTAAGCCTGAGATGACCTGAGTTTGATCCTTGGGACCCACATGGTAAAAAGACAGAACCGATTCCGACAAGTCATCCCCTGACTTCTACCTGAATGCCTTGTCACATGAAATCTACACAAACATACACACACACACACACACACATACACACCACAGATGAATAAATAAGTAAATAAATATCATTAAAAATACTTCAAAGTTTATTATCTACTTGCATGAGAACATCTGTTGTGTAACTCTGCATAACAAAATGAAAGAGACCATGATGCATGCTGAATAGCTGTTCCATTGTGTCTGCCATAATCGTGAATCAGTCTTCCTCAACACCTACAGGAAGATAGAAAACTTGTGCTCACTCAAACACGTGTATCCTCTTGTCTTCAGCTACTGGGAGTGTCATGCGCAAGAGCATGCTACAGAACGCAAAAGGAGACAACATTATTCATAGTGAGCTTAGTCACCTTCTCAGATAACTCTGGGCACTTGGCCTTAAGAGTTGTTTATTAGAAGAAGGTCTCAGGAAAACATTCATAATCTAAGATGGATGTCAGTGTGTGTCAAAATAATTTTCCCATTTAAAAATGTAAGATTACTATTTCATATTAATAAGAATTCTACTATTTTTAGTTCACAGTTCAAAATACTGAAAAGAGAAGCTGGAAAAGACACTAGAAGTTGCAACAATCTCCCATGTATGAGGACTGGGCTTATTAGTAACGTCCAAACATCCATGCTACCTAAAGCAATCCACAAATTCAATACAAAACTAGTAAAAATTCCTGCAGTAGTCTTCACAGAACTCTGAAGAAAACATCCAAAATCACACATGGGAATGCAGAGGACTTTAAATAGCCAGAGCAATCCTGAATAGAAGGATCAATGCGTTGGCATTATGGTACATGATTTCAAATCTCACAGAATCCTACGAACAAAACCAGCATGTCACTGGGCTAAAAACAGACTCAGACAACTGGAAAAGATGAAGAAGTCAGTCAATGCATCTTCAGCCGACTTATTCTCAACAAAAAGCTCAAAAACATGCTTTGGAGAAAGGGTGAGTTTTTTCAATAAATGATGCTGAGAAAAGTGAATATTTGTGAGTATAAGAATGAAACTAGATCTGTGGTTCTTGCTTTGTTCAGAAACCAACTCAAAATAGATCAAAGATCTTAATATAAGATTCGTGACCGTGAAAGAAAGGAAAGGAAAATATAGAAGGACAACATATAGGCCTGGGAAACAATTTCCTAATTAGGACTTCAGTAACTCAGAGAACAAGAGCAAAATTTGATGAGTGGGATTACATGAAATTTAAAAGCCTCTGTGCAATAGTAATCAAGAGTGAAGAGCCAGAACAAAGACTATGGAAAGTATCCTTGCCAGCTATTCTTCTGAGAATTAATATCCAGAATACATAAGGAACTCAAAATTATCTTAACAAAAAAATCCAGTCAATAAAATGTCAAATGTCCTTAAGATGTATTTCACAAAAAAATAAGCACAAATGGCCAATAATTATAGAAAATTGCTATGCATATTTAAGCTATCAGAAAACTACAAAACTATCTTATAGCAATGAGAGTAGCTTTTATCAGAAAAACAGAAAGAAGATAATACTGGTGGAGAGGTAGGACCTTTAAACACCATTGGTAGGGTGTAAACTGGCACCACCTCTCAGAAAGTAGCATATAGGTTCTTCAAAAATTAAAAACGACTATATGCCTACTGGACAGAAGCATGAAGGAAATACAAAAGGTCACCCACATACCTGTGCTTATGATAGCTCCACTCACAGTCACCGAAGTATAGATGGAATCAGTCTATGTGCCCGTCAACAGGCAAACAGATAAAAAAAAAATGTGGTCTATATGCAAAATGCAGCAGCATTTAGCCACAGAAATTAAATTCTGTCATTCTCAGAAAAATGAATGGAAGTAAGATATTTTGTTAAAACAAGCCAGACAGTAAAACAATTATCATGGCTTTACCCCCATGGATGGGAACAGAAGAAGAATAGGGAGGAGGCACAAAGATGGCCGAAAGCAGGAGAGTCTCTTAGGGTCTGAACAGGTGGTCAGGTGGATGAGGGGGGAATGGGACCATAGAGGAAGACAAGACAGGACCAAATGGGAGACAGGACAGGATCAAAACTTGTTAGAAACAGGCATCATGGTGTACACTTTGAATCTCAGCACTTGGGAGGCAGAGGCAGGCAGATCTTTGTGATACTGATTATTTGTGTGTATGATGTTTGTGTTTAGACCAGGTCTACAGTCTGGTACGTTATAGACCAACTGTGGATATATAGTGAGACCCTGTCTAAATAAAAAAGAAAAGAAACCTTATTCTGCACATGTATAAAGATGCCATGACAAAACCATTACTATGTACAATCAGGAATTACATAAATAATTATGAATGGGACAGTGATGTAGACAATTCCAGTCCTTATGCACTGCTGTAAATAATATAGAATATAAAAAGGTTCAACCTCTGTGGAAAACAGTAAGACGTTCCTTAATAAGTGAACAAAGAGTATTATCACCTAATCTAGCCATTCCACATCTGATATACACACACAAGGACAGAAGGATGGGAGCTGAAGAGATATTTCTGCACCTATACTCATGACAGCATTGTTCACAATGACCAGGACATGAAGGCAGCCCAGATGTTGTCAAGGAGTGAGTATATATATGATATTATTCAACCTTTAAAAGGAGGGAAATCCTAACACATACTACAGTATGATGGAGCCAGAGAACATTAGCCCATGTGAAATATGCCAGTAATGGGGAAAGCAGTTTGAAACAATGTCCAGAATGTGACTATCTAAAATGCTTACATTCGTAGAGAAAAGAGTATTGTGGTTGCCTGGAGCTAGGAGAGAGCCATGGGACAACGTTTCAGTTTGGAATGACAGGAACATTCTGGAGATGGGTAGTGATACTAATTGCACAATGAAAGTACTGCTGGTGCCTCTGAACTGTACACTGAAAATGGTTTAAATGATAAACCTCATATAATATATATTTTACCACAATATAAAGAGTTCCCTCTTCACAATGTAAAGAGTCAGAAGCATTCGGGTCCACATAGAACTAAATGAAATCCCCTACTGAAGGTTTTTGTTTTGTTTTGTTCTGTTTTGTTTTCTACTGAACTTTCCTCCAGCTGTGACCCATTTGTCCCAGCACATTTTTAGGGTCATCATCATTAATGACTACTTATCCCATTACATTTAAATTTTCGAGTTACGGGGACATGTCTGTCTTGCTGACTCTCAGAGCCAGCACCAGGCATTCCACCACTCTCTATGACCTCCAGAAGAGTCATGGGAAGAGTACATTTGAGGACACAATTGCCATATTCTCAGAATTCTAATCTGAAATTCTGAACCCATTTCTTGGTCACCCAATTTCTGCTAATTCAAAGTCCTATGTCTTCGTTAGGGTTTCTATTGCTGCAGCAAAACACCATGACCAAAAATGCTAATTGAGGAGGGAAGGTTTATTTGACTTAAACTTCCACATCATAGCCAATCACTGAAGGAAGTCAGGACAGGCACTCAAACAGGGCAGGAACCTGGAGGTAGGAGCTGATGCAGAGGCATAGAGGAGAGCTGCTTACTGACTTGCTTCCCCTGGCTTGCTTAGCCTGCTTTCTTATAGAACCAAGACCACCAGTCCAGGGATGGCACCACCTACCATGGGCAGGGACATCCCCTATTGATCGCTAATTCAGAAAAAAATGCCTTACAGTTGGATCTCATGGAGGCATTTCCTCAACTGAAGCTCCTCCCTCTCTGATGACTCTAGCTTGTGTCAAGTTGACACACAAAACCAGGCAGTATACCCTACATTACAAAAAAGAAAATAAAAAGTGGAATGTATTTAACAAAGCTTTCTCCTTACTTTGCCCAATATGACAGCTGTTAACCATGAGGGGCTGGCTATTTAAATTTAAATTAATTATCGCTAAAGGAGACTAAGAAAAATCCAGCCTTCTAACTGCATTTCACATGTCCCAAAGTCACCTATAGCTTGTAATTATATTAGACAGTTCAGGTCTAGATCATCTTGTGGCTTCAGGAGATGCTATTGGATAACACCACTCTACCAAAGGAAGAGAAGAAAGCAGTTATTCCAAGCTTTTCCTCAATGCACATTACCTGGTCTGTTCAATGTTGGCTTACAATAGCTCAGAATTTCAAAGTCCCTGAGCATCCCTCCATCACCTCATAGAGTTGGGGGCATGTCTGCACCTAGCCAGCCACTAAGGGGATTCCCCTGAGAAACTCTTCCAAGTGAGGTTCCATTGCATAGAGGATTCAGAAACAGTGGACTCTAGACATGTGAAAACAAGTAAGGACATAGGACTCATTTAACTCACTCTGTAGATGGCATAGGGAGATGGTGCCAGGATGGTTTAACCCAAGGTTTTTCCATTTTGGCTGTACGTAAGAATCCTCAGGCTTTCCCCAATACCAAGAGACTGGAATCCTAGAGGACAGTGAAGATATGCATCATAGGTCAGAGTCCTCAGGACTTACAATGTGTACAGATGTCCTCAAATCACAGGGACCTAATGATTTCAAAGCAATTCCCATTCAGTAAAAATGACACTCTAGGTTTTGAATTTACATCTCTCCCCAGGAAATTGATACATGCTACAACTTCTCTCAAGACTGGCCATTGAACCACAACTCCCATGAGCCCCAAGATCACTAAGGGAAGCAAGTACCCAGCTACCCATGTCCCTGATAGCTTAGCACCTTAAATGTTTTACTTAAGAGAGTTGGATCTCACAATGGACATACACACAAGGACAGCCTTGGTCAAGGAACTTTTGTATAATTGCTACTTCTGAATACTTTCAAATGACTCTTTTGTATGGAAAGTCCGTCTGTATATGTGTTGCTTTTACTGGTTAATGAATAAAGATGCTGTTTTGGCCAGTGACTTAGCAGAATAGAGCTAGGCAGGGGAAACTAAACTGAATGCTGGGAGAAAGAAGGTGGAGTCAGTGAGACCCATGAAGCTGCCAGCTGAAACCTTGCCAATAAGCCACAGCATGTGGCAACATACAGATTAATGGAGATGGGTTAATTTAAAATATAAAACTTAGCCAGAAATACGCTTAAACTATTGGCCAAACAGTATTGCAAATAATATGGTTTCTGTGTGGTTATTGCGGGGCTGAGCAGCCAGGAACAAACAAGCAGCCTCTGACAACAACTCTTCAAAATGTTTTTTATATTTTTTTGAGATTATAGTAAATTACATCAGTTCCCCTCTCTCTTTTTTCCTTCTAAAGCCTCCCATCTACATTTTCTTGCTCTCTTTCAAATTTCTTGTAAGAGAAAGCATTTAATTGAAGGCTTGCTTACAATGTTAGAGGGTTAGTACAAAGCCAACAGAAATGGTGCGGGAGCAGTAGCTGGGAGCTTTACATTCTGATCCACAGGCAACAGGTGGAAAAGGAGACCCTGGGACTTGTGTGAGCTTTTGAAAACTCAAAGCCCACCTCAGTGGCATACCTCCTTCAAGAAGGCCACAACTCTTAGTCTTTCAGAAACAGCTCCATCAACTATGGAACATTCAATGGGGGCCATTCTCATTCAAACCATCAAGTGTGTGTGTGTGCACACGTGCACGTGTGTGTGTGTATGTGTGCACGCGTGTGTGTGTGTGTGTGTGTGTGCATGTGTAGTCCTCACCCTTCAACAAGAAAATTACCCATTACAATAGGCAGAGGTCATTCTTTTAAAAACCACAACCAATCAAAATGCAGAGTTGTGGAGCCCAATACCAACTAAAACATCCACAACACAATTTCTGTACCCAAGGCTCATGGGTTATTGCAGAAGAGGGACAGAGAGTGTAACAGCCAGAGGAATGGGGAGTTTGCTATGATATTGTGACTCCTAGGAATGTCAGAAGCTCCACCCATACAGTTTCTTCAACATGGGTGTCTTTGAAACATTTCAATGACATATATGTGGCAGTTTTCTCCTGGAAGTCACTGGAGCCCTGGGTGAACAATACCCACCTAGAACCCTTTGGTCTGCAATTTGACCTGGGCCTCCAGCCACACAATGTTGGAAAAGTATGACGTGCTGTTTGTGGTCCTTTTTGTAGGTTTGATGTGTAGTCTGCACACATGGTTGATTCCATCACCAAATGTACCTGCAGGCAGTGGTCAGTATTTAGTCATGCCTAAAAAGCAACTAAAAATAACTTCTTTTCTCTCTGCTCATGAAAACTATTCTGAGAACTAAGTTGTATAATCACCAAAACCTCCCTTGTGCCAAAAATGTTAGGTTCACCAGCAGCAAGAGGACTTCAGTTCTGGTACTAGAAGTGACCTGGAACTATCACCACCCGAAGACCTCCTTACACAGGAGAGACCCCAAGATAGGAAGGGCTTGGAGGGGGCGATAAAGGGAGTGTGCTTGGAACTGGACCTCAGGGCCCTTCCTCCCACTTTGAGTTGCCACAGTGAAAGAAAAAATGTAACCAAACCACTTTAAAATTAAAACTGTAAAGGTTACATGGAGCCATCAAATACCCTCCAGGTCCTCGCAATACATGTAGATAGCAATTTACCAACATTTAGGAAAAAGGAAATGTGTGTGTGTGTGTGTGTGTGTGTGTGTGTGTCCTTTCAAACTAAACACAGCCCATGCACAGTGGTCTCAATAGCATGCCTTGTCCCTGCTCAAACATCTCAGATGACATGTGATCACGTCCCACCTGTGGGCCCACTGGATAGCCTGTCCCACAGCTTACTTCACCCTCAGGGCTGTCTTCAGGGGTACCTCCTAATATTACATCCACTATTCAGATTAATAAACTGAAGCTTCCCAAAGGACACATGGGTACCCCTATGGTTCTAAGTGACAGAACTGACACTTGAACTCTGACCCTCCTATTTGAGCCCAAGCTCTGGATCACCGTGATTGATTACCAGCATCAATCCCAGACTTCCAGAAAACTCACCCCAGTGCTTCTGTCCATAACTTCTTCCCTTCGCCATAGGTCTCAAAAACTTCCTCGAAATGCTTTAAAGTATAATTCAGAAGTCCCCTTCCGTGATGGTTAAGACCCTCTGCTTCAGTCTCCTACTATTACACACTGGTTCTTATTTTCTGAAACCATTTATATAATCTAATAAGATCAATAACCCAAAGGAGAGCCCAGCATCCAGGCTCAGAACTGACTCCACCTACTGTATCCAGTTAGGATTGACAGCATGTCCTAACCAAGTGTCCATTCCCCATGTCAGGCTATTCCTGCTTGGATGCTCAGATCTCACACTGACGACATACTTCACAGAAGCTACATACATTCATGCCCACCAGCTCCTATCTTCAAGGATTAACTGATGTTTCTCTCCTTTTGATCCCTTACACTAGATTCTGAACACAAAGACCAGCATACACTAGTCACCCTTGGACATAACTGATCTCACTCTGTGTCCAGAAACATGAGGCTTACTGACTTTAACCATTAGAGAATTGTTTTCAACACAAGATAGATATTACTTTTAACACTTTTGCCACCCCAAGGAAATCACTAGCACACCAACAGGCTAAGTATAGCTCCCAGTGGCCTCAGGAACTCTCACCTGTTGCTTCTGGCAACCAGATAACAGATTGTTCCTTTAAGACTGTTTCTAATGGTTCTGTTTCTAGTGGTGGCACATGCCTTTAATCCCAGCACTCGGGAGGCAGAGGCAGGCGGATCTTTGTGAGTTTGAGACCAGCCTGGTCTACAAGAGCTAGTGCCAGGACAGGCTCCAAAGCTACAGAGAAACCCTGTCTCAAAAAACCGAAAAAAAAAAAAAGGACTGTTTCTAATGTTTCTGTGCTTTGGGTCCTAAAAATGGAAAAGGAATCAGTGTAGGGAACTTTGCTAAGCTTCTCTGAATAGACTGATTCTATTTGTTCATTAATAACCTGTCGTCCACTCATATCTTGTATGTGTCTGTGTGTGTCTGTGTGTGAGTATGTGTGTGTGTGAGTAGGGGCATGTGTTTATGAACAACTAAACACATATTTGCACACAGACACAGTGTGTTCTGGTTCATCCCTAAAGATGTCACTGTTTCATAGGAGGGACCAATGGCTATCTGACAGTATGACATAAGCACATATGGTCATTGAGAGCACACAGGGGAGGTGCTGACTCTCAAACAGAAGCGGTTTCCCAAGGAGGGGGTTCTGGTCCAGGTGTCTGCCTTTCCCTAATATCCATGTACTAAAATGCTAGCCTTCAGTGTTGGGAGAAGCTGCTTTGGGAGATGTTGGTCATAGGGATGAAGCTTTTCTGGTTGAGCCTTATAATAAGGACTCTAGTAAGCTCTCCTGCTCTCCTTCCACTTTGTGTATTGGGAAGCAGGCCCTCACCATACTGGGCACAGACCTACCACAACCAGCCTCAGGGCTGTAGGAAATGCATGTCTCCTGTTGATATGCCATTGTGTGTGATATTTGGTTGAAGCAGTCCACACCAAGGCAGTGGAAACACCCGACTTGTACCTCTTACAGCTTGCCAGAGGAATGAAGTCTACTCAAAGCTAGTTGAATGAACTAACAGATGAATGAGAAGATACATGAAGGAGTGACGAACCAGATATGCAAACAAGGACAGTAACCTTAAGAGCAGTTGCCCAACCTGCGCTGAAGATAAACAGAGAACTGGTGACTACACACCCTGGGAAACACTGTACAGAGAGAGACACCACTTTCTTGTCCATTCCCTCCTCCTGCTGCCTGGAATGTAGATACAATGGCTATGGCTCAAGCATCCGCAGTGGATTAGGATGTGGGACATAGAAGAACAGAAAGCAGGATCCTAGATCTTTCTGGCTTAGAGGAGCAGCCATATCCAACCTGGGTTGTCTCCTTTCACCCTGTGGAGAAACAGCAAGCGTTTTGGGCTAGGTTCATTGTTAATTTGGGCCTTCTAGACATTACTAGCAGGGATTATTGCTAATCTTGTTGCTGCCTGATATCAGTAACAACAATGTGGTCCACTGCTTTTCCCCTAAATTAAATATTTGTCATCTGCCGAATGGCACTGATTAGCGGGACAACAGAGGCTGCTCTGCACCATGGGGCATTCCTGTCTGTCCTCCACACCACATTTCACCCTGGATGGGGGGTGACCACAATAGAAGGCCGTACATTTTGCAGCTGAATAAGCAAACCATCCAACCTGCATCATTCTGTTCTGGTTTCTCAGGGCCTATTTCTGGCTTTTGTTCTGCCCCATTAAATACTGACGAAAACTCCATCCATCTTCCAGCCCACACAGAACCCAGAACTTCACCAGCCAGGGCATCTTTCTCTTCACTGAGACAACAGAAACATCTATACTCTTCCCACAGTGACAAGGCCCTGAGAACGATCTTACTTTCATCAATGACTGACTGCATTTGTTAGGGCTATTTTTCCTCCTTTCTGCTATTTCTGACACAGATCAGAAGAACGGGGTCTTCTGGGAAGACACAGGATGAACAAAGCCCTCTTTGGCCTCTGAGGTAAGACTCACACCACTCTGAAGCTGGCCCTCGGAGGCCACGCTATGATATCTTTCTGTGGATCTTTGTTTCCAGTGGCTTCTACTTTCTGAACACTGGGAGCTGACATTTTGCCAAACGTCTTTGGTCTGAGCCAGCTAGTCTAAACACCAAAATGCCTGGGCTCTCAGACAACAAGGAATTTACCCACAAAGGGGCTCTGCTCTCAGGTTCCTGGGCAACAGTCACAGGAGTTTTCCCATGATTTTATGAAACACACTTATCTCGCTGTGGATTACATTATAAATATTTAAATGTAAATTAATGAATGACAGCAATCACTGTGGAAATAGTCATTACTTATTGCTAAGGGCCCTTTCTACTCCTTATAACACAGAGGAAGGCCATAAGTGGACCATGTGACATCATGCTGAAGCATCCCAGACAACATAAATGCTTGCTGAAATCCATGTAAAAGTTCTAAGTTTCTATCAGATTTTGTTTTCTCTAGATGTCAAAGCAGTGCAATGACTTAACAGAAAGAGGCAAATTTCAGTTATCTTATTTAAGGAGCCAGCACCTCTGGTCTAGCCAATTGCTGGCTGACTGTACTCATGGTAGAAATGCGTGTGGGATGCTCACCTCTGGACACCTGGGCAACAGATTGAGATGGCACCTGCGGGATGCTCAGATGAAGCCAACGTGGTTTCCCAGGATTCTGAATCTGATCTGATCCCAACTGGGGAGTAAGAAAGCACAGGAGCAACAGTTAACCATCTGTTCTAGAAACTGAAAAGGGAATAGACCCTAACCCTACATGTGAATTAAAGAACAGATAGACTTTCAGAATAAAACAAGAACTTAATAATAGAAATAAGTGTCTGCTCAGTGCTATGTGCCTAGAACTGTGCTGAACACACAAACCATGCCATGGGGACGTATTAGTATCTTTATTTTACAGATACTGGTACAAGACATGGTAATAGAGACAGCAGAAAGCTCAAGAAGAATCCAGAGACATGGGGCTAGGAGGAAAAACCAGTCCATTGACCATTATGGAACTTCCCAGAGTAGACAGCCCAGCAGGGGCCTACAGGGTGAGTGAGTGACAGAGGTGCTTTGACACTCCATGCAATCAAGTGTCAGACAGTGGTAATTATAAACAGCTCCAGGAAAGAGGAGAAACTGTAAGGTGTTTAGCAGAAAGAATGAAGAGGCCAAATCTGGGAAGCCTAAAGCAAACAGGCAAATGAACATCTCCTAGGGCTCCTTTCTGTGTTTGAACTTCAGTTTTTAGGACCCTCTGGGCTTCATACAAGGCATTTGCTTCCTTGCCTGTTAAAAACAAAAGGGGACTGTCAATTGTCTTATATATGTAAGTTTCCTGTGTTTTATCAGATTCCAATGTGACCTGTCTGCTGAAAAGTTTAAGGACCCACCTGCTCCAGACGTCCCCTACTGAGAGACAGATGGCCCCTCCCTGGGAGGCTGCACCTTTGGGTCGGCCCCATTGCAGGCTCAGGGAGCCCTGAATCCACTTACTCTGGGAACATGACAATGGTTTGGACCTCAGCTGGGTGCAATGGATGCAGCACCCCTGATTGGGCAGTGGACTGGGGAAGATCCCCCTCAAGCAGGAAAGCTGAGACCAAACTTGCCAGAACACTCTAAGAAGGTGAAAGTCAGATTTCTGGCCTCCCAATCCTAGTGTTTCACTCCCAGAGAATGAAAGAAGGCATAAAACGAAACAAGTGTTCTGAGATGTTTCAGGCACACCTGCTCACCACCACCTGCACCCCACTCCGCCTCAAGCCTCTCTCCTTCCTGCAGAGATTCCTCCTAGCACATTCACCCTCTGCATTACTTGCTTTCTCCAGCTCTGTACACGGGATCCCAAAATGCCCCATGCACAATGTGAAGCTGTACACAGAGACAGATCGAAGCAGCCTGGACTCCCCTAACTTCAACTGAGTCCCCAGCCTCCTCCCCAAAGTCTATGAGAAAGAGCAGAATGGACAAGAGTGACTGATTTAGAAGAGATCTGAGTTATTATATAGCAACATATTCTTAATTCTTTTTACAATGTGTAGGGGTAGCAATTAAAAATGGGGCACCAGGACTGGAGAGCTGAATCATTGGTTAAGAGCCCTGGCTACTCTTCTAGAGAACTCCGACTCCATTCCCAGCAACCACATATCATTTCACAACTGTCTGTAGCCCCAGTCCCAGGAAATCAGACACCCCATTCTAGCCTCCAAGGATACCAGGTACATGGTGCACAAATACACATGCAGGAAAACTACCCATACATATAAAAAATAAATACTTTTTTAAAAGTAAACCTTCATCATAAAACATTATAAAAAAGAAAGTGCTGTACACTGTACCAGTGTCCCTGTCTTCAGCCCAATGAGACAGCTCAGGTCATGGAGCAAGACTCCTGCTGTAATTTCTAGCCAAACAAGCAAATGAAGTTTCAAGTTTGTTTGGTTGTGGATGTCACCAGCCCTGGGGCTAGTCTTTGATAGCACCTGAGTGTCTAGGACTGACCAGTTCTTTCTGACTCATTCCACCCCTGTAGAGCCTCAGGAATCCATGCAACCTCTTCATTATCGATGAAGCAAGGATAGTGAGTACACACCTCTTACTGGAGCGAGCACTGATGTTCTCTCTGTTTCATGGAAAGGTGTTGCAAAACATTGCTTCTAATGTCTTCTCGCATGAGTCACAGAGGCAGGAATGGAGAAACACTTCTGAGTGACAAACAAGGAAGAGAGAGAAGGAAGAAAGCGCTGATGATGGGTTCTTGGAACACGACCTCAAGTCAGTTTACATGAGCAGAATCTACGTGTAGATCTCTGCACAGGGCGTGCTGCTCAAGGACAAAAAAAAAAGCCATTCCCTTTCTTCTCTGCTGATTAAAAAGATAATATTCACATAAAAACGGAATAATAAAGTTGGATCCCAAGAAGGGAACACTGCCAGCATTTTAAAATATATCGTTCCACACATGTCTCCTCTACCCAACAGGTGGCTGCACAGCAATTCTGGCAGTGTGCGGGTGCTGTCCGGGAAGCCACATTGACTATCTATCAGTGATCAATGATATTTTTTCTCTGGCACCCCTATTTTAAACAAAAGCAAAGACTTACAGTGGTCTGCTCCCCGGAGACCATGAAAGCCCCTGAGAGTCAGGCAACCCTTTCCCAAAGCTGTGTCTTAACTTCTTTCTTCTTGCTAAGACAAAATATTCAGATGAAAGCAATTGAAGGAGGGAAGGGTTTATTTCGGCTCATAGATTAAAGTTCTTTTCTTTTTGCGGGGAGGTCACAGTCGTCAGAAAACTAGAGGCAGCTAGCCACATTGTATCCACAAGAAAGAAGCAAAGAGCAACAAATAAATGCTAGAGACCAGCTTACTTTCTCCACTCACACACACAGTCCAGGATCCCCCGACTCAGGGACTGGTCCCACCCACCATGGTAGACCACCCCCCCCATTGATGTAATCAGAACAGCCTTCCACTGGCAAGCCTAGATGTCCATCCATTGGCTGACCCTAGCTCTTCCGAAGTTGGCAATCAGCACTAACCATTACAGCCCTCCCCTGTGACAGCCCGGTACTTCCATCCCTGGCCTTATGTTTCAGGGACAGTTTCCTCTTTGCACATCAGATACATCATCTGTTCTTTAGCTCTACTTGGTGTTTGGTGAGGCAGAAAAATGGATTTGGACTTTGTTTAGAATTGGTGAGAAAATCTGAGCCCTGGGAAGTCTCTCCCTGTCTTCTGAGCAGTTTGAGGGGACTTTTGAGCCATCTGAGGTAGCTGTCATTTGGTAACTGACATTGTCTTCTGGGGTTCTTCTGTTGAACAGTACTGGGGTGTTGTTGTAAAACAGAGGAGCTCATCACCGGGGCAGTGGATCTGAAATCTGGAGAGGGCACTGGGAGCCAACTCAAAGTCAAGGACATCAGTGACAGGGATATGACATGACTGAGCCCTGATATGACATGACTGAACCAGAGGCTTCAGGGAGACCTGGTTAGATCTCCTTGTCTTAGGCTTGCTTCCTACCTGCTGTGACCAGTGTAGGGAATGTTAGCTCAAGGAGGGAGCCTGGCTTAACTTTCCAGAGTGAGGAGTGTCTTAAAGAGACAGAACCATATCTAACAGTGATGTCATGTCATGCCTGTCAATTTGGAAACTTCTTTAAGCAAAAGTGGAGAGCTGTTGAACTGTCTGGGGGAATCCCCAGTGTGACAGGAAAGGTTTGGGGCTTCCTTGAGCTGTTGGGGTTCTGTGGGACCATTTGGAACGAGAGACAAGGATGTTGAGATCTGCCATGATTTATGTAATCATGAAAGCACGAAGTCTTCACTCACTTGGTACCCCCTAGGGGAGAAACGTGGATGTCTCTTATAATCTTATACTTTTGGTTGTGAGCCATCTCTCCAGTCCATAGTCTCTTATAATCTTAAGATTATCTCTAAACAGTAATAGAGTAAAAACCCAGTCTCTGCCCCTGGATCTCCTGAAGAGAAAACTCTGGCCCAATCTGGGTTGGGGCACAGGTTATGACCCCTAAGTTTGATAGCATCACAAGTGTACCTCACCCTGTGTACCTTCTGTGTACGTCTTCATAGATGAGTTTCATATATCTGTCCTTAGCCCATTGTTTTTCAACTGGGCTGTTCATCTTTTTTTTTGTTAGTCAGAAATGACTCTTTGTGTATTAAGGGTATACACTTCTGCCATTTTCTCCTATGAAGTGCACTGATTCTCAGTGTGCTTTCACTTTTGTTCGTTATTAGTGCTGTGTAACATTCACAATTACGTCTCAAAATCACAAGAACTAAAGAAGGTGGGTGCCCCACGTCAGTGGTGTTAAGATCACTAGTAGCCCAACCATGTCCAAGACTGACAAAGGTGATAGCCATAGAGAAAGAAAAGAGAGAAAACAGGCAGATGGAGTCCTCTAGCAACGACTCCCGCTGAGATGGGAAATCTTCTCTTTCTAGGGGTTTTCTCTCTGCAGAACTTTTTCTGACACTTTCCCTCCATGTTTTCCATCATCTCCCAAGAACTGGAGTTCTATGAAGCAGTGACAATTTATAAGGCCCAAAATACTTTCATTCCCAAACTTAAACCATTCTTTCCACTACAGCATAGGACTCTATTACCAAACTAACACCTCAGGGTATATGACTCCAAAATTATCCCAAGAGGCCCTGCCGGGGATGCATAAGACTGCAGACATGATGGCTCAGTCCCAGCTACCCTGGACCATGCCAAGCACCTGCAGCCTTCTGTTGCAGCCCGGGCCTGGAGTCTACAGCATCATGCCAGTCCCTGTGTTCCACATGCCACTGAAGTGTTTGTCATTTTCTTTGGTTATGAGTAACAGTGAAGTTACATTTGAACGGATATACTGGATTCATTCTGAGTAAATTCCCTAACATTAGAACTCTCTGAAAGATGTGAAAGGCCATCTTTCTAACTCACTAGGAAGGCTAAAGCCTACTTTCCTTTACTGGTACCTACTACATGTTCCCAGACATCCTTCCCCTGGCTTCCCCATGGCCTTGAGCTCTGTGGGCTGTGGTATACTCGTCCTGTGTACATCCCAGCAGACTTAGAGGAAGCAGGATTTCCAAGGTTGTTAACTTCCTTTAAAGAACACTGCTGACACACCCTCTGTCCTTAGAGTCACTTAATGAAGTCCACATTGTCAACTTAGCAAAGGTGGAAACTGGGGTTTGGATGATTGAGAAGCTTCTGCAGCCACATAACTTGCCAGCGACCAGGTATGTCATGCTATTGAAGCCCGTCTGCTCTCACCATGTCACACCTTAACCTGTATGTACCCTTGGCTAAGAACTCTGTGCACATTTTCCCCTGAATCCTTCAAAGTAGCACAACTTGATCCCTGCTGATGCAAGGTCAAAAGAA
The DNA here is from genome assembly GCA_028555095.1 of Dicrostonyx torquatus. Taxonomy (NCBI): domain Eukaryota; kingdom Metazoa; phylum Chordata; class Mammalia; order Rodentia; family Cricetidae; genus Dicrostonyx; species Dicrostonyx torquatus. The sequence continues at coordinate 8,205,216 of JAQHUG010000008.1, forward strand.
GCTACAACATACATTACCTCATCACTGCAGGGCAGGCAGTGGGCAGGAACCAGGGTCCAACATGGCCTCTCTCACAGCTAGGTCAATGGAATGGAGGCCTCCCCAGGAGCTCTGGAGTCCACTGTGAAAGAAGACAAAAATATTTGCACTACTTTTGTGACCCAAAATATTCAACTGAGAAATACTTCTGAAACTTTCATTCCCTTTTCATTTTCAGTATGTGTGTGCATCCGTACGCATGCTAGAACTGCGACGCAGAGCATCAGGGGAGCGATGATGCTTTGAGTAGGATTCCAATAACTCGAGGAATATGAGCAAGAATTAATAACTAGGGCACAATTAATGGGGTAAAAAATAGCTACAGAATGAAAAAAATCTTCGCCAGCTATCCAAGGAATCAGGGTTAACATCTAAAATCTACAAAGAATTCTGAAAAGAATTACAAAGACGACAGAGAACAAAAACCCCGAATGGTAAGTGGGTAATGGGACTGAATAGACACCTTCAGGAGAAGAAGTAAAAATGGACACTCAATAGATGAAAACATTTTCACCATGTTCAGGGAAATATAAATTGAATTCTCTTCATCTGTCAGCATGACCATCAATGAGAAAAACAAACCACAAATGCTAGTGGGGGTGGAATGGGATTAAGATACTCTAATCCATCCCAGTTGGGCAATGCAAATTATTCCAGGAACTATGGGAACAGGTGTTCCTCTGAAACAAAACTCATATTTCCTACATGATCCAGTCACACAGCTCCTGGGTTACACCAAAAAGAATCAAAGTCAGATTATCACAGAGAAGTCTGCACACCCATGTTTAGTAACCAAGCTATGGACTCAGCCTGACACCCATCAAAGGATAGGTTGTTAAAGAAAAGGTGCATATAACACAATTAAATAAAGCCTCAGTCACAGCTAAGATTAAATATGTGTTGCTTTCATGAAAATGTAGAACTGGAGGTCACTGTGTTAAGTGAAATAAGCCCATAAAGACTTATAGTCCATGTTATCTTTAAGATGAGAAATCTAGTAGGAAAAATACATGAAAGTGCTATGGGGTCTGCTGGAAAAGATGGAAAGAAGAGTGGGGGTAAGAAAGAGTCACAGTGGTGAGTACAATAAAAATACTTGTATTTATGTATGGAAATATCAAAACAACTCATTTTGTACAATTAATATGCAATAATAAAAAGGAAAAATTCTGAATAATTTTTTAAAATGAAGTTAAGACTCACCAACTCATTATGGAATCTGAACTTCAGAGACTTTGAGCTTCCAACCCTCTTCCCTAAAGGCTTCAACAAGAAGGCTGCCCATGCAGGGTATCCATCTCCCTAGAGGCCAGGCTGCAGCTCAACTAGCTTGTAAACATTTCTCAATGCAAACCAGCCCCTGAGGGCTGCACCCACCTAAGGAAGGAAAATCTCCTGTTGCTCAGCAGCAAGCAGCAAGATGCTCCCAACAAGCCCACTCTCATGGAGGATTAGAATAAAACTCTCAGAAGAGCTGGCTTGATAAAGCATACTCAACCTGACACACTCAAGGGCATGAGACAGGCAGGGCTGTGCCTCTGCAACAAACGTGCCAGGATAGCCAGCCTGTAGCCACCAAGTTGCTTTCAACTTGAAGTGTCCCAAGCCTTGTGGCATTTGGACTGGAATTACTGATTTTTCTGAATATGATCTTTGGATTAATCCAATCTAGTCCTTGTACTTAACATTTCATAAAACTAATAACCAAGTAAGTTCAGTGACTTTCTCAAAGGCAAAAAGTTGGTCAGTAACAAAAATTGTTCATAAGTAAGGGACATGACTCAACTAATACCCTCATACATATTCCCAGCACTCGAATCCACTTTTCTCTAACCCTCCTGCACAAACATGCACATACACATAAAGGTACATGTATGTATATGTGTGTGTATGCATATGAATGTAAAAATATGTGTACATGCACATCTGTGCCAACCTATGTTGACAGGGGTTTCTGTCCCATCAGGTCCCACAGCCACTTAGTCCCAAATAAACACACAGAGGTCCACATTAAATATAAACTGACCTAGTATCTTGGATTCTTCTTATTAACTAATTCTTACATCTTAAAATTAGCCCATTATTCTTGTCTGTGTTAGCCATGTGACTTGGTACCTTTTTCGGCGAGGCATTCACATCTTGCTTACTCTGTGTCTGGTTTCCTTTACATCTGGGTGATGACTGAAGACTGAAACTTCCCTATTCCCATAATTCTCTTTGCCACACCTCTACTTCCTACCTAGCTACTGGCCAATCAGCATTTTATTCAAAAGAATACAAGTGACAGGATAAAAGATTATTGTCCCACAGCACTTCTTCCTTTTAAAAAAACAAAACACACACACACACACACACAAGAATTCTAAATCTAATATCCTTTGTTTAGCTTTTCTCCTGATCATTATCCATAACAACTTGTAACCAACATTCTAAACAAAGGAAAATATCCATAGTCCATTTTTTTGAAAATGTGGGTGTAGTTTTCCAGGATAATTCCTGCTGATTGGGGGTGCTGATAATCTTATGGGGACCTAAAGAAAATTTGGAATTATGATCAAGTCATGACTGGAGTATCCTGTGAGGCTTGATCATCTCAGGCAGCATCTTGAATCTGTTCTGAATGTAGAACTCAGACATCTGGGCCATCTGCTCCTATCGAAGATTTCTCAGGGGGTCTTCCTTGATCAAACCTGATTTTTTCTAACTCAGAGTGAATCCACAGCCTCTCATTTCCTGTAGAAACAAAAGCAAAATCTCTTCTCCAAAGTAACATATCATTTGACTTCAATTTTGAAGTCAAAGTATTTTCAAAATACCTATCTTAGATTAATTCCATAGCATTTATAAGCAAGTATATTTTAGCAGCTGTTGCTCCTTCCTCAGCAAACAATTCAAAGAGACCATAATAACATACAGTATCCAGATTCTCTGTGTGTTTTCCATCTTTACGTGGTTTTATTTTAAACTCTATTTCTTTTATTTTTATTTTTTAATTTTTGGCTTTTTGAGACAGGGTTTCTCTGTGTATCTTTGTCTTGAAACTCACTCTGTAGACCAGGCTGTCCTTGAACTCACAAAGATCTGTCTGCCTCTGCCTCCCAAGTGCTGGGATTAAAGGTGAGTGCCACCATACCTTGAACTCACAGAGAACTGTCTGTCTCTGCCTCCCAAGTGTTAGGATTAAAGGTGTGTACCACCACACCCAACTACTCTCTTTTTTTCTTTTTTCTTTTTTAAGGACTTTATCTTCTTTTCTTTCCCAAGCCTACATATATTTTTAAACACACCATAAATTGTTTAGAGGCTTTTTTTTTTGTCTGAAACTATCTTTACTGTATCTCTCTTTTTCTGACCACACGAGTCTTTAATTTGCTAGGATTAAAGCCGTGGCTTTGATGGCTGGATCCAGCCCATTCCTTAGCTTTCTGAGATTCTAGCCTCATGGCAGAGGTACTGGCAGAACCGTGTTTATTGCCACAACTCTATGACGTTTCAAGGTCCCTGCCACCACCAAAAAGTATGCAGTCAGCTCTTCACCAACACCATTTAAGTGTTTCATGGCAGGACCTCTTAAAAGAGCTGCAAAGTTTTGCAGCTAAAGCTAAGCCAGAAAGTCTCTCTTAAACAAGAGCGCTTGTCTCTAGCAACCAGAATCCAACCGAGAAAGTGCTGCTATCATAAGCCATGCTTAATTTTATTCTTTTCTGTCTAGAATTACTTCCCAAGTTCTCTCAGGCTTTATGTGGATGTAGTTGTTCACATTGTGTGCCATTCTGTTGACTGAGGTTTCTGTACCATCAGGTCCCATAGCCATTTAGTCCCAAATAAACACACAGAGGTCCACATTAAATATAAACTGATTGGCCTAGTGTCTCGGACTCCTCTTATTAACTAATTCTTACATCTTAAAATTAGCCCGTTATTCTTGTCAGTGTTAGCCATGTGGCTTGGTACCTTTTTCGGTGAGGCATTCACATCTCACTTGCTCTGTGTCTAGCTTCCTTTGTGTCTGGGTGACGACTGTGGACTGAAACTTTCCTCTTCCCATAATTCTCATTGCCATGCCTCTACTTCCTACCTGATCACCATCGCCCTGCCTATACTTCATGCCTGGCTACTGGCCAATCAGCATTTTATTAAAAATAAAACAAGTGACAGGATAAAAGACCACTATCCCACAGCAAACCTATCCAGGTATACCTACTGTGGTGGCTCAAATGAAAATGGCCCCATAAGCCCAAAGGGAGCAGCAATATTAATGGCCTTGTTGGAGGAAGTGTGTCACTGGGGTGAGCTCTGACTTTTTAAATGCTTAAGCCAGGCCCAGTGTCCCTCTATTTTCCTGCTACCTGAAGATCCAAATGCACAACTCTCAGCTTCTTCTCTAGCACCATGTCTTCCTGTGTGGCGCCATGCTTCCCACCATAATGATAATGGACTAAACCTCTGAACTGCAAGTGAGCCCCAATTAAATGTTTTCCTGTATAAAAGTTGCAGTGGTCATGGTGTCTCTTCACAGCAATAAAAATCAAACTAAGACACCCACTTGCATATAAAAAAAAACATACATATCCGTACACACTTATCCTCAGTGCCTCAGGTAACTGTATGCTTTATCAAGCTCTTTAGACATCTAGGCAAGAATCCAGCTCCAGGAACATGGACCTTATGAAGCTTTTGAAGAGGAACATCGTGCACCAGGAGGAACCCCGGTCACTGTGATGGTTTATTTAAATTCTGAACACATTTGGATTAAGGAATATATGGGAAATGCATAAAGCATATCACTCTGCCCACTGTACTGAGGGCTGTGACCCAATAGATGACTTAATACCTTAATGGATTCACAATATGATAGCATTATTAGAAGAAGGTTAAAGATAGGAGTTGGGACCTAATGAGAAGTATGTTACTGGGGATGTATCTAAATCTTGTTCTGACCCATTTCCTGGGAGTTTCTCTGTTTACTACCCAAAGTGAAATGAAACAGTCCCTTAGATAGTCTCTGAAACTAAGAGGCCCAATGACTCTGAGTTCAACCCCCTGAAACCATGAGCCAAAGCAAATCCTTATTCAAACCTCAGGCATTTGCATCACAACCACACAATAGTTAACTGACACAGGGACCTTTCTTTTTATGCTCCACACCTACTGATACAGTGACACCTACAGAGCTGTCAAATGACTGAGTAGGTAATATCCCAGGGCCACACAGTGGCAGTGCCTCAGAGATTGCCCTGGGGGTGGGGAATAGGAGTGACATATAATATTTCTTAGGAGCAGGCTTCCTCCATTCCTTCAGCCATCCTTCATTCCTTCAGCTCTGGTATCCATGCCTATCTCGCCATTCAGGAATGAATGCAATAATTTATAGTGATTGTCTGGATGTGTCAGCAAATAATATGTGCTAAACTAGAAGAATAGCCCGGGCTGAATTTGCATGTGGTAGAGACATGTACTATCCCACCTCTTCCTTTCCCAAAATCCAGGTCCCCAGTTTCCTTCTAGAGAGTGAGATTTGTCATCCTGCAGCACCAGTACACTGGGTGTGGTACGCACTCTGTACCCAGGCCACTTCCAGAAAAGGGAAACTCCAAAACTTTCCCAAAATGCGCCTTGCCAGTAAACCTTTGCCAAAGAGCTATGAAGCGATCTGGGTGTTTCTTTCCTGGTTCACACCAGCCCTCTGTCCAGCAACACCTTCCACGTGTCACTGAGATGTTTCCTAAACATTCTCACTTTATCCAGGGTGGCTATTCCCAACTGGGTCACAATGTCCTACAGGGCAATAATCAACCCTTGTCAGCTGCTGAGAGTATACACTTACCCAGTAGATGCTCGGGTACCTTGAGGTGAGGCCCTGGGCATCATTTAAGAGGATCTGCAAAGTCATTGTTCCCCAGAAGCTCAGTCCAGTGTGGCTAACAGTCTGGACCAAAGTACAGAACATCACAGTTTCTACTTCTCATTTCCTCTGCCAAGGTCAAGAGCACAAGCATCCTCCACCAGAAAGCAGCAAGGCAGACAGATGCCTTCAGAACAGCCAGGTCCAGGAGAGACTGGAAACCTCTGGGGGTCAGGCATGCCTGACATGTGCCCGGTGCAAAAGTTTGGTTACTGTCAGCCCTCAAGCCTAGGGATATTCAAAAAAAAAAAAAAAGGTGGTAAGACACTAAGTAAATAGCCATGTGCAAGGAGAATTAACTCTGGAGAAACCATCCCTGTTATAATCACTCTCATGTTCTAAAAAGTGGTTCTCAACCTTCCTAATGCTGTGTCCCTTTAGTATAGTTCCTCATGGTTAACACATGGCCCCAGCCATACAATTATTTCATGGCTACTTCATAACCGAAGTTCTGCCACTATAAGAACTGCAATATAAGTATCTGATATGCAGCTACCAAAGGGGTCAGGACTCACAGGTTGAGACCATTTCTCTAAAATCCTATGCTATGTAGCCGTCTTCAGATTGTTTCAAAAATGCTATCATATTTAATTGAGTCCCTACTATGACTCTTCCTCCCACAGAGGGAATGCAACTGCAGAGAGATACGGCAATTTGACAAGTGTATGCTGCTAGGAAGAGTTAGAAACCCATGTTCATCAGGAAGCGGTCCTACATGTGAATTTCCTGTCCCTGCTCACTAGCCTAGCCAACTTGTGCTTTCTTCTCCTTGCTATCTTAAACCCAGGGCCAATACCTTTCTTGACATTGCTCATGAGGACTGACTGTGTTGAAATATGTGAAGAGGTAAACATACCGGACAGTAAGCACATAGTCACCGCTTGGGACAGGGTGACATCTCTCACTGTAGACATTTTCAGTTGTTTCTGACACTTTATTCTGTCTGTGCCAGCTCATCCCTCAACAGGATTTTTGAGACCCTGAAGGTAGTCTTCAACTAGTGATCCACCCACACCCAACCAAAGATGTTTTGTTTTTGCAAAGTTATACTGTCCTTCTAGGTGGCAAGATGCTCTCTGTGACTACTCTATGCTTTCTAACCTAGCACTGACCAAATAAAGGCATTCAGTTTCTACATCTCCCACCATCCAGATCTAGCCATCATTTGAAAGATAAAGAGAAGCTGGATGGTGGTGGTACACATAACTTTAACTGCAGCAATCAGAGGGCAGAGGCAGAGGCAGGTGAATCTCTGAGTTCAAGGCCAGCCTAGTCTACTGAGTGAATCCCAATGCAGTCAGGGCTACACAGAAAAACCTTGTCTCCAAACAAACAATATAAAGAGAATGGCAGAAAGGACTCAAAATTATCTTGAGTTGACCTTGGTTCCAAAGGAAAACTGTAGCCCCTTAAAACCACATTTGTGTATTTGAGCTTCTCCCATACTGTTTCTCCAGGGTATGAGTTCCGGTCTCCATCCGAAATGCTACTTTAAAGAATCCCCTAGAGGAGCTGTCAGCAGCTCTGTAATGGGACAGAGGCTGTCTTTTTTATCACTACTTGCCATCAGTGCAAACTTGTCTGAAAAGATTAAGAAAATCCTCTCTTGAAACATACACATGCTGACCTTTGAACCCAGTCTCCCAGTGAGTAACTGATGTCTCTGGGGTGTACCACGAAGCTCCTTAGCTGTGTCTGTGCCCTCCTCAGCGATCCTCCCGCCACCCTCTACTGTGATCAGCCCTTGCAGCACAACAGGACAGTGGCTCACCCAAGCATCTCAGCGCCTCCCAGGACCCCTAGACACACGTCTCAGTGTTGAAGTTCAGGGACTTAACTCTCAAGAGCGCCCCCACACACAGCCAATGAGAGCTGAGTCTCATAAACCTTCCTGTAGAGAAGCAGACAGTTCTCAAATAGATTTCTGAGGGCTGCTTAGGACATCCCTGGACTACAAGCCTTTGCTGTGACACATCTATCACCATCCCCACCTCTAGCATATGTGCTGTGCGGCGGCGGGGGCGGGGGGGGGGATTGTGACACCCAGTCTCACACTGAAAGTCAGAAAATGGGTTGTGAGAGCTTACCATCTGCCTGGGTGCTATTTTAAAGGTGGTCAGGGAAACTTGAACTGGGATTGAGATGTCTGGGCTTCATTGACACTTCGTTGGTCAGTGTAAACAACTAGTCAGGAAGTTTGAAACAGGGTTAGTCCCTGAGCCTGGGGTATGCAGCTCCTAAACTTCTCCTTCAATAGTGAAAATCAAGTTTGGCGTTACTTCCCTCAAAGGACTAAGACAGAGAAGCCCAGAATAACCAGGTTTCATCTGGCCACAAGCCAAACTGTGGCCACATCAAGGCTTAGAAGTTGTCGCCACACCCGAGTTTAGATGGCTGGAGTAGCTTTGAAAACATAGTTTCCAGAAAGTTGAGACCAAAAATCTCACACTAAACAAATATTTTATCTCAGGAGAGAAGGTTGCTTCTGAGTAGACTTGCAGCGTGTTGGCAGAGGGAAGGGTACTAATTCCACAGTACTCCAAAAATAAACAACATAAAGATTGAGCAACTAATACTGCGCTTTACCAAATATATTAAAGATCTTGGGAACACTCCAGAAGGACAAGGGTTACCTACAGACTTGTATGAAGAACCAGCCTGACTGCCCATATAGCTCAGAGCCGCTTCTGGGAGGACACCTACGCACAGGCTTATTGGGCATACCACCAAAGATCACAGCAGGCAAGGCTGTTCCGTGGTTTCTGAGGCATCGCTGAGAAAATGGAGTTGACAGTAAGACACGAGCAAGCCTGACCTGCATAACTCTGGCGAAAGTTGCTAGAAAAACAACGCCCTTGGTTGTGCACAGGTGTCGTGAACAAGGACAAAGAGACCTTTCTCCCCAGTGTGCCCAAGGCATGGAGCGCAGGTGGGGAACTACCAGGGACTGGAGGCAGGAGGCTCTGACTAGAGGACGTTCCTCCAGTCGCCGAGTCTTCTGCTCTCCGGTTTCCAAGTCTTACACAATTCATCTGATCTAATGAGAGGAAAACCTTGCAGAATTACAAACAAAAGGGCACAAAAGAAAGTGCTTCGTAAAATCCGCTCTGCGCCCGCTCTCTGCACACCGGGACAGACACTCGGGTTTGCTGTAAAGGCCCTATGTTCACAGCGAATATCAGTCTGACTCATACTTGATGAGGAAAGGAAACACAATCACTCCTCAGAACTGTCATGGTCTCAGACCTGACAACCCCTAGGGCCCAGGTTTTACAACAAAACTGTTTATGATCACACAGAAAAAAAAAATGCTCCTTAGATAAATTGGTAATGCTGGATCTGTACCAAGAAAAGCAAAGTGAACCTGGAGTTGCTCGTCTTAGGAGAAGTCCAGGACACTCGGAATGGAATTACAGCAAACACTCTTGATTTCATGGAAATTTGGGTCCTTTACAAACAAAGGCCTACCGTTTGCACACACCTTGTCCTGTATACTTTAAACCATCTCTAGAAGACTTACAAGGCCGAATACCTGGTGAGTGCTAGGTAGCTGGGTTGCTGCATTGTGTAGGAAAGAACACCTAAGGAAAACACCCATGTGTTCATTCAGATAGGATTATTTTTCTAGAATAACTTTAATCTGCTTTTACTTGAACCCATAGATATGTACCTGTGGATCTGTGGGCCTGGTTACAAGTAAAGTTAGACTATGGCTGGGTTCTTTGTAATCATAAGCCCTACAGAAACATCCTTATTTTGTGGTTGATGAAAAAGTCACTCTTGTTTCCTTCAAGGAGACGCAAGGTTGCCTTGTCTCCAGGCAGTACCACCAAACCCAGCTTTACTCTGAGTGTAACCTTAAAAGCAACATGTAGATTGATATGATTCAGGCTGGTCTCTTCCTGATTTTCTTGAGCAAGTTAAAAGAATGTCACTTAAAATTTTTTCGATTGGATTTATTTAGTGGGTGGAACACACATGTCAAGTCATAGGACATCTTGTAGGAGTTGGTTCTCTCTCTCCACCATGTGACCCCTAGGGATCAAACTCAGGTTATCTGGCCTGGCTATAAGCCCTTTCACCCACCCACCCACCCCACCATCTCTCCCATCTGGCATCCCACTATTTAATAGAAGCTACATTTTATTATTGCAATTAATATTTTGACAATTACATGGCTAGAAATAATAGCTCCATTTGTATAGCATGGAGTACAACCTGTTGAGTCCCAGACTCGGTAGTAATTAGCAAATTCAATGAAGTTTCCATATTATTTGGAAAAAGATGGGCCCAATAAAAAGATCAGGAGTTGAGACTAGCACAGGGGAGGAGCTTAAGGCCATTTGGCCTCCCACACAATTCTTTGTTTTATGGCTCAAGTAACTCTCCTGCCTCCTTTACAGTCAAAAGACTGAATGAAAAGCCAATACACAGTCCGAAAATTCTAAGACAACTGACAGTTAAAACATAATCTTCCAAATAGGACCAGTTCTGTTGACTGCCGTGGAGAAATATCCAGAGTATTTTTGTCAAGAGAAGCACAGAGGGCTATAACTACAATGAGTATTTGACACTGTGTACAGGAAGGGAAATACCACTATCCTGTATTTCCTGAATATTTTAAATGGGCTGTGTCCAAGGATGAATTCTGCCATCTCCACATTTATATGTTGATGTGGCCTAATCTGCCTGGTGCCTGAGAATAAGACCACATTAGACAAGACTCATGAAAGAAGGGGTTAAGCTTAAGTGAGGTCTTGTGGCCAAGTGTGATGGCATGCACCTTTAGTACCAGCACTCTGGAGGCAGGGGCATGTGGATCTCTATGAGTCCAAGGCCACCTTTGTCTGCACAGCCCAAACTATCTAGCACTACACAGAAAGACCTTGTCTCAAGAACAGATGAGGGGGGTCTTTAGGATGAGAGTGGACTCTGATGCACTTATAACAGGAGATAAGGATACAGACACACACGGAGGGTGACCCAGGAACAAGATACCCCCTGCAAGGCAAGAAGCAAGGCCTCGGGAAAAACCAGTCCTGCTTGATCTTGGACTTGCAGCTTTCAGAACTAAAAGAATATAACAATATGTCCTTTAAGCTACTAGTTCTGTGGCATTTTATGTGACAGTCCTTGAAAACTAAAATCTGTCATCTAATCGTTTCCCCTGGAAACGATGAAACAAGGACGAACACGAATTTGGTGAATACGCCTCCTCTCGCAGTTTTGACTGTCAAACCAGGTCAGTAACACATAATTATGAAACAAGCTGGGGGGAATGAAGAAAATAAAAGGTAAAGCAGCAACCAGTGTTAACTGAGTATCAAGCTGGCAGCTTACGCACTAGAGGCTAATTATCTCAAATAACTTCAGATTTGGCAATTTGACTATGTGGCCAACGGAATCTAAGCCCTAAGGGCCAAACACAGCGAGGAAGGAAAAGCCTTGGCGCTCAAACTGCTTTTAGTTACCACACTGTTACTGATTTAATTGGGATGACTTCCCAAAATAATAATAGATAAACTGAGATAAGTAAAAACACATTCTACGAAATTTTCAAAGAATTAAGTATTATATTTAGAACTGAGATTTTATACACAAGAGTGATAAAGTAAACAGGCAGTTAGGCTGGAGTGATGGGCAACATGGAAAAACACACAGATGAAATCAATAAAGATTTAGTTAAACAAGAAAGACTGTCTTAGTCTCTGTTCCATGGCTTTGAAGAGACACCATGACCAAGGCAACTCTTATGACAGAAGACATTTAGCTGGGGCTTGCTTACAGATGCAGAGGTTTTAGTATGCATTATCATCATGGCGGGGAGCATGACGGCGGGCAGACAGGCGGTGCTGGGGCTGTAGCTGAGACCTATATCCTGATCTCTAGGCAGAGAGAGAAAACTGAACTTAACATGGGATTTTGAAACCTCAAAGCCCACCCCCCAGTGACATGCTTCCTCCAAGAAGGCCACCCCTATTCCACCAAGGCCACACCTCCTAATTTTTGTAACGCTTTCAAATAGCTCTACTCCCTGGTGACTAAGCATTTGGAAACAGGAGCTCATGGGGATCATTCTTAGCCAAGCCTCCAAAAATACGATGTATGTACTGTTTCTAAGAAGAAAACTTTCTTCCTAGCACTGCCCACTGTAAAACCCTAGAAGCAGTAACTGTCCCGGGAGCAGTGAACATGGGTAGAGCCTATATTTAGCCTAAATACACTTCTGTTAGTAAAAGGGCTAGAGGCTGAGTACAGCTCCGTCAGTAAAGTGTTTGCCCCACAAGCATGAGGACCTCAGTTCATTCTCCAGAATGACAAAGAGGCAAACATGATTTCAGCACTGGGGAGGCAGAAACAGGTTGATCCCTGGGACTTCACTTGCCAGCCAACCCATCCTAATGCGTGAGTTCTAAGCCAGATGAGGGCTCCTGCTTTCATAAAAGGACACAA
>JAQHUG010000008.1:8220888-8252697 GCA_028555095.1 Dicrostonyx torquatus
GTGGATCACACAGTAAATCCTTTTATCCATGTAACTTTACTTGCAAGTGTTCATTGCAGAGTCATTGATCTGGTTTAAGGACTCTAGTGTGTGCTACACTATCAATGCTGGGCCCTCACTGGGACTCCTCTTAGTTATGCTGTTGTTGCCCTGTGTTGTGGAGATCTTGCAGCTTTGGGTCTACAGGACTGGTCTCTTCATGTGCTCAGCAGATGACAGATGTGGTGGATGTTGAGGTGGGTCAGCTCATAATCCTGCTTCTGGGCCTGGGTAGTTGCAGGGTTGGTCAGCCTACCAGCTCTCCCTGGTCCTCACCATCAGGATGATCTCTGCTGTACTGCCCTGGCTAGTCCACCCCTTGCTGCTGTGAGCAAGGGACAGGGCCAATTTTGCTTTCACATCCTCAGGGCTGGCTCTCCCACACCTACTCTCTCAGGGCCAGCTCTACTGTGCTGCCCAGGACTGGTGTAGCGACCACTCTTGAGTGCTGCAGCTGATGAGGGGCAGGACCAACTCTCCCACTCTTAGGACCTCAGAGTCAGTTCTCCCACCTGCCTCAGGTGTTGATGGATGAGGGGAGGGAGGACCATCTCTCCCCTACCCATGCCATCACATGACTGATGAGTGACAGGGACAGCTCTCCCATGCTCACAGCTTCAGGGCTGGCTTGCCCACACCTCCACCAACAGGCCATCACAACCTTTCTTACATCATCTACTAAATATACTCTGTCCCTCCGGACAGCACAACTATCAAGTCCCACCAGGTGTTTAAGCAGGAGGCTTGTGACTTTCTCTTTCCAGAATAGAGGTTGAGGTGCTGGACATAGATTAGGAGTAAATGGATGAAGGAAATGGCTCATTCACCCAGGAACTTTCTTTTCCCTTTCCTGGTTTTACTTTCCACCTGGCAACTTTTCTAGATTAGCCCCGGAAAACTCACCATCTGGGATTCCAAAAACAGTCTCTCCTTCCAAAATGATCTCCTTAAACTCAAAGACACAAAAAACACTTGAAGAGTCTAAAATCTGGTGGCTGAGGATATTATTAGTATTAGTGCTAGTATTCGTATTATTGCTCCGTGTGTCTGTGTATGTTCCTGTGTGTGCTTGTGCATAGATGGGTGGGGGTATGAAAGGGCCTATGCAAATGAGTGTGGAGGCTAAAGGCAATTTCTTGGGTATCTGCTTTGTTTGTTCTTTTTTTTCTTTTTCTTTTTTAGTTTTTCAAGACAGGGTTTCTTCGTAGCTTTGGAGCCTGTCCTGGAACTAGCTCTTGTAGACCAGGCTGGTCTTGAACTCACAAGGATCCTCCTGCCTCTGCCTCCCAAGTGCTGGGATTAAAGGCATACACCACCACCGCCTGGCTGTTTGTTCATTTTAAGACATGGTTTCTCACTGGCCTAGAGCTAACCAAGTAGGCTGCCTGGTGAGTCCTAGGGATCTACCTGTCTCTGCCCTCTCAGTGCTGGAATTAAAGTTGTTTGCCACCAGACCCGGCTTTATTTTTCACGTTGGTTAGGGGAACAGAACTCAGGTCCTTATACTTGCATCTTACTGACTGAGCCATCCTCCCAGTCAATAACATCAACATGCGAGCACTCTTCTGAAAAGTGAGAGTCACTTCATCTTCATGGAGATGCAGGCCATGATAAACATCAGGAAAGGTCTGATTTTTTAACTTACTCTAGAAATAGCAACCTCAAAGTTAAGAGTTTTAAAGTCTAGAGTTAACAAAGATACTGAGATGTCTATTCTGCTTTTCAAATTGAAAGTTCAAAAAACATTAGACAATAATGAAACTGGACTAAATCTGAGCAACGAAAATTCCTCAGAACTGGTCAGGATTGAAGGCCGGATCAATGCCCCCAGGGTCAAAGCTGAGATCCTATTGCAATAAAGAAGCCCAGGGCTTTCTTTGTTTCCTGGATAATACCTTCCCACTCCACGCTACAGTAATTAGGACTTTGTCTCTATGTTCCAGAATCAGGTCACTTTCTCAAACATCTCTAACCTCGGTCTTGCCCTAGATAATATTTTTCATCTTTTCCCAATTTTTCTTTAGCTGTTTTCTCTCCTCTCCATCGTTTTTAGGCCTGCTTCTCTGCCACTTGCATTCTGCAAAACTGGGTTCAGTTAGCCCAGTAATTCTGGTTCAATGGCTCCCCAAGAAGTTCCCTGGAGATGAAGCACAAACTGGAGTTGGCATCTGGTCAGTCGCCAGGATTCTTGGATTCAAGCATGCCTCCAGCCAGAGGACCAAAAGGCAGCTGCTCAACCAAGACAAGACAGACAAACGGGCTTGGTACTATTTAAATGCCTTTGAAAAAAAAGGAGGGGAAGGATATGCAAAGCTACCTCGGTTTTACCCGCTATTGCCATGGGCACACTGGTTTCTGTACCAATGCCTTCAAAGTCCTCAGCGTCTACAAGATAAACCATCCCTCCAAACTAGAAAGATGTGGCCAGAACAGCCAGCCAGCCAAGCACTGCCCTTCTTTAGTGTTTTCACTGAATCCAGGGGAACACAAGGGCTGGGCTTTGTTTGTCTTTGCAGAACCCTTTTCTGCTACCCAACTCCTGGTCCCCAAGCCAGGCCCTCTCTGAACCCCAGAAACTACTTAACATTTTACCCTGGGACTCCTGGAAGTAGCCCTTTCTTTATAGCTGAAGCTTCTCCCTTCTTAGTCAAATTATACTGCACATTTACCTGGGGGAGGGGGGTCCCAGGTCTCCAACAGAAGGCTGTTTTATGTTTACCTTCCCTTTAGATTCAATAAAGGAAAGAAATCCAGTCATTTCCAGAATTCTGGGCTAGATGTGTTTCATGTCCAGGAAGTACAATCAGCAGGAAGCCTCTTGGGGACCCACTGAACCAGAAGAATTATGGGACTAAGTGAACCCAGTTTCTAGGTGTTGAGTCTTGTAGAATGCAATTGGCCTAAAACAGAGGAGAAGAGAGAAGACTGTTGAAAGGCTCTGCGATCTTTGTACTACAAGGCTCTTCACTATCCTGACACATAACACAAGACATCAGTGTTTCCAATGGGAGTCTATCCCAGTCTACTAAATAAATCATTGTTTTAGGGATTAGATTCTTTTCTTTCTAGATTGTTTAGGAACTGGGAGTGAGGTGGGCTACCCTACCTGGCAACCACCAGTGATCCCAGACCTGGAATCTCCTCGTCTCAACCCTCCTAGATATATCTCCTCCACGAAACAGGCATGAGTCCTCCTGTCCTGCCCTGCCTACCCCCAGAGTTCAAACAAGGACAACCTTCATTAAGAATGTCTTTTATCCCTGGCCAAAGCAATGCCTTGCCTCCTTGTTGGGCTAATTCCTCTTCCCAACTCACTTCTCTGGCCAGGACCTGAGAACCATCCTTTCTCAGGCTAGAGCTAAGGCAAAACCCTTGAAAGTAGCTCCTCTCAGGGACTGGAGAGAGCCATTCCCCCTAACACACACAGTTTTAGCTGCACACCGGATAGTAAACAGTAATGTAATCCATAACATAAAATATCAGATTCCTCCCAGACTGTCATCCCCACTATATTGTGAACGCCTTTACAGCTTCTTGACTAGAAGATAAGAGAAGCTAGTGTATGTTTTCCACACAAATGGTGGAAAGTAATAAAAAAAACTTCAAAGATGCGCTCCCACATAGTCGCGGCCTCGAAGCTATTTGCAACAAAAGCAGGAAGAAGGAGGAAGCTGGCAGTAGGCATAGGGTCAGAAGTACACTCTTCCCGGTGCAAGGTCCCTTTTTCTTGGAGTATTGACACCGAGTTGGTGCAGGTCTGGAGAGTCCCGGGGATAGAAAGGGCCTCCTTTCCTGTCTGACACCGGTGCCACTGAAGCCAAGGCAAATCCTAGAGGGTGGTTGAACACAAATGGCGGTAAACACTCTTTGCTCTTGGCTGAGGCCCCAAAGAACACACGCCCTCCTGTGATTCTTGTTGATTGCCAACCCCAGGAGCTGTAAGGCTGCGGGCTCTGTAAAAGAACTCAAGTGCAGGCAGAGCCTGGCACCCTTCTCAGAACGCGGTCTTTCCCGCAGAAGAATGGGGCGTTGCCTCTCTCCCCTGAGCCTCCAGCCAGGTATGACAAAATAAAAGTGAAAGTCGGAGGCTGGCTAAGGAGCAAGAGGCACAATCAACCAAAAAGGCTTATAATTTCAAGTCCAGGGTTTTCCATTGTTACAATGGGGAAAGTTAGCCATCGAAAGGAAATCCTAAGAAGGGCACGAAGCTCCAAGAAGAGGTCAATGCAAAGGCTGTTCAGTGAGGTTTCTGCAGTTAAACGATTCAGCCATCACCAGAGGGGTTTGCTTTCTTAAGAACACCCCTTTTGGGTTTTGGAGGCTCTTGCTACCAAAAAATGCACGCCACACGCAGCTCAGGATGGTGTCCAGACCTATGCAAAGTCCCAGTCCCTTGGCCCGGCCGTTTTAGGTGTCCCCTATGGGGGTACCAAAATGTGTCAGCTCTATGGGGTAGAGTAGTCTCAGTGAATTCCCCAAGGAGCAGAAACCTCGGGTGGCTGCTGGGGGCCAGGAACTCCTACCTGAGCGGCGGGACGGGCGGGGCGGCCGCACAGGCGCACACCCCAACCGCGCGCTCGCTCCCTATTGGTGAGATCAGGAGGGCGGGGCCGGCCAGACCCAAAACAAACAACCTGCTCCGGGAGAGACTCTGTGGCCGCGCCGCCGCGTGGCCTCGGCCTGGTGAGCGCCCGGGGGAGCGGCGGCCACCTTGTTCCCCCACCCCCTGACCGTGGGCGCCCAGACCCCGCCCCCGCCGAGCCGCCGCAGGGTTATATTGGGCCGGACCGAAGGTAGAGACGAGATTCTGCTGCGGCCGGCCAGCGCGGACATGCTGCCCGGGACGCCGGAGGTGACAAGGCGGCTGCGGACGCGGTGGCCTCGAAGATTGGGTTCCATAGGCTCCCGAGGCTAAAGAAGTCTTATCTTCAAGAGTAGCGAGTACGCCATCGGACGTCAGCTCGGTGCCTGGAAGACGCCTGCCTAAGATCTGGACGTCCAACGAAGAAATCCTTCTGGACGCCTGGACGGATAGCAGATGCGCCAATTCCTTCCTCCCAGAACAGAATCCCGAAGTTGCTCTCGCACCCGCTCTGCCGGGTGGCCCCTCATCCCTCGCTTTCTTTCCGCCTAAAATCTCTAAACTTCGGAGTAAGGACAGTACTGCACCAACTTCTGCTTCTCCTACCCTCAATTCATCCAGCACTCGTAACCCCTCCAAAAATTAACATCCCAGTGGAAGAGGACTTTCCTACAGAAAAGTGCCTCTCTCAGAAAGAGGCAGGAGCAGTCCCTCGGGCCCGCGAGATCTCCACCCCGCGCGCCACTCGCTTCCTACGACCTCGCAGGAAAGGGGTACTGCGCCGGACTAAGAAGCACCAGCGCCGGCATGAAATTGGAGGTGTTCGCCCCACGCGCCGCCCACGGGGACAAGACGGGCAGTGATCTGGAGGGGGCCGGCAGCAGCGACGCGCCATCTCCGCTGTCTGCTGCTGGCGACGACTCGTTAGGCTCTGACGGGGACTGCGCGGCCAACAGCCCAGCGGTGGACGGCGGTGAGGGGGATCTGGAGGGCGGTGGCGGCGAGAGGAGCTCGGGTGGCGGGCCCAGCTCCCAGGACGGTTCCGAGGTGGCCGACAACAGAGCGCAGGCCTCCGCGACAGGGCCGTGCGCGGGCAGCGTGGGCAGCGGCGAGGGCGCGCGCAGCAAGCCCTACACGCGGCGACCCAAGCCCCCGTACTCCTACATCGCGCTCATCGCCATGGCCATCCGCGACTCCGCGGGCGGACGGCTGACGCTGGCCGAGATCAACGAGTACCTCATGGGCAAGTTCCCCTTTTTCCGGGGCAGCTACACCGGCTGGCGCAACTCCGTGCGCCACAACCTCTCTCTCAACGACTGCTTCGTCAAGGTGCTGCGCGATCCCTCGCGGCCCTGGGGCAAGGACAACTACTGGATGCTGAACCCCAACAGCGAATACACCTTCGCTGACGGGGTCTTCCGCCGCCGCCGCAAGCGCCTCAGCCATAGAACAACAGTCCCTGCGTCGGGGCTGCGACCGGAGGAAGCCCCATCCGGACCCGCCGGGACTCCGCAGCCCGCGCCTGCCGCCCGGTCCTCCCCGATCGCGCGCTCGCCTGCTCGCCAGGAGGAGCGCTCCAGCCCGGCGAGCAAGTTCTCCAGCTCCTTCGCCATCGACAGCATCCTCAGCAGGCCGTTCCGCAGCCGCCGCGACGGCGACACGGCTCTAGGGGTGCAGCTGCCCTGGGGAGCGGCTCCCTGCCCGCCGCTGCGTGCCTACCCCGCGCTCCTACCCGCGGCGCCGGGCGGCTCTCTGCTGCCGCTCTGTGCCTACAGCGCGGGCGAGCCCACGCAGCTGGCGTCGCGCGGAGCCGAGGTGCAGCCCGCAGCGCCCCTGCTGCTGACACCCCTGTCCCCCGCCGCCACCGCAACCAAGCCATTCCGAGGTCCCGAGACAGGCGGCGCGGCGCACCTGTACTGCCCCCTACGGCTGCCCGTGACTCTGCAGGCGGCTTCGGCCTGCGGTCCGGGCCCGCACCTGTCCTACCCGGTGGAGACGCTGCTAGCTTGAAGTGAGCTCTGAGCTCAGCAGAGGGCCTGGGGTGGGATGGGGGCTCCATTTGTTGAGGAGGTTGCTATGCAGGCTCCAAGGCTGTGCACCTTCCACTTTCCAGAGAAATAGAGTTGTTTGTTTTTTTGTTTTTAAATCTCCTTCAGAAGTGCCTTAAAGTTAAGCATTTTGACCCAAGTGTTTTAACTTAGTCCGGAATAGTTTCCTTTGTCTTTTGTAAGGAGGATCAAAGCCGTTCTTTTCTATTTTTTGGCCAAGCCTGTCCTTTCCTGCATAAAAGCTTTCCTCTCCCTCCTACTCCTACTATTTTTGTTGCACCTTCCACTGATTTATCTTCCCCACCCTCAAAAAAAGAAAAAAAGTACGTCAGGGAACCACTCCATGGGATAAATGATATGACTACTGTTTGGGGTTTTGAGGCCCCGTTGTGTGTGTGTATGCGGTATTCACAGGCGTGACTGAATGTGAGAGAGCTGTCAGTCTTCGGACATTTTCTCTGCTACCAACCAATGCTTCACTGTGCCAAAAAAGGGGGAAATGTTGTTGGGTTTTGTAATTAACTTATTTATATATTTTTGGAACCTGAATTGAAATGTTGCAGGCAACGGCTACAGCTTTATTAGTGGTTACCTAACTGTGGTCTTCTTGGGCCAAGCAATTTCTTTAAAGGAGAAGTTAACATTATGTTTGTGGGGTGTCAGGGCCACCACCACGTGAAAAAAAAGTGTGATTTTTATTTTAATATTATTTGTGTCTGTGTATATATTCATGTATAAATTTTATGAAGCCCAGACATACTGCTTGTTTTTTTAATAAAATTTACAATTGATCTACAAAACACTTGTAGTGATAGATTGAAGTAGATATTTTTACCACAAGCCCCCCCCCACAAAAAAATGGGTTCAGAGTTGAGTCTCAGAAAACTTCATACTGGGATCAAAGCATTTGTGGTTTCATTTTCAGATATTGCTTTACAATATCCAGGATAGGCCTTCCATCAATAGGGTTTCCTAGATCAAAGACATGCAGGAGTCAGCACAAGACATATATCTGCCTGTCTCGCTCCCCTAAGACACTTTAAGCAGGCCTGTTAACTATGCAAAGAGCTTATAGTCAGGTGAACATTTTCAAGTCAGTTGACTGAAGCTTGAAACTGGATCTTGGCATAAAAATTAATTCAACACACCAAAATTGTCTTCAGGCAATTTTCAGGGCAACTTAAGTGTCAGTGTTTTTTATCAAAACAAAACTCCCTCTTAGTGAACTAAAACATTTGCCTGGGTGTGAACACTTGGGTGTGGACATTGATTTCTTGGTAAGTTCAAAAGCAACAGGTCCCTAACAGTTTGCACATTCTGGAATTCTAAAGAACCCTGCAAGCGGTGAGAAATCCAGAGAGGAGGAACTTGGGCCTCTTTACCATCCCTTCCATTCTTGGATAAATAAGGCCTGTCTGATCCCTGACAGTAAGATGACCTGGAATCTAAACATTTCAAGGTGAAGAAAGCAATGAACCTGTTGGAGGGTGCTCCTTCTGGCACAGGCATAGAAGAAAGATCATGCCTAAGTCTAGCTGATGAACAAGCCTTCACTGATTGGGGCTCTAGCTACTCGGTAATCTCAGCAGTGATGCTAACAGGATTTAATTGTTACAAAAGGTAGACTCTTGCACCAGCAAAGCTGATAATGAGATGAGAAAATAAAGCTGAAGCAGATCAACACATGAGGAAAGGGAGGCCAGGTTCCGTTCACAGGAATCATGTTGAGCACTGCTCCCAGACGGTCCTCCATGAATTTGAGAGCAGGAGGGGATGGTTAGTTTGCAGTCACCGGACTTCTACCTGCCTTCTCTCCGATTAGGCACCCTACCTGTGCAGTGTGCTGCTGTGTTACAAAAGCTGATTTGATGATCCTGTCCCCTTTGATACTTATAAAACTCTTTTTTTTTTCTTCAGATGGTATGTCTTTTGCCTCTTAGTAAAATCGCTGTTTATGTCAAAGAATACAAAGAACAATTTCAAAGAGACAGGGAAAGGTGGTATTTTTTTTAAATCACAACTGTTTCTCCTACCCTCAAAAGAAAACAATCCCTTTGAATACGCCATGAGTCAACACACTGCGGTCCCTCCTAAGCCTTTGTCCCTAGGGACTGAAGGGTTTTTAAAGGAATTGTCAGAGTCCTGATTGTTTCTTGTCTAGGTTGGGTTTTTATTGGTCAGTTCCATATCCCCTGCCACAACTCAAAGGAGAAGGCCCCGGAATGTGCTCTTTGGGGTGCTGGGCTACCAGGGCCAACAGAAGAGCTACCCTGCCAGGGTAGGGTGGGGCATTGTGCAAACACTTTCATTTCAGGCCACAGTACAGTTTTGCAAGACAGAGAGACAGACCTTCTGAGCTGAAGCTTGGTCACTTTGCTGGTAGGATCAGCTTCAAGCTCAGCAGCTTCAAACCCTCACGGCCAGCATGGAGGAGACCACAGGGCTTGGAGTTTCAGAAGCAGGACCAAGGACATAGCCCATAGTAGCCTCCAGTCCTCTGCCTGTCCCCTCCCACAATTACCCTCCACCACCACCACTCCTGTTGCCCGGAGCCCTGCCTGCTGCTGGGACATGGCCATGCATACAAACACCAGCTAGTAGGACACCAGTGCTGACCCACCAGAGCTGACCCTGGGCAGACAGAGCAGGACTAAAAAGGGTGGGTGTCAGGTTTGGTTGAAGAGATGTCCTTTGAAGGCTGCCAAGCCTGTCGAGACGTAGGGCTACTGGTAAAGGCTCAGATGAGTTTTCAAAGAACTGTCCTAGTTCCTGTCACCCCCAGACAGCTCAATTCCCAGCCTCCTAGAAAATTCCAGGCAGGTGAAGGGCTGAGTCATGGTGGAGAGGAAGGACCCATATCCACTCAGTCTCTCTACCTCGGCTGACAGCCAGGGACAAAGCCTGTAGAGGCACAGAGGTCTCTGGAAAATGACATCTTCTTCCAGTCAGTCGATTCAGTCTTCAGATCCCTTGCACAATACTGTTCTGGTCATGAAGACCAGATGAAGAAGGTGATGAGCTTGACCAATGTTAGGCCAAGAGTGCCCCGTGTTTAGGAGTTTCTGTGGCCTAAGTGAGCTGGGCGATGCGGTAGAGGGGGGGATTTTCACTATTGTGGGATGGTTCACTCCAAAGCCCCCAGATTCTGGTAGAAGCTCCAGAAAGCCCTCTAGGATTAGCCTTGCTGGCCTGTGAGCATCAACAAGAAAATCTTACTGTGTCTGCTCTCACCCACTTTGAAGTTTCACGAATTACATTTTTCTGCCTCTGGGTATGTATATCAACACTCAACATACAAAACAAATCCACAGACTGTTGGATAGACTCATTTTTGAATCTAAGAAAGAACATTTCTTTATTTATAGAAAAACAGCGGCCCGTGAGCTAGCTATCTAAGTATTCCACTCTGAATGACAGACCTGGAGATCAAATCGTGAGTTAGAATTCTTTTGACAATTATCCAGAGATTTCAGACCCAAGTCTTAAGTCTGAATTTAGCTGAACTACATGAAATTGCCTCAGTTCACTTTTGCGACAAAGATGAGTGGATTTCCCAACTGGCAAGTGGTTTCTCTCATCGCCAAAAACGTACTCTCTGCTCCTTTCCCCATACTGTCCTTTTTATCCCCCACAAAGTGGCCACTGGTGTCTTAGACCAGCCCTTCACTCCACTGTGTATGCTAGAGCCAGCACTGATTTCTGCTCCCTTCTGTTGAGTCCCATGGCCACATTCCTCAGACTGCATCAAGCAGAATTCTGCTTGAAAGAGAGTCTTCAAGGAGCTGCCTGTGACCCAGAAGTCCCTCCTCTCTTGGGACAAGCAGCAGAGTAGGTGTGCCTTCCCCACAGTCATCCCTACAAGCTATCAAAAAACAAACAAAGAGCAAACTCTGCTGTACATTAAAAAGAAAGTAAAATGCCTCTCCTTTATGTGCAATTTTTAACTTAATATATTTACATTCACAGTGCAGGGAGGGAATGTCCACTGTCACCCATTGTAAAAGGATTTTTGCTTCTCTCTGTTACTATTTTATTGTAAATCTTTTGACCACAAAAGCTGAGCTTTGCCTCGGTTCTAGAAATTAGACTCTAAAGAGTCTTTCTGTAAATATTTCATGCTTTCCAACACCACAATATTCCTCTCTTAAGTAACAGACTTTATAGTCCCCTAATGAGACCATTAAACCTTTGTCATGCTTTAACGACATAATTTGTTAATTCTTAATGTTGTCAACAAATGGCCCTAATAAGTATCTTCCAAGAAGACCGTGATCAAAACCATAGAGCTGTAACTCGCCCCAGATTTGAGATCTCTTTCAACTTGGCAAAGATTCCGGGGTCACGAAGCACTGGGGACTGTACAGCTCTCGGCCCCGTATCTTTTCAGCATTATTAAGTCGGGCGAGTGATTAGAAGCAAATGTCATTCCTGTCATTGGTCAAGTCCGCGCACAGACTGGAAAAAGAACTGCATCAGCCTTTGCTTCAGGGGACCTACAGCGAAACATAAGCATCCACATGGACCGTGCTTCCCTTGCCTCTCCGAGATCTCTCTGTGGCTCAGGAACTTTCACTCTGAGAGCTGCGACTGAGCCCTTTCACACCTATCCTGTGCTCCAGCCAGTGTGCAAATTCAGTGTCCCTCACACGCATTTGTTGCTTCTGATAGCCAATTTCTAATGATTGGGGAAAGGTGGGAAGATTTTGTAATCTGTTAATGCTCAAGTCTCTCTCTCTCTCTCTCTCTCTCTTTCTCTCTCTCTCTCTCTCTCTCTCTCTCTCTTTCACACACACACACACACACACACACACACACACACACCAAGCAAAACCTACTCAAGAAGATCAAAACAAAAATGCTAAGGAGGCTCCATCTGATCTTCAGCTGGGTCACCCTAGGGAAGCCATCATCCCTGTGGCTGTCAGCAGAACCACAGCTGGGAGAGTCGTGTCTTACACGCTTCTCACCACTGGCCTCCATGAAAACTCTCAGGCAGTGTCAAAGATGATAGGCAGGTATTTCTTTCTTTCCCCTACACTCAGTCGACTTGGGATCAAGTGCATATTTCAGTGCTGCAGTGTTTCAGAGTATGGCAGCATTGCAAGGCATGGTTAGAGTTCTCCCAGATACTGCAGAATCTAGAGCAACCATTAACATAGAAAGAACACTTCCATCTTGACATTCAGACTTGATGCAATGTGTATTTACTGTAATATTTCCTCCCAATGCATTCCTGAAGATCTTAACTTCTCACTGAAATCTAGTTTGGGGAGATAGGCATAAAACACGGGCATGCTACTTTCAGGGGGCAAGAGGCAGAAGCTAAGAGACTTTTGGGCTGTTTCTAACAGACTTCATCATAAGCAAGGCATTTAGGACTCAGACACTGAGTTGAGAGATCAAGTCGGTCCTTTGTTCAAAAGCCATTCTCAGGACTAAAGAAATGATACACCTTAAGACTACAGGTAGCACTCAGAAGCCTGAGGACATGGAAATACATATGTCCACATGCCTGTATAGATGCAACTTGAAGTCATTAATTGTGAAAAACTTCAATGAAGATAAATCTGGGAACTTGAGAAGAGCCCTAAGACCAGCCCAAATAATAATCCATATTTAGACTTAGGAAAATATATCCAAAGTTACACAATTGTCCCTACAGAGTGAACTACTCTGGGGGTATTGCTATTTTTCTGGGGCAGCCCGCATTTCCCTTTGGCATCTTCTGGACCTAGAATCCTGGTTTGCCCTTCCTGGAGTAGATATTGGACAGCTACCTCCAAAGCTGGAGTTGCCCCCTGCCCACAGGATGCCAGTCAGTGACCAGCAGGACTCAAAGGTCAAACATGAGTGGTATCTCAATCTGCTCCTCTGTCATCACTGGGCACACTGCCAGAAAACCAGGATGCTTTGGGGGCTTTTATCCTCTTAGAAAACATCCTTATCCCAGTGGTCTCCACAGACATTTCAGTGCCCCACCTGGAGGACTACAAGTCCCAGAAGTCAGCAGCCAAAGTGGAGCTCAATAGCACAGCAGCTCTGTACTGAGCCAGAGTAGATAAGAATTCTGTCCGGGGTGCTCAGTGACACAGAAGGGTCTCCAGGCGTTGAAAGGTGACATTTGTACACTCCACATCCTTGATACCCTGAAAAGGACCAAATCAGATCCACAACTGCCAGGAGCTAAGACGAGGGAACTCTCAGGTGGCAGAGCTGCTCTCCATGTTGACTGCAATGGTTGTTC
Source organism: Dicrostonyx torquatus (assembly GCA_028555095.1). Taxonomy (NCBI): domain Eukaryota; kingdom Metazoa; phylum Chordata; class Mammalia; order Rodentia; family Cricetidae; genus Dicrostonyx; species Dicrostonyx torquatus. The sequence goes on from JAQHUG010000008.1 coordinate 8,233,802, forward strand.
TGTTACCACACGTCCTGCTGACACTGAAGTCACGTAAGTAACATAAGTGAGGGTGCAAATTATGCCTCAATCACTCTGACTTCTGGGAATGATAATGCTTGCATGGTGCCTAAACCAGCCATGTTCATTACTAACAGTTAAATTAAAGGAGATACCTCCTCTTTTGTTGAACTCAGTTAACTGGGTCGTTTTAGGGGGTACTCTGGAAGTTAAACAAACTCTCCCATACCTCTGAAGTTAGACATGGCTCCTCACAGCCCTTCCCAACTTGGGCAAAGCCGCATGTATCACCAGTGCCTGTTACTCCTCAGTACATGGGTAAGAAGCACAGATGGGACACACACTCTTCTTCAATGGTGTGTGGGCTGAGGAAAGATGGACACAGGAGGCAGAGCAGACAGTCCAAATGGGAGACAGGTTCCTTTAAAACAAACAAACAAAATGGCTCCAGGGATCCTTCCCATTTCCAAATGCAAACCAAAAGTCCAGAACCCTGGAAGTAAGGAAAAAGAAGGACCCAAGCATGAACTAGCTGGACTCTATGGCACCCCACATGATTAAACAGCCTTATCCATTCCTGAGTTCAGAGGAAGCCCCCGTAAGAAAGGCGTCATGCGGATGCACCTCCCCCGGTTTCCTGACCCTACCTGAACTTCAGCTTTATAATCACAGGAGTCAGAATGCTGCAGCAATGTTGAGCAAGCGTAACACTTTTGACCCCTCACAGAAGTTACACCTAGCTAGCAATCTGGAACAGAATAATTATTAGTTGTCCTATTTATTAGACGAGCCCTTTTGAGTAATAGCCTCAGGGGACATTTATAAATGCAATAAAAGGCCTCATCACAGTCAAATGCACACGGAAGTGGCTCATTCGAGGTTTTGGCTGAAACAAACCCACGAGCCCAGGAATCTTTCTCTAGATGTGTGGAGGGCCTTGTTCCTGCTCCCTTCCTGGGCCCAGCCTCAGCATCTGCTTCGGAAACCCTGGTTCAACTTAGGAGTTCGAATCATCTGCCAACTTAGGTCCCCTATAAAATGTATGAGCCCCTGTTATCCAAAATGTAACCCCAGCATTCCGCATTCTGGAAGAAAAGTGAGGTCTGCTGACACTGGCTTCCCTCTCAAGCTCTGTCCTTGAACAAAGCTGAAGTACCTGAGCTCACAGATGGGGCCCCAGCAGCCTATCTTGCCCAGTGAGTCACAGGAAATGAAAACCACTGTATCTTTAGTCAGTGTTGATTCAGTAGAATCCAGAGCCAGCCCCCAGCAGGACCCATGGCAAGTTTCTTGCCCTGTGAGTCATGAAAGAGAGCCAAAAACACTACCAAAGCCCTTTCGTACACTATCCTATTGGCCTCGCCAATCCAGCTCCACCCCAACCTCTCCCACTGAACCAGTTTGCTGTACAACCTAAAATGAACAGAAATTCTACTTAAGAAGGGGTGGGCAGTGAGAGTGAATGATACTGGAAGCCACCATTCCATTAAAACATGACATCCCCTTCACTCCTTCGCTAATGGCAAAGCCCAGGACTGATGTGCTGGCCAGCAAGGATTCATTTTCTTTTGTGCCAAACATACTATCCTACAAAGAAACCAAAGTTTTCAGAGATCATCATCATCTTGCTGGCAACCTTAGGCTTTGTCTTATATCCTTCACTGCTGGGCTTGAACGAGATGATGCATGATCCTTCTAGGAATTAGAAATTAATAGAATTCACAAAATCAATATGTCATAATCTGCCACACATAAATCACAATGGGTCCCCTCCCAGTGACCATTAGTCCCTGTGAATAATACTAGAGGGTGTAACTGGAACCAATATGCCTCGAAACTCCTTGGACAGATTATCTTGCTCTTGTCCAAAGTTTTCTCAAGAAAAAAAGCAAATGCCGGATGTAGTAGAAGAATCTAGTCTAGATTCAGATGTCACAACGATGAGGATACCACAGTGTCCAGATCAACAATGCTGCCAACAGGGAGCCTCTCAAACCCAGTTCCTATGTCAGCCACTGCTCTGGCTCCTCAGTCCCTCCCCCTCCCTTTCTTTTTGTCATTTGGGAGGATGAAATCACAGCCATGCTATCTCCTAGCATGCCCAGTAGCCAAAGACTGGATTTAGCTGTAAGCCAGAAGCAATATAAAGGACAAGGGGAATGATGCACTCAAACATTCCAGCCCCAAATCTCTGCCCTGCCAGGCTCAGGAAACACAGCAGTTTGAAGAAATGCTACCCTGGAATGGTCTGCTAGAGACATCTGTGTCTCTGCACCTCCAGCCAACATCATCATACTTTCCTAGGAACCAGGAAACCACCTCTGGACCTGTGGGGTCCCTCGTCAGTGTCAAAATGACAATAAGAATATATCACCTCTCCCCATTCTCCTTCCATTCCTAAAAAATGATTTGAGTCACTAGTATATCTCCCCTGGGGAAAAGGTAACTCCCTGATCAGCAAATAGTCGGCAGTCAAGCATTAGTTCTCTGGGGTTGGGTGGAGGAGCGGGATGGCTGGCTAGGGGTGAGTGCTACAAGCGAAGTCATGCTTCTCAGCTACAGAGCTGGAGGCCAGGGAAGGCCAGCACAGGGAAGGGTGAAGGTGGCCCAGTTTTCTGAGCAGGAATACAGATGGAATACAGAGCCAGACTACACCCTGGGTTGCTGAAGGATTCCCTGGCAGACAGATCAGTTGAGGTGCCTTCAAAAGCAAACACTCAGAAAGGAAGCATAGCACCAGTTAATTTAACTGACACAAGTTATAGGGAGGGAAGCAAGCCTGAAGTAGCAGGGCCAGGGTGGCTGCCAAGTCAGAGGTCACTAAGAATTCATACTTCCAGAGCTGATGGCCACAAGGACACTTAAGATTGTGTGCAATGCTTGTTTTACAGCAAGCTCTCAGGTGGCTAGGGGACAGGAGGACACTGGCTAAGGAGACAGGAGAACTTGATTCCTTGGCAGTTCTGAGCTGTCATGCTCCTCTTAGTGTCTTCACAAATAACCCAGAGAAGACAAAGCAGCTGACAGCAAGCAATAGATCTTCTGTCTTCCCTACTCTGTCCCAGTAACACAAGACATGTCCTCTTAGTGACTGAGCATCCCTACTGGGCACATTGACTTGGAATATGGTCTCTGATTTGTAGCATCTGCCAATGCTCATGGTGCAAATGTTCCTATGGTGACCAGTGTCAGGACACCAACAGTGGATAACCACTCCTGAGCATTTGACAGCTAGACCCTGGCAGCATTCTTTCTGGATGTTTAATATCTAGACACCCTGGATGCACCATTCCTGAACAGCTGTGGCTACATTGAGAGCTGGCAGGAACCTACTGCAGCTTACCATTGATAAGGGTAGGGGTTGCAATGCTACCCCTAGTGTTCAGGTCCTGAGTTAGAGGCCTTAGCCTCATCCTTTGCTGTCATCTGAAGGTAGATGTATACGAAATCAGACCAATGCAAACTGAATCCAAACTCGACCTTGTAGTACTTGTAAACTTACATTAATTCTGTCGCCTCTTTGTGCCTATTTACTCCCTGGTAATGGCCTTACAGTGTACTTGTAAAAGCTGCTATATGCAAGGTGGAGAAAGCTGAGTCTAGCATACAGTGGGCACTGCTTATGGCCAGCTATGAGGAACAGCTGGGGAGCTAGAACTGCAGGAGGCATGGATGTTCCTGGCTGTCCTGGAGGTTCTGCATTCCTGCAGCTGGTTCATTCCAGAAATCATTCTGGAAGACAGAGAGAGACTGATAGTTTCCTTTGCGAGACAGACCTTTTGATGCCACAATAAATGACGCAGATCTATTAAACCTGGGATGGTGGAAGGAAGACCTGGGTGCTTGGGAATTGGTGCCATGCAAGGCTAAGAACACAGGTTATCTTGTGATATACATATTACAGTTTATGGGGTGATGATTTGATATAATGTATGTGTTATAAGAAGATCAAATTGAGCTAATTAAGATAACCATTTACACCAGGCGCCAGGGGTGCACGCCTTTAATCCCAGCACTTGGGAGGCAGAGGCAGGAGGATCTCTGAGAGTTCGAGGTCAGCCTGGTCTACAAGAGCTAGTTCCAGGACAGACTCTAAAGCTTCAGAAAATTCCTGTCTCAAAAAACCAAAATTAAGCAATTAAATAAATAATAAATGATACCCATTTACTTCACGTGCTTCTCATTTCTTGTAATGAGAACATTAAAGAACCATTCTCCAAGCAAATTTCTTCTGTTTATTTTTCCATCATTTTTCAGTCACTGCTGAGACAAAGTCTCGCTGTGTAGCTCAGGTTACCCTTAAACTCACAATCTTCCTACCTCAGTCTTTTGAATGCTGGGATTGCAGATGTGCTCCACCATGCCTGGCAAAATTTTCCAATGCACCATGTATTACTATAGTCACCGTGCTGTACAGTAGATAGATGGCCTAAACGTCCATCTAAATACAACTTTTTACTTCTGATAAACATCTCCCTTCCATCTTCCCAGCAAGGGACTGGCAGTCACCATTCCCTATCCTGTTTTTCCAAGTTCAACTTTTTCAGATTCCACATATATGTGAGAATATGCAGCATCAGTCCTTCGGTGCCAGGCTTGCCCAGCACAGCACAGCATAGCCATTCTAAGATGATTCATCCATCAAGCATTGCTGAAGGAGGAAATAAGAATTCTAGGTCCACACAGGCTGTCAAAAACATAGGCTTTTTCTTCTTCCAAAGGCTTTAGCATACTAATTGCGTCTAAACACCATGTGCTCTTTACCCTCCCATCCAATGGTAGACACTTAGGTAGATTCCACATCCAGACTACCATGAACATGGGAGTATTGACATTTCTTCAGCATGCCAGTTTCATGGCCTTTGGTGTATGTTCATTTGCAGAATTGCTGGATCATAAAGCAGTTCTATTTTAAATTTCTGTGAGCCTCTCTGTCCCACTTCCATAACAGCTGTGCTAATTTATGTTCCTGCCAACAGTGCAGAGGAGTCCCTTTTCTCTGCATCCTTGCTAACATGAATCTTTAGACATTTCTAAATTGACCTTTTATTTTTTGAGATTATATAATTACATTATTTTCCCCTTCCCTTTCCTCCCTCTAAACCCTCCTGTATGCTTTTCCTTGACCTCCTCCAAATTCATGGCCTCTATTTTCATTAAGTGTTGTTACATCTATTACATATATAGATGTAACAACATAATAGTATATGTGTAGTACATACGCTATATGTTACATGTATGCATTATATATGTTTACATATGTATATATAACAATACAATAATGTGCCAGGTCAGGTGGTGGTGGCGCACGCCTTTAATCCCAGCACTCAGGAGGCAGAGGCAGGCAGATCTCTGTGAGTTCGAAACCAGCCTGGTCTACAAGAGCTAGTTCCAGGACAGGCTCCAAAGCTACAGAGAAACCCTGTCTCGAAAAAAAAAAATACAATAATGTATAGTATATTTGAAACAGTATTGTTACACACACATATTCACAATGACATTCTGCATACTCTATATAATGTTACTTGTGTGTTTATATATACATGTATGTATATGTATATATATTTCTAGGGCTGGTCAAGTATTTAGTACTTTTGATAGCAGTGATTCTAACAGTCATGAAATAATATATCATTGTGGGTTTAATTTGCATTTCTCTGTTCAGTAGTGACCACTTTATCACATACTTTTGCTCATTTGTATGTATTCTAATGGGAAACAGCTCTTCCAATGTTTTGCCCATTTTTAAAACCAGGTTATTTGTTTTCTTGCTGTTTAGTTTTAGAGTTCTGTGTACATTTTAATAATGGATGTCATATCTTTCGTTTGTATCTATGGGACTTGTCATACATTTGTGATATAATAAAGACATTCAATTAAATTCTCCAAACAGGAAAGCCGAAGTTAGCATAAAGTTCTTCTCTGGCCCTTACTTCAGCTGTAAACCTTTATGAGCACCTTACCATGTTCCAGGCATGTAGCACAGAAGCTAGGGTATGGGTGCAGCATAGCCCCGGCCCCCAGGCTCTCGCCGTAAACAGGCAAGCACTATAGGGCAGCAGCAGGAAGCTGAGAGAAGATACAAGGTGTGCGACCAAGAGGCACATCACACTCATGGCGCCAGGCATTCTGAAAGCACTTGTATTCATGCTGACACCAGAATCACGACTAAGCTGAGCTAGGAGCGGAAAGAAACTCTTAGAGTGGAGAGAACAAGGTGAACAGTGGCATGGAGCCAGAAGAGAGCACACACAGGCAGGGGACTACAAATTGTCGACATTCAGAAGCTCTACAGCTTGAGTTCTGTCATGGGTAAGGAGGCAATGGTGGGGGGCAAGCTACATTTAGAAGGACCTTGGTGTGTACTCTGAAGATAATATAGTCACCAAAGTGCTTATAACTGACCTTGACCCCAGAAGACTAATACTGGCTACTCTGTGAATTACAGCGTGAAGGGGGACAGAACCAGAGGCAACCAGGAGAGGCTGTCACATGAGCTAGGTGAGTCAGGACGATCTGAATCAGCAGGGCACCATGGGGATAGAAAGGAGGCAGGTTTCGACAAGCGATGGAGGTACATCCCCAGGACTGGGAGATGACTGGACATGGAGGTTATGAGGAGGACACTGGGTGGGCAGAGAGACAGCCGTTCATGCAATCAAGACACCGAGCAGTTGTCTCTCTATGTGTATACTTGCACGGACAGTTTTTCAGAGCCATCATGTCATGTACAAATAAAAGGGGAGCCGTATGAAATCACAATAATTTTGATTATCAATTACAACACTTTTTAAACCAGGAAGAATACAGCATTTTGAAGAAAGTATGGAATGTCTCTGGATGTCATCTGAGTCATCAATACCCTAGGCTCAGTGCAAAGGGGGCTTTGGGAACACATGCACATGTGTATTATGAGATGGGGATTAATATCCTTGCTGAAACTATGAAGACAGTGCTCCTGAGCCCTGGAGAGAACAGAACAGCCAGGCATACAAGAGTTTAAGACCTTAGTAAAGGATGAGAGTGTAGCATCCTTAGGATCTATTAATAAACAAACAAGCAATGATTGAAGGGAGAGAAGCAAGAAAGGATACTATGAAACCAAGGAGAAACTGCATGATGAGAGAACCAGGGTCTCAGCCAGCAGTTCCTAACCAGGTCCCTATCTTTCATCAGTGAGTTTGATCTGCAGCAAGATCCACAGTGACCTTGGAAAAATCACTGCAGAGAAACAGGACAGGAGCAGAACCAGACAAGGAGCAGATAAGGGACAGGCTGGGTTGGGGACAGGAGCAAGAAATGGGATGAACCCTCTTGGGAGCACTAACACAGAGGGACTGAGGAAACACTGGGGAAGGGGATTTAGGGAAGGGTGGTATTACTAAGGAAAATCACAGATATGGTACACTGGTAAGAAAGCAGCAGCAGAGATTCACCGTGAGAAGGAGGGGAGCTCGCAGGAGATGGGCAGAGGGGCACAATGGAGGCAGTGGGAGAAAATGAGAATGAAGTATCTTGACTTGTATGTCTGAAGATATCATATGAAACTCTCCACTTAGGGTACTAATCTAAAACTGTTTTGAAATGGATACTGAAATGAGGCAGGAGAGTAGCAACATCCAGACGCCCGAGATGGGCAGCACGACTAGGTATGGGAGACCACGACAATTAAGGAATAAGGTCCTCTAGGAAGAAGACTAAAATAGTCAGCAGTAGCCTAGGGTGACAGCTGGAAGGTCTCAGAGCCTGGGCAGACCTCTTTCTTGACTCTCTTGGCCTTCTGATCTCTCAATTTCAGACTTAGCTGTAGGCTGCCAAGCAGAGAGAGCGCCCTCACCTTCTTAGAACTGCAAGAAAAGCAGTCAGAGGCAGGAATGGAGACTTGTGGAATCCTTAGAGCTATGGTTTCTATGACAACAGTTAGATAACCGACCTCATAAGGAGGCAGCGGGAAAACAAATGAGACTGATACTCATTTCATTTCATAAGCTGACATAAAATTAAAGCTCCAGCAGAATGCAGTGACATGCACCTTTAATCCCAGAACTCAGGAAGCAGAGGTAGGTGGCTCTCTGTAAATTTGATTCCAGCCAGATCTACAGAAGGAATTCCAGGTTAGCCAGGGGTACACAGAGGAACTCTGTCTTAAAATCTGCGATAAAAATTCCAAAGGGAAAACCAAGGTGCTGGTGCTCACTATCTGGGTTGCTTTGGGGAAGGAGATAAGGTGAGAGAACACAATAGATGGTCCTGGTTAGAGCTGAAACCCATACTTGATGGTTGTTTGGTGCCACAACCATCAAGGTATTTGATCTACCTGGACTTCTGTTTTTTTGTTTTTTGTTTTTTCGTAGGTGGTGAGTATAAGATGAACCAAGGCTGTAGATCTTACAAGAGGCACAAGAATCACATTAAGATATACATACAAATTTTATGTGTAATGTAGTATGTGTCACATACACACAAACACACATACACACTACACAGTATAAACCGCATGCTCAACAAATGGCAATCAGCATTAATATTAATAATACTACATACTTAATGAAGAAATCAATCCTCATCAAATCAACTTATAATTATACAAATTACACAATTTACCACAAGGTAGGCACTTGGAAGAAACAGTCCTTCAGGACCTTTTAACTAAATTACCTGGAATTTGATCTAGAGGATTATATTATTTATGCTGCAAATCAAAGCCATGTAGGTCTCTGCCAACATGCATATCACATAAAGCATGCCAAGAAATATAAACCTCTAATGTTACTGATTGTGCAAATTAACTCATTTGGTCTTTAAGGAAAATACCCAACATACTTAGGGAACTATGGGATGGATACCAGAAACTCTAGGCTCTACACGAGATGTCTTGAGCCTCCCATAGGAATTTTTGTCTGTTGAGAGAAGAGGATGCATTGAAGAAATACTGCTGAAATCGAAATATTACAGAATCCTTTATTTTTTTTATTTCTTTCTTCAGCAAGCTTAATGAACCCAAGATAAGCAGATTCTCACGACCTTTCTTTTCTCTGCAGAAGACTGTGCCTTTAGGTTCATACTGTTAAAGCTGAAATAGGCCCAATTAGTCCTAAGACTAGGCACCTTGGTCTGATTTTGATCATTTGTATTTCTTTGCCACCAGAAAACGCCCATCTCCTTCTCACAGTCTCCCTTCCGTTTGCCCTATGAGCCTCCTTGGAAGATATGCTCAGTGTTCTCTTGACTGGAAAAAGACAGTCTTTGATCCCAGGAGTAAAGGGAAAGCAGCAAGCTGTTTTCTGAACCTTCCCTGGCAACCTGGAGCCTTTCTTTTTTCTGTTCTCAGCGCACGAAGCCTCGCCTGGGCAGCAGGCCACTGGAGCTAACAGGCTGATCTATAAGATTGCCAAGAGCCAAGGAGATCACCTCCAGCCAGCCCCATGCTTCTCACCAGGAAAAATATCTGGGAAGCAAAACCTGCCATGCATATAGCAAAAGCATAAGGAAGGAAGGGTTTTCACAGCAGAAATGAAGGACACAGTTCGGGGAGGACTCACCAAAGAGTGGCAAGAAACTCTCAGTGCTATCACAGGAAGGGCAAGCCCTTCAACTAACTCCATAAATACAGTCAATTGATTTGAGACGAAATAAGCAAGCAGAAGAAAATTTGTGTCCTTTCTAACTAATAAAATCTGGTGACAAATCAGTTTTGATGACTAATTTTAAATAAGTAAAAAAACAAAAATGGACAAAGGCATAGTTTGATTTACAACAAACAAACAAACAAACAAACAAAAAACAGAAACAGTTCAGCAACTAAGCAATAAACATGCGAAACAAGGTTTATTTTGTAATTAAAATGCAAATTTAAATGATAATGACCTGCCATCTGTGCCTATTGGCAAATACTTAAAAGTTAGACAGAACAGAGGGTTGGTGAGGCTTTGAGGAAACAGGCAGTTCACACACTGTTAATGGGGTTGTAAATTGGAGCAACCTTTTCGCAGGGCAATTTGGCAATATCTATTAAAATGTAAAATGCACATAGCCTTTGACCCAGCAATTCCACTGCTAGGAATTTACCCTCGGGGTATGATCTCTCAACTGGGCACCAGCACATTTAATACCAAGGTGTGTGCCCGCAGTGTTTGTGATCTCCCCAAATGGAAAAGAATTTAATGCCAGTTTAAGAAGCTGGTTAAATCCCTTTGGGTATAACCACACAGTAGGCTGCCAAGCAGCAGTGAAGTGCCTGGGAGAAGCTCCAGGCTGCTGTGGAAATGTGTCTAAGAAACATGCTCATAGTCCGGCGGTGGTAGTGCATACCTTTAATCCCCGCACTCGGGAGGCAGAGGCAGGTGGATCTCTGTGAGTTCGAGGCCAGCCTGGACTACAGAGCAAGTTCCAGGGCAGGCTTCAAAGCTACACAGAGAAACACTGTCTCAAAAGACCAAAATAAACACTAATAATAATAAAGGAAACGTTATCATATGGGAAAAACAAGTGGTAGAATAACACATTAGCATTGAATGGAACAATGAATTACATGAAGATCTTTAACTGGAGACTCACAGATACAGCATGTGTAGGAATGTTTTAACACAGAGAAAAATGTAAGAAAACTTCTGAGAAAGGCTTAAGTTGAAGGTCCCTATGAGTAATGGTAGGTCCAGAGAGATCTGGGGTGTAAAGGACTGTTTTCACCTTTACACCTTTACCTTCTTATTCTAAGCTTTTTATTTTTTTAATTGTTTTAGCATGAGTATATGGTGATTTATCATTTCAATCAGAAAATTAAAGAAAACCAACGGGTAGTAAGAATGAGATAGAGGGAGTGAAGGAGGGAGGAAGAGAAGGAGAAATAAAAGGGAAAGAAGTGGCCACCATCTTGTTGAGCTTCACAGACCCTGGCTGTGGCTTCTCTCATAAACGAAAACAAGGAAGGGCTCCTCTGTGGGCTGTGTCCATGCTCTTCCTTCGTCTCTGCAAGTCACACAGGGATAAAGTCTCTTCCAGCTTAGGCCCAGGCTGACTCCAGGAAGCCAGTGTGTTTCCTCCCCTAATGCACAAATGTGTTTTGCCTGATGTTTTTGTCTCTGTGCCCAGATCCCACAGTGATAGGCGCCACTAGAACACCCAGACAGAGGACTGGCCTGCTTCTGAAGAGAGGGGTCAGGCACTTGGGAGGTCAAAAGGCTAACCTTCCAAAGGTCATGGAATGAGACATGAGCTTGCAGCCCTGGGCCAGGGTAAGTCAGGCTTTCGTGTGTGTGTGTGTGTGTGTGTGTGTGTGTGTCCGCCCAGAGGGGATGATTGAACAAATTACTTTCTTTCCTTCCCTTAATATTCTAGTAGCTGACCAGAAGCTAAAGGAAACATTTATCTGAGGTAGATTTTATAAAATGCAGCATTGTCCAGCATTTTTTTAAGCAAGTATTTTTTTTAAAAAAAATTGAGAATTTGAGGTCAGAGATATGGCTCTCAACGGCACACTTGCCCAACAAGCATGAGGCCCTGGGATCCATCCCTAGTGCCACAGAAAGAAATAATCATAAAAATTGAGCTGGTTGAAGGGGACTGGTGATATTTAATTTCTTTTCTATGGCAAAGGGAGGGAGTTTAGAGCCCCTCCAGGGCCAAGATTTGTAAACAAACCAAAGTCTCCAAGGAAAGCCCACTAGAACACTGTCCCTTGTCCTCTTCTAACCAGCTTGTCCTGGGTCCTAGGCTGGCACTGAGTCCTAGGGCCATTCCTGAAGCTTACAGAATATTCTGCTGCTGCTCGGCAGTTTAAATATTAACAGGCATGTAAAGCTACTGGGGGTAAAGCCTGGAGCCTGTAATAAGAAGCAAGCCTCGGCTGGATTCTGTAATTACTTCTTGCGCAACTCGGAGACCCAGTCACGGCTTCTGAGGATTACACACTTCCAACTTCTCTGGCAGGAGGGCGGCAACTCCACCGGGGTTGCATAAGCATTTCATAGCATGATAATTAGTCATTAAGAAGCAGAACAAAGGGCCATTGGGCCAAGGTGCCACTCTAACAGGGTCTGTATTTGCTTGTGGCAAAGGAGAATTTTCTTTCTTTTTTTGCACACTGTGCCCTACAGTGGGCATTGCTGGAAAGGAAAAGAGGTTTGGGGGAAAGGTGGTGCAAAGAAAAGGAGGTGAACTCAAGATGGAAGCAGAATCCAAACCCTAGGAATGGGACACTGTAACTATCTTCCCTTCGGTTACAACTGCTTAAATCTGATCAAGCCCACAAGCTCCCCTGACCCCTATTCCTGGGCTGCTGAGTGGGAGGATTCTACTTTGGGACCTCTGTGCTCCCACCCTCTAGTGTGCTGCAGCCTTCCCTGGTCAGCAAGAGAACTGTCCTGTTCCATACAGTTAGTACTCATCCATCAAAGGAAATAGCCAAAAAGCAAGCACTAAACTCCCATTGCCCTGATTCTTTTTACTGAAATCATTACACCCATAGATCAGCCTTCATCACTGAAGCTTCTTTGGACAGTAGAAGCCGGTTAATACAGAGACTCAAAACTGTCAGTGTGCAGAGAGTAAGAGACAGTGGACATCTATATCACAGTTCTTCCAAAGGCTCCGCCTGCAGGAGCCAGAGGTGATGGGCGACTATAGTGAAACCATGCTCTCTGGAGACAAGAAAGCAGTCACACACATGAACTGACTGTGTCTGTGACTACATGCACAAGACCTTCACACAATCAAGTCAAAGAGCCCAGCATGAAGTGGGGAGATGGCCAGGAAACCCCACCCTAGCTGAGAAACTTCTGGTAACTGACAGCTCTTGGTAAAGGTAGAGTTAGCTCTCTTCAAGATGTGGCCATGAAAGGATACCCATGATCCAATAGTTGGCCCTACATGCATGCACATACTGGCAGCACTCGGTGGATTCCAGGGTTTAAGGAAAGCAATATGGAGTTGAGAGGGACGAATGGTGAGAAGGCTAGGGGAGAAAGTGGAGTGGAGGGGCAATGGGGGAGGACCTGACCAGAGTACATTGTACGCATGTACAGCATTCTCTAACAATAAACAAACAAAACGGGCTTCAAGAACCTCAAGTTTAGACACCCACTCACTCCACAGAAAAAGAAACTGAGGCCCAAGTCACCAGGCAGAGCACTTTCTCACCAAAACCCAGGGGCCCTGGTAGAGACACTTATCTCTCCTTGCTTCTCAGAGTTGCAGCCTTTCTCTAGGCCTGAGACCTTTGTCAGCTTTGGCTGCGTGGATCAGTGCCTACCTGCAGCCTCAACCTGTTTGCACACTTGGAAAAGCCCGCCCTGCCCTGCGAAGCTGGGAGATAACCACGGCAACAGTGCAGCCTGCAGGCCAGTGTGAGGATCACAGGATACTCCTGGAGAGACACCTAGCAGGTAGAGAGATTGGCCCTAGGTAATGTGGTCCTGAGAATGGGATGCCCCGGGGGCAGATAGTTGAGTAGCATTGGGCTGATTCAATGGAGCCAAAAGACGTGTTTGTCATTCAGTCACACCTGTCCACATTTACCAGGGGAGATCATGTCAGTTCCCAAAGGATGGAATCTTACTTTCTGGACCAAGTCTGTGAGGATGGAAAGTGGCCTGGGTCACATCTCTTCCTTTGCACCAAGAAGCCATCACTTCACAGTGTGCCACTTGGTGAGAGCAACTGCAAGCTAAGAAACAGAGAGCATTTTCTCACATTAAATTCACTTCTAAGTGTTTTACTGGATGACATCAGGGAGACACCACCAATGAAGACGTTTTAATATATCTCAAAATATCCCTAAGAACCTACACAGGAGTGGAGACAGGATAATTAAACAGCAGAGGAATCCGGTGGGTGAATCAACCATGTCCCAAAGGTGCCAATAAATGGATCGGCATCAACCTATAGGGAGGGCTCTAGTAACAGACACAGAATCATTTTCCACTGTAGCTTCCAATGGATTGTACAGAAGCATCTTCAGGACCATCTCTGCTCCACGTCGTCATGTCTCAAAACGCTGTTTGGTTTGGTTTTTGTTGTCCTTTTTTTTTTCCTCCTTCTACTCTAAAGTTGCAGAAGTCTCTCTTCACTTCCTGCACCCCTCCCTGGTTTTTTTCCTTGGCACTTGGAACCACAACTTCCTACCTCTGCCTGATGTCTGAGTCCTCACTTGAAGGCTCTGGAAAGACAAGGGTGCCTCTCTGTGTTCATTGTTACATTCTCAGCACTGAGCCCCTACCTTGCACATCCAGGGGCACCCAGTGAATCTTAGTCACTGAATAAGCACGTGGATGGAGGCAGGGCATTCATCAGCTTGAAGACAACATAAACCCAGGAGGCCAAGGGATGCACTAGATGAGAAAGCCAACAACCTAAGCTATCCTGACGGGTAGTAACAATAGTCTAAAGCTAACATGATGGAATTTAACAGGCTCTGTAAATCAATCCCACACTTAAGAGTTCAGAAAACAATTGCTTAAGAACAAGATAAGGAAGATAATAGGCCTGAATAACAGCCTGTGCAGAAATGGCAGGGTCTTGGGTGACAGCCAGCTCAATCCGAGTCCAAAAGAAATCAGCCTCTCATGAAAGTGCAATTCCTGGTGTCATCACTAATGAAAATAACCACGGTCTCAGTGTGCAAGTGTGTTTGGATGCATGCCCTCTCTGGAAGGCACATCTTTGTGTGTAGCAAGGTTGTCCTCTCTGACCTGCTTTGGAGGAGCAAAGATGAGAAATCCTATAAATGTCCATTAACAAGGAACAGACTGAATTCATACAAAAGCTCTGCCATGGGATTTGTTTTCATGGGAGAACAGGAAGACTCCTACTGACTCGCTGACTTAGACTGACTAGGGAAGGAGAGACCTAAGGGGGGGAAAAAAGTGCCTTTGGGTGGTGGTGGTGCGCTCATTCTTGAGCAGCAGAAGTTGGGGGAATCTCTGTGATTGAGGACAGTCTGGTCTACAGAGGGAGTTCCAAGACAGTCAGTTACACAGAGAACCCCTGTGTCAAAATAAAAAAAAACAAATTAAATTAAATTAGAAAAACAGAAATGAGGTGCCAACATATCTTTACACTTTGAGTTTTGCTACCGACGTGACCTCTGTCTATTGGTGTGGACAGTCCTGAAAGTGTGTGGGAAACGCAGAGAAGGGTCCTCCACCAGAACCCACAAACCTACTCCATAAGAACTGACTTGGTTCTGAGATTCTCAAATGATTCCTATATACATTAAAATCTTTAAAAGCACTGTTTTATTTTCCTATTCATAAATATTTCTATTATGATAACTATACCTAGAATAAGATTTATCACTTTAATACACACACACACACACACACACACACACACACACAATCTGCTTTCTTCAACAGAGTGCCACTGGGTATTTTAACCACACTCCAGAGCAGGCCCCATACCCAGGAGTAGTTTCCCAACACAAAACAGATCCAATTACTTTTTTGTGTGTGCTTTTGGTTTTGAATAATTAATGTCTTCTTGTGTTTTGTTTGTTTGTTTGTTTATTTTGACCTTTGCTTTTATGGTTGTTTGAGAGCAATAGAGTGAGAATATTAAGTTCAGTAGGTAGGGAGATGGGAAGAGTTGAAGGAAAAATAATATAATCAAGATATATTGTATAAAAAATTTAATTTTAAAGAAGAAAATTCACTACTTTAGCCCTTTTTAATGGTACAGTTCAGTGGTGCTAATTGCCTTCCCAATGCTGTATAGTACTGCCACTATTCACTTTAGAACTGATTTTAACTAGAGGGGTAACAACATTTGTTAATTCTTTAAAACAGTTAATTTACTATTATATCGCTCATTGGGCCTTTACACACAGCCCTGATTTTCTTGGTCACACACTCACCTGGTGTAAATCTAGTGGATGTTTATGCTCCTGAAGATACAGTCTTCGGCGTAGATAACACGCTGACAACGAGAGACAAGAAGTTCATAGTCAATGGGTTGGCTGGCATCATTCACTTATCAACTTTGTCCAGATTTGTTTAAGTATGTATAAATACACACACACACACACACACACATAGTTGTTATGAAAAACAATATGGATATTCTCCTACTTCTGGGTATATATAAAAGAAGTAAATTAGCAATGTCAAAGAGAGATCTTCGTATCTGTGTTTACTGAGTCACTATTAACAACTGTCAGGTAAGGTAAGAATATTAAGGCCCATTAACGGATAAGTAAAGAAAACCTGGGATGTACATGCAATGCAATAATATGCATTCTCCAAAAAGAAGGAAACCCTGCTATTAGCAACAGGAAGGGTGAGCCTGGAAGACACCATTTTAAGTGAAATAGGTTAGGTGCATACAGATATTTGTGAGTGGCTAAGTCATTGAGCTGGGCCAGAGACACAGTGGGGTGGACAGGCCCAGTAGAGAGGAGCAGAGAGAGTGTCTAATCTGAGAGGAGGTGACTGACTGGAAGTGGGACTGTACTGGCAGCCACTGGAGAGGAAGAAGCCAGGTTGTAACTATACCTTCACTTCGTCGGCATAGAAGAAGGAGAATTCTTCTTAAAGACATAGAAAACATTTTCGACAAACTTATAAAGGAAAAATTCCCAAAGGTAAGAGAAAAGATTAATTCCAATAGAATGGAAGTTCTATGGAAGAGTCCTGTCGGGGTGACGTTGTAGAATGGTGTGAATTAACACAACAAGAAAAATGTTCAATATGGTAAGTTTTGTGCTGCTTTGAATTTTGCCACAATTAAGTATTTTAAATCAAATTTGTTAATGCCCAAATTACTCTCAGAAGAAAACCCAACTGATGATGTGGTGCTTTGAAATAGAACATTTAAGAGCTATGATGGGTGACAGTCATGTACCAGGCTTTTTCCTTTGGACCACCAACCAGCCCCCAAATCATGACAGAGAGAGGAAAGCTAACTTAGGCATGTTTCTGGCTTGCTCTTTTAACTGAACCTGTTTTTCTTTACCTACCTTTTGCCTCAAGGCTGGCTTTTTACCTTTCTTACTTCTGCGTATCTTACTTTCTGTTTCCTGCCTTCTTGCCCCAGGCATGTCCCTCTTTCTCTCCTTCTCTCGTTCTTCTCTTCCTCCTTGTGAGCCTAGATTGCTCCTCCTATTTATTCTCTCTTCCTGCTAGCCCCAACTATCCTTTCTCTTGCCTAGCTATTGGCTGTTCAGCTCTTTATTATACCAAGCAGGTGCTTTAGGCAGGCAAGGTGAAACAGGTGCAATGCATCTTGACATAGTTAAACACACATCCTTACATCATTAAAGAAATGCAGCACAAATAAATGTAACATGCCTTTATACAGCTAAAATAATACTCCACAACATGAACAAGTATAACACATCTTTGACTAGTTCAAATAATATTCCTCAACACCTCATTGTCAACTGAACCAAACCTGGGGTCACCTAAGAGACACACCTCTGTCTGGGTACATCTAAGAGGCCATTTCCAGAGAGGTGTAACTGAGGAGGAGAGTCTTACCCTGAATGAGGACACACAGTATCATGTACTAAATAAGAATGGGAAAATGGGAATGTATAGCGAGAACTGGTGTCCCTCCCACCCCCGCCACTTTCTCCATGACTGTAGAAACAATATGACCGCCTCCTCGTTCTCTGGCTGCCATCATTTCTCCACCATGATGAGCTGCATCCTACAAAACTGTAAACCAAAAGCAAATCCTCTTTTCCCTTGAGCCGCTTTTCTCAGATTTGTCCCGGCAACAAGAGGAGGAAGTACTACAGATACCTGGTTCGGAGGAGTAGGTGGTTGCAGTAAACCTGACCCTGTACTTCACAGGTCTTTGGGGACTTGTTTATTAGGAGGACTGTAGGAAGAGTTTGTAATTCTAGGCTGCTGAAGCCCTAAACTTCTACAAACAGAGATGAATGGAGTGTCTCGGTGAATGTTTGAGACAACAGAACATCAACAGAAATGCGGATAGCGCAGACCTAGATCATGAGGTTTCCGGAGAGAGAGCAGGTCACATGGAACAACAGCATTGGCAACAAAGGTCACAGACCCCAGTTCGGATGGTGTCTTGGCTGGTCATCCCTCTGGTGATCCACCAGATTCTCTCAGTACTCAGTCGCAGCCCTGATGCACCTACAACCTCTAGGCGACTATGAGCTGAGCCGTTTCCCAATATACAGGTGACACTTGACATCTGCTAGTTCTGTCCACACGAGCTCAAACAAGCGTGGACCAAAAACTCTCAGGAAAAACTGTGGTCTGCACTCGTATCTATAGATCTTACCCTCATTCTCTAAGCAGTATGCACAACAACCATTTCCATTGTATTTGCATTCTGTTAGCTACTCTAAGCATCCAGAGATGAGATGCAGTACACAAGAGAGTGTGCATAGATTCTACGTACATATCAGCCATGTACACAAGTGACTATCCATGAAATAGTGGTGCTTTTTTTTTTCGAGACAGGGTTTCTCTGTAGCTTTGGAGCCTGTCCTAGAACAAGCTCTTGTAGACCAGGCTGGCCTCGAACTCGCAGAGATCCGCCTGCCTCTGCCTCCTGAGTGCTGGGATTAAAGGTGTGCGCCACCACCACCCTGCGTGGTGCTTTAGAGATAAAGAGAAGACTGGGAAGTATTCTTACTTCCCACTGAACCATAGAAAAGAGAAACTAGTCAAGGAGGAGACTCTGCCAGACTTTCCAGGAAGCCGGTCACATCTAGAGCAGGCTCTCAGTACTGCTCCTGCAGGCACACTCTGAACTTGGAACGCACCCTGTACAAGCTAGAATCAGGTGAGAAGTAGCTTGGAATTTCTCCTGCAACAATTTTTCCTTTTAGAAATAGTGTTTCTCCTTGTTTTTATTGAAAAGTTTTTTCATATAATATATTCTGACCATGGTTCCCCACCCCAACCCCTCCTGAATTCTCCCACCCA
>JAQHUG010000008.1:8253531-8269329 GCA_028555095.1 Dicrostonyx torquatus
AACTCACAAAGATCCACCTGCCTCTGCCTCCCGAGTGCTAGGATTAAAGGCGTGCGCCACCACCGCCCGGCTACAAAGTTTTTTTTCTGAGCAAAATGTAGACTGGTATATATATTAAAAAAGTCATTGGACAGATTGGGGCCTGCCATGATTCTATCACTAGTGAGGTTGAGGCAAGATAATTATGAGTTTGAGGTCAAAATTCAGAGAAGAAAGTTTGAGCATTTACAAATACATAGAAAAATAAATGACATATGTCTAAATAACCAATGACTCAATGAAGAAACCAAGAATCCAAAAGAGAAATCAAAAACTATAGAGAGGTAGAGAAACAAAACATACCAACACTTGATGGGACACAGGGAAGGTAAATTTACACCCATATGTACATCTATCCCAAAGAGGGAAAGGCTTTTCAAACAGCTGATGGAAGGGCTCATTTTGGGGCCTGTCTGCATTCCCTCTGAGTCGGAGGGCACACAGCCATCCTGGTCCGGAAGTCACGGCAATGAGAGCAGCAGGCAGTGCACACACTACATCTGCCGACAGGAAGCAGGGAGCCACGAATGTGGTATGAGGTTCACCCTCACTTTCCCCCTCTTCCCTTTCTTGTCACTCTGAAGTCCCATCCTGTGGGATAACAGCACCCACTTCCAGGGGAGTCTTTCCTCCTCAGTTAAACCTGTCTGGAAACTCTGCCAAAGACACCTCAAAGGTGTGTCAACTCCTTCAGAGTTGACAATCCACACTAACCAACTAGCGTTTTAAGAATCTAGGAAAGCAATGGGTGGTGGTGGTGGTGCACACCTTTAGTCCCAGCACTCAGGAGGCAGAGGCAGGCGAATCTCTGGGTTCAAGGCCAGCCTAGGCTACTGAGAGAGTTCTAGGATAGCCACGGCTACATAGGGAAACCCTGTCTTGAAACAAAAAAATCAGGGAGGCAGAGGCGGGCTGATCTCTGTGAGTTCAAGGCCAGCCTGGTGTACAGAGTGAGTTCCAGGACAGCCAGAGATACACAGAGAAACTCTGTCACACAAAAACAAAAACAAACAAAAAGACAGACACTAGGAAAAGAAGGGCAATCTGAAAAGCAAGCCAAGGTTGTAATGAATTAAAGCAGGATTTAATGAAATAAAACTTAGAAAAACAATAGAATAAAAAGTTGTTTCTTTGAACAGTCAACAAAATTAATAAAGCTTTAGCCAGACTAGTGAAGAAACCAAGAGATGACTCTAATTATTAAAATCAGGAACTTCAGAGGGAACATTCCCTCTGGGCTCTTTCCTCACACCAGGACCTGAGAACAATAAGTCTCCATGATCATGGACCTGAATGTCAGAGTTCACACCATAAAATTATAAATGACATTGAAGATGAAGAATCCCCTCAATGTGAGAAAAGAAAAGGACAAATGGGGCATAATAAGAGAAGAAAACTTAATGGTTTAGAGGACACATCAAAAAGGTGAAAAAATAAACCACAGACTGGGAGAAAATATGTGAACTATGTCTCTGATAAATGTGTGAAGTGGCAGATGAGTATGCAGTGTATAATGAGATACATGCATGAGTCCTGTCCTTCCTATGGGATTGTAACCAGAATACATAGTTAAGCTTTACTACTCGCTAGTAATAAATCTATACCTTAAATGTGCAAAGTATTTTGGCAGAAATTTCTCAAAATATATGCAAACAGTGAGGGTTTTTAAGAATGCCCACTCTCCCTAGCCATTAGGAAAACATACATCAAAGTGACACCTCATACCCCCCAGAACAGAACTAAAAGTGCAGACACAAGGTTAAGGAGGGAGTGAAGTGAAGGACTTAGAGCTAGGGTGGACAATGAGTCACTGTGCAGTGTCATTTGCACAGTTCCTGTCACTGAGCAGTTCCTCTTCCTGGTATGTACCCATGAGAACAAAAGGGCATGTCCACACAAAAAGCTGCACATGGATGTCCATATTAGCATTGTTCATAACAGCCAGTATATAACAGTAGAAACAACCCAAACAGCCATCCACTGATGAATTAAAAATGTAATAACTCCATAAAACGGAATTTTATTTGTCTATAACAAGAAATAAAACACTGACACATGCTACAGTACGGAAGAGCCACATGCATTACGCTAACTGAAAGAAACCATTCATGAAACATCACAGGTCGCTTGTGTCGGTGCCTATGAAGGGTTTAGTGTAAGCCAGTCCACGGACACAGGGTAGTGGTCTTCAGAGCCTGGAGGGAGGAGAGAGGAAGGAATGATGAGTAACATGCACCATTGCCCACTGCTGCTCTTGTTAGGGTGTCTGTGCCCTGGAATTTTAGAGCCAAGATGGTTACACAGCATGGAGAAAATAAAACCCGCTGAAGTGCACTTTAAATGTGTCCATTATGAATGTGCCTCTCTATAAAATCTAGAGTCCAGCAGTGAACACCTTTGCTCATGCATTGTTACACACTGGGGTCCTCTGTCTCAAGGACAGACCCCCAAATGTGAAATTGCTGGAACATCAACTTTCCCCCCTAATTTTACATATTGCCAGGTTATATTCCAAAGCAGGGCATAGATTCACACTCAACCCCACTGTTAATGTTTCCCCTTCTGAGTTCTATGTGCCTTAATCTTTCTAACTTTTGCCAAGCAAAGGGTAACAAAACTTTTTTTTTTTTTTTTGGTTTTTTGAGACAGGGTTTCGCTGCAGCTTTGGAGCCAATCCTGGAACTAGCTCTTGTAGACCAGGCTGGTCTCAAACTCACATAGTACTATGAATAAAATATTATATAGAAAACAGCTGTTTTCTAAAATAAAATGCTAGTGAGACAGGTGGCACATTTTCACAAATCCCCTGCACTTCTGACTTGATAGAAGACGGCTCCCCATCTTCTCTTTCATAACAGTCGTGTGTTTAATTTCCTGGAAGATGGGGTTTTCCTTGAAGATCATGAAGATCGTCCAGCCTGCTGGTACAGGGCAGTACGCCCCAGCCTTCTCAGATAACACTGACTACTCATCTTCGGTATAGATCAAAACTTGAAAAATAACAGTTTCTGAATGATCAGTTGCAATACATTAACTGGGTTTGTTTATGTACAGTTGCAATGGAATGTGAAACCACACCAACGAACTTGTTAACACTGTTATGTAAGAATCAGTGGGTCAGGACTGGACACATGGCTCAGAGGTTAAGAGTACTGGCTGCTCTTCCAGAAGACCTAGGTTCAACTTGCAGCATCGACATGGCAGCTCACAACCGCCTGTAACTCAAGTTCTGTTCCAAGAGATCTGACACCATCACACAAACACCAATTACATAAAGTAAAAATAAAAGGTGAAGAAGAAATCTGGAAATATTGGTTCACCAAAGCACATAGATTCTTCCATATCTGCTACATTCCATGGCACAATTTTTAAAAATAACATTTGTTAATATCATCATTCACTTCAGTAAATGAATTACTGAGGATTAATTTTCAGGAGTCTACCAAGCTGACAATAGTCATCACACATTCTACAAAATTCCTATTTGTATTAGAAAGTCAAATTTCAGCTGTTGGAAACAAAATGTATCAGTCATTGTTTCCTTGGCATGACAAGCTCATGGCCAATTTTGTTTGTTTGTTTGTTTGGTTGGTTTGGTTTTTGGATTTTGGGTTTTTTGGGGTTTTTTGTTGTTGTTGTTTTGTTTTTGTTTTTTTGGGGTTTTTTTTTGTTGTTTTTTTTTTTTGTTTTTTCGAGACAGGGTTTCTCTGTAGCTTTGGAGCCTGTCCTGGAACTTGTTCTGTAGACCAGGATAGCCTAGAACTCACAGAGATCCACCTGCCTCTGCCTCCCGAGTGCTGGGATTAGAGGCATGTGCCACCACCGCCCAGCTCATGGCTGCTTTCTAAGGAAAAGTTTGCCAAATCCTGAGTCAGAATAATTACATTTTTTCGGTCACTGTGCTAGGTAAAATAGTGTGCCTTGTGAAAACAGCAGTTGTATCAGCCACAATTTAAGTAATGGTGCTCCAGCTGGAGATGGCAGGTAGCTGGACACAGGAAAGAAGAGCACAGTGGGAATTCCCACTCTGTAACTAAGCATGCAAAAATACAGAGCACCAAGGATTGGATTTCAAAAAACAGCTTTCATTTCACTACCAAGACATTTTTAAAGAAAGCTGGCTTGGATTGCTTGTTTTATTTTCCATTTTTGCTATGAGCATTTAGTTAGACAGAATCCAGCGTGGATTTGTTGGGAGGATTGTGGGAAGGCAGCAGCAACATGACCCTTCCTTTCTTCTGCACTCTCTGCACAAATGTCAACTCGATCCACCCAGAATAAACCGTGAGACTGAGAAACGTTATTTACTTATCTGAAAAGTTCAGTACTATATGTTTGCTCCTCAAAAGTCCCATAAAGGAAACTTCCTTCAGTGACTCATTAATTTGGTACCATCTAAATATAAACAAAACAGTAAGTTCAGACTCCATTTACAAGCTAAAAGTACAATTTTTTCAGACAAACTGCTAACTCAGACTTACGTTCTTAGCTGGAGCACTAACCCCACAGATCCCAAAGGCCAGTGTCCCGTCTTGACTGACTTTTCTGCACAGAGACGCTCAGCCAGGCTGACTGTGCCAACTTTGTTGTATTCTAGGCTGCTGCATCCACTTAGGCAGCCCACGTGACTCAATGACTACAACACACAACCTCGTCATCACCAATGACTTATACAGTGCTCCCGAGGCTCTTCTAGTCTGGTTCATAAATCCATAACAAATAATTAGGGGGTGGGAAGAATGAAGGAATTCATCATGTCTGCATTTCAAATACTGAATTTCTTTTTTCTTGACACTCTGAACATGTGGTCCAAAAATAAAGTCACAATTCAATCTTCATCACAATACAACTTGACTTTATTTTCTGTTCACATAAGACACAAAAAGGTAAGAATTTAAGATCTGTAGAACTGAGGGGGAAGTACCTTTGTTTGACCCAGCAGCCTCTTCAGACTGAATTTGTGCCTTCCTAAGTCACAGAATTCTCTTACATCATTTTATCCTTTTCAATGTCTTTTTTTAAAGATTCGTTTATCTTTATTTTACCATTAAGAGTGTTTATCTGCATGTATGTATGTACATTACATACATGCCCAGGTTCCATAGAGGCCACAAAGTTATATCTACAACTGGAATTAACAGATTCTTTTGAGCCTCCACATGGGTTAGGAGAACCAACCACAAGGTCCTCTACAGGAGCAGCGCGTGTTCTTAACTTCTGAGCCATCTTTCTGATGTTTTCAGCATCTTAGTGTACAAGTTAAAAAAAGAAACTCTTGCACACCCCTCTTCAAAGCCAATTATATGTCAATAAATATATCGGAAATATGCTGTGAACCTCATTTCATTTTAGAACAAAAAGCTAGACTTTAAAACACTAAATCTCAGATGAAATTGTCAAAGTTAGGAAAGTTTTCCAGTAAAAACAGTATACTAAAACAAAAACTTCTTTTTTTTGTAAAATGTTTTATAAAACATCCAAAATTACATATTTCTCTATCAACACAAGGAAACTATTGGGATTTGAAAATAACAGTTTATGAGAACTCTGGTGGGCGCAGGTGAAATGCCAGGAAAAATGGGGGAATGTTGAGAACAAACCAAGATCTGACAGAGGGCATACATGGGCATTACAACCCCTACTAACTCTTGAACTTCTGGAGAATGTAAGAATTGCAAATATTCATTCAGCCATCGGAGGAACGACATCGCCCTTAGCCACGAGGCCTCTGGAAACACCCACTGCTCTGTCCTGTAAATGGCGAACGCTGTCTTAGCATCACTTTGGAAACAGTATCAACCTCAGACTCTCTGAAAGGGTCAGAAAGGCCCCTGACAGCCTCAGGCTGCATTGGGAGACTGTCTCTCTTGGGTCGTTTTCTTTCACCCTTGTGGCCCTGAATAAACTAGTCCTGAAGGCAGGATCCAGAAAAAGAAGAAAGAAAGTCTTGGGAGGGGATGTGTGCTTTCCTGCAGCCCTTGAGGCTTCTAAGCAGCCTTGGGAGCTTTGATTCTTTGAACAGGAAAAGTCTGCAAACACGCAAGTGCTGTTGGGCTTTCTCCAGCAGCCTCAGGCTGAAAAGACAGTCAACAACAGCACCACTCTCCGGCCCTGCTTCTCCGCAGCTTTTCCCTCCACTCCTGGAGACGTGTGCAAACTGCACCATCAACCTCTCACATGTGCACACCATTCTGGAGATGGGTCATAAACACTTGAACTATCTTGGCTCAATAATGGGGACATTTTGGCTCCAGACTATGCTGAACTTTGCCCACTCCAGAAATAACCCGTGAGGCATTCCCAAGGCACCGAGTGATGCAAACCATATTTATCCACTCACCATAGACAGAACAGTGAGTGCAAACAGTCACCCTAGAGAGAGAAGATGCGAATAGAGCTCATGACACAGAACTCCCCTTTCCTGGTGCTTGAGGAATGGCTCTGCTGCCTTTCCGTTGCAGGAGCTCTCTTGTATAGTGTCTGAGCCAGCGTTCCTCTTTGCTCTTCCTCAAATCATGGAATTATGGGTAAGGTCTGACCGATGGCTGTTTGCATCCCTCAGGGGTTCTGCTACTAACCCAGGTCCATCTCATTTGCCGTAGGTACAGCTGTGGAACGCTTGCATTGGCTTTACACGGACTTTTCACAGGGCACTCTTATTCAGGCCTATGGCAAGATGACAGGGCCTGTGTCTGACCCAGTAGCCCTAAATGCCAGGCCCTTTCCCTGTCACTCTCACGGGAGTTTGCTCTCCTCTGGATCAGCTAGCTCTCGCGGCTAGAACAACATAGCACAGACGCTGCCGTTTAAACACGTAATTTATTTAGTCCAAGACTAAGGCACAGGCAGGGCGCTCCTCTTGGCTCACAGATGGAGCCTTCAGCCTGTGTCCTCACCTGGTCTCCCTCTGTCTGAGTCCCATCACCTCTTCTTCCAAGGACATCAGTCACATTGTGGATAGGAACCATCCCAGCCTGTCCTAATTGCCTATTACAAAACACAGTGTTCAGACTAGGCATTCTGAAGTGCTGGGTGTTTACGGCTTCAACAGACAGATTCAGGGGACTCAGTTCAGCCCCCAGCACTAACTAGTTTTGGGTCCCATTAAATTCTTCCCGCGTGTGCCAGACAGCAGACCAGTCTACCCTGTTTACCTTGTTATTGCTCCCATGTGGCCAAGATGGCTCGCACATGGCAATGACCCTAGAAATACGTTTTTGAAAAATATGAACGTTTTATAAATGCATACATGTAGAAATAACCGAAGATTAAACCCCAAAAGTTATTCTTAAGCCTTCAATCGCTTCCTGAGTGGTAACTCAAAACACCTGTAAGAATAATCCACTTAATGTCTTTACCCTTATTTTAAAGGGAAGAGAACTGACTAAATGTTCAAAATATCCTTTTCAGGGGGCGTCTTAGAACCAAGCAAAGTTTATCTTGGACTCTGCTGCGCACTGACTAACTCCTTCCATGCCATAGGTTACTCTGCGTGTGAACACAGACTCTCCCAAACCACAGCATGTGCACATTAAAGGAGAATGCTGCTTCGGTCACAATTCCCCACACATGCTATCACCAGCCAATTTCATATGCAAATGAGCTCTTTAAAGCGCAAATGTTGAAGCAGGAAATTGAGCAAATCTGGGTCGATGAGTTTTGGTTTTTTTTTTTTTCTTTCTCTCCTTCTCTCTAAATAGAAAAACGGATGCTTCCCGAGCATACAGGAAAGTGGGGGCATTTATATCCTCTATTCTGTGAACTCATAAACATCTGTGTTTGCATCTGGCATTATATGGCTAGAGTATCTCCACCAAAAGTCTTCCCCACACCCTATCTAACTGCGAGAAGGAAGAGTATTTCAGAGTGTAGCCTGGTGAAGGTCAAAGATAAATTCAGGGCAGGGGGGAGGATTTGGTTCTCTTTGAATCCAACAGAATGAAGTGGAAAATTCCAAAGTCCAGGATTTGTCTCTGCTGGTTTTAATTCTTAAACAGCAGAGTTCTGAAATGACTTTGCTGGGGCCCAGAGAGAGAAACAGAAATAGTGACAATTGTGTTGGCCTCAGTGGGCCACCCCGTGCACACAGCACAAACAATCTCCTACCACGATTGGGGAGAGCACAATTTTAGGAAATCCAAACAACCTGTGAACCCACTGACTTCCAGATGACCTCGCCGGCAACAATGCAGCTTGAAAGGGATTTCAGTTGGAGGGGAAAAAAAGGAAAAGGCAAAGAAAACATATGGAAGGGAAGGGTGACAAAGCTTCCCCACTTGAGGAGACCTGAGTTTTTACATTCCTGCCTTGATGGATCTGGGGTGGCTCTAAAGCCTGGCTGTGGCCTCCAAATGCAAGCCACACCATCCACCAGATGGCACACAGTGGTAATGTACAGCACAATAGCCCTGGGTCAGAGCCCACCTACAAGCCACAGGGGAGCACCCCTAAGGTGTTCTGCTCTGTCCCCAACACTATAGGACACACTCACTGTGGAGTACCTGGGCCTCTCTGAGAGAACAGGCACAACCGGTCTTCAGTGCAGATCTCAAGAGTGAAGACCCAGGCAGAAGTTCACACTGTGGGAAGTGCACATTCTGTTTTTGGATTCAAATTGTGGACACCTGGAAAAGCACAAAGCCTCTGACTTTTTTTTTCTTTTGGTTTAGCTGGATTCTGCTTCAGACTTTCACCAGCATTTCAAAACCCAAGTGAAGAAGGCTGGAATCACCACCCTAAACTATGTGGTTCCCATCAAAATGGTGAAAGAAGGGTTTTTGAAATAAGCCTTTTTACACAGAAGTAGTTGGCAGTGAGAGAAGGGAGAAGACCCTGATGACAGTTGCTGATGGTGCTAGAGCCAAGCAACAGAGCAAGAGATGGTGTGGGTCCCTTCAAACTGCCCCTCTCTGGCCTCTCCCCATGTGTTTAGTTTTTAAAGGACCAGGTGAAAGACAGTGACCCAGCCTGAGCCAACCAAAGAATAGTCCCACCCACAGGGGCCAGCGTTGGGCAAGGATCTCAGAATTAAAATGGCATTCACTTCTCCTCTTGCGTGGCCCTGGACTGATTCATGCTCTCGTAACACCTCAAGATACTTTCAGATTTCAGTTCTTAAAAGGTGGCCCTTTGGGCAGCATTTTATATTTCATGATAAAAAGATTATTTGTAATCTTATAATTGCCAAACATAGACCTGGATACCATTTGAAGTAAGATACACTATTGAGTTGGACAGAAGAAAAGAGAACGCATGTTCATTCCACAGTTAACCAGTGTTTATATGCTGAGCGGTTTGTCTGCAGTTGTTGGACATTTTGTGACCAATGGCCCACCCTATGAAGTAGAATCATAAAACAATTCCCCTTATCCCCCTTATATTATACAAATTAAACCAGATGGCTCCTAATGCCTCAGAGGTACCAACAAGGCTCATTTTCATGAACTCTGACCTATTGTTCCAGTTGTCTTCATCTGTGTGCCAGAGATGCTCAGGATGCAACAGCCAAAGGTAGGATACTCAGAGTGTATCAGTTCTCTGCATCCAATGCCTCTGCACTACGGGTGGAATGCTTCCTCCACTTGTGGGAAACTAAATGTTGTCTCCTCTCTCTCTCCCCCTTTCCCATCTCTGTTTCCTCCTTTTCTCTCTCCCTTTGTTTCACCCTATGCATGCTAAGCATGTGCTTTGCCACTGAGCAATATCCCCAGCCTCATTTGTCCCACTTTCTTTGAAACTTTTTCAACTTTGCATCCCACAAAAGACTAAGAACTAATGCTTGCCTGTTTCTCAAGCCATCTCCTACACGCATGTTTCAAATTACATTCTTTCACTCATTCAACAATAATTTCCAAATGTATTATCATTTCCAAAGTTTCATGGGTCCGAAGAGGACTAAATCCCAAGAGAGAAGTAGGACACTACCATTGTCAAAGAGACACAGGAAATAACTGGCTCCGTCACCCTCTTGGATTAGGACTACAGTTTCTCCTCAAATGCACTGTTCTTCAGCCAGAATTGAAGACATGTGTGTGACTCAGGGCTTGTGCAATGTGACTACACTGCATTCTAGCAGTCTTCAAGGAAGCATGGCGGAGGAAATTACTTGACCATGAAAAGTGACCTCACTGAAAACAGAGAGAAAATGGGGACGAATCTATCATAAGGTTTATAATAGGACGTCCAAGTAGGGCTAGGTCTGTTGCTCAGCTCTGCGGTACATGGCTAATAAAAGCAAGTGCTGGCCGGCCCCTTCTGTTTGTAAGTGCCACAGGCCTATGATGTCATGATTCATTATGCTCACAGGGGCTATTTGCTGCCTTATAAACTTGTAGACAAGGAAATTGTTAGTGAAGATAAAGCAGGGAGGGTTCCAAACCTAAAATGCAATCACTCATTCAGCAGTTCTCCCCAAGGACCACCAATCCATTGCTGAGGATGTCTCCAGCCAAAAGCAAAATCCTGTGTCCAGAGTAATAAACCTTCCTGCTCTAGTTCTATTTTGAAAACTTACGTTGTGTTGGAGACAGGCCTAGGCGAGGGTGAAGAATATTCAGTGTGTATCTGGTTCCCTATTCTGGCTAAAGTAGGAGCAGGGGAGGAGAGATGGGGGAAGAAATAAAGGAATCAGAGCCAGAGATCTCCACCTTATTGGTTGTTTGGGTGAGAGGATGCAGGCTGCTCTTTTCTTTGTAATGCTTTTTTATCACGTTTTTATTTTATTAATTTTGAGGGGACCGAGCACATGTGTCACAGCACACGTGACAAAGTCAAAAAACAACTTTCTGGAGTTGGGTCTCACCTTCCACCGTGTGTTGTCTCTGAGACTGAACCGAGCTCAGGCTTCCCTGCAAGCACCTTGGCCTGCTAAGCCATCTCACTGTCCCGAGGCCAACTCTTTAAAACGTGATTCAGTCTGGTATTATGAACTGCCACCACATACTAAATGCTGTTAGGGACATGAAAGCCGAAAGTGGGCTTTGCACATGGTAGGCATTCCAAGTCATTTACCAAATGAGTGAGAGGCAAGAGTTCTATTGTCCTTAGACCACAGCCCAGAACAGAGGCAACAAATCAGGTAAAACCCCTCTAGGAAAAAAAAAATACATGGATGCCCCACCCATTGCAGAAGCAGTCATCTTTCAAGGGCCTCCGGGGGTCTCGCTAAGCATCAGAAGAACTGTGTAGGGGCTGAAGCATAGCTCTGAGGTGGAGTCTTCACCTAATGTTCCCAAGGCTTATCTTCAACGCCAGGTTCCCCAAGTGTGTGTGCAAGTCTGTGTGTGACACAGCCATAGAGAGCCCGTTTACTAGCATACAATTACATCGTCTCCTCTTCTTCGCTTCAGAAGCTAGTGCCTTATATTCAACATCCAACTCTAGCTTTTCAAGTCAAAATATAAGAAACAAAGGATTTTTATTTAGGATAATAACTGGTATCTGGATCTGTCTTAAACTCGCTCTCAACATAATAGCTAATGATGGAATGCTAGGAACAGTCTCATTAAACTAGGGGAACAATCAAATGTCCACTATCACCAATATCGTTTCTTCTGTCTAGACATTCTAACCAATGCAATAAAACATGAAACGAAAAGGAAAAAGGAGGGGGTACAGCACTTGGCAGCATTTCCCAAGGCTTACCCCTTTAGAGCAGCACTTCTCTGGAATGCTAAGAGAAAGTTTCTTCGCTGTGAGGCAAGCCAAAGACTTGAATAACCTGGTACTTGCTGTGACTCTCAAAGACCTGAAACATTACCAGGAATTTCTCAGCTCTTTGAATACTGAACTGATTTAAGTCTTTGAAATTCTCATCCTCTGCTGAACCTGGTGATGCAAGCCTGTAACTCGGGAGGCTGAGGAAGGAGGATGGTGAGTTCAAGTCCTGCCTGGGTTGCAGAGTTACTTCACCGTCGGGTAATTGCACTATTGTTGACATTTAGACATTTTAATTCATTAGCCCCATAAATTTCTCTGTCTCCCATGATCTTAAACAATTGCTACACTTAAATTTCTAATCAGAAAACCTGGGTGTGAGTCCAGTACGCCTGCTAAGGGACTTCAAGGTAATTGTGTGAATCCAGTATTCCTGCTAAGGGGCTTCAAGGTCATTATTTTGTCTTCCTAGAAAGTCAGTCCTCTCATCTGTGAGATGGCGACTTACTTTACAATGTATTATAAATGTTACATTAGCTAATACAAGAGAATTGCCGAATGCTGCTTGGTTACTGCTCTAGAGGCGGTGGGACCTGGGAGAAAGGAGCTGGTAAAGGAGGCAAACAAAAGACTCATGCAACAGCCAACTTTATTCACAGCATCAGATAATTTATATTCTGAGGGTTAAGAAGAGTCAAATGAGTAAAGTTTTTATGAGCTCAAGCTGTGAACAATCTCAGGACAAGCCATATATAGCACAAAAAAAAAGAAGAGAAAAAGAAACCTGTTTTTCCATAGTGGAAATTAAATTCCATTTAATTAAATCCGCTACACCTGGGAGAAGCATGAAAACACATTTCAAGAAAAATTTTATTTCAAAAAACGGGGGACGCAAGATTCCTGTGAAATACCACTTTTGCTATGAAATATGATTGAAAAAGATGTCATAAAATAGGTTCTTTCTTATCCACAGTTGTGAAGCTGGAAACTCATATTACCACCAAAAGAAGGGCTTTGACCACTTAATATAAATAAAATAGAATAAGTCCTATCTTGTGGTGAAGCAATTTCACTTCTGGGAAACAAAGCAATGACATGGATGTTTATTAGAATTGACTGATAGACGTCAGATACTGGATAGACTATAAGCTCCAT
Organism: Dicrostonyx torquatus; assembly: GCA_028555095.1. Classification (NCBI taxonomy): domain Eukaryota; kingdom Metazoa; phylum Chordata; class Mammalia; order Rodentia; family Cricetidae; genus Dicrostonyx; species Dicrostonyx torquatus. The sequence continues at coordinate 8,266,381 of JAQHUG010000008.1, forward strand.
CAGTAGGATCCCATTGATATCTCAAATTTCTGGTGTGGGACATGTGTTTTTGTGGGCTTCCCTCTGGAGGCATTTCCTACTGGGTAAGATCTTCTTGAGAGTTAGTGCTTTCCAACCAGAAACTGAAATGGGTGTAAAAATAGCTAAGGCAAACTCACTCAGCCACTGTTTCTATCCTAGCATGCTGACTGGGTGAATATAGAACAATAGTTTATAAAATATATTATTGCATGAGTTAAGAGGTAGCTCTGTGTTTAAGGGCACTGGCTGCTCTTGCAGAGAACCTGAGCTCTGTTCTCCTCACCCACACAGCTCACAACGGTCTGGAACTGAAGCTCCAATTAATGATGAAATGCTAGGAACATTCTCATTAAACCAGGGGGTCAATTAATTATACACTATCGCCAATATCATTTACTGCCATCTAGACATCATAGACAATGCAATAAAACATGACCTGCATGGGCAGTGCAGAAGTGTAGACGCCTATACATAGGCACATGTATACAGGCACACACAAAATTGAAAATAAATATTTTAAAAGTTTAATTTAAGGGACTGAGGTCAGCTTGATCAGAGAGTATATGCTTAGCATATATAAGGTCCTGGGTTCAAATCCCAAAATACCCTGATGTGTCTGTGTGTACAACCTCAGTGGTTTTCTAAATAAGAAGTCTATCTTATAACTCTTTTCAAAGAAACGTTTCTTCTGTAAGTGACTGGATATTGCAGAAGGGGGTCTGCCATTATTTTCATTATCTCCTTCGTTCCTAAGTGTAGAAGCCATTTCTCATGCGCCCTTCTCCACCCCCATGTCCAGGGAATTTCCTACTTAATGAACTCTGTCTCGCAAGGTAGATGCTTAAAACTCACTTTCCCAGGCCCCTGTAGCTAGAGGCTTCACATGCAACCAGACTATGTCTATCAGACCAAGCACCATCGAAATATGTTTTGGCATATTGTGAGCAGCATGAGCAAACAGGCAGTGCGTATGTCATTACAATTTCCTTTCTGGCCAGGGTGATCTCAGGACACTAGCACAGTGGTAACCGTGCTGAACAGTGGTGGAAGGGTAGAAGGCTCTGTGTGTGTGATACAGTTGGTTGCTGTTCCTGATGTCGCAGACTCTTCCAAATTTAACTGATTGGCCCTCTCAGGGATCCAGAAAATCTAAAGTTGTCTTTCTGGTGAGTAACATTTCTGCAATCTAGACAGTGAAGGTTGCTTCTAATAAGAATTCAGCCTGGGAGTATAAATTAGGGGTAAAGAGGCTGCCTTATATTTGAGGTAGTAGATTTATCCCCAGCATCAAACACACACACACACACACACACACACACACACACACACACACAGAGAGAGAGAGAGAGAGAGAGAGAGAGAGAGAGAAAATTTTTTTAAAAAATTTACCAGAATATCTTAATTTTTGACCATTGATTTTCAAGTTATAAAGTTCTTTTTAAGTAATATGTTAGCTGGAATTTGAGAGAGTTCTCCAAAATGTGATCTTAAAGTATCTTGTTTTTTTCATGCGCTTGTTATAAATATGTAAATGTGGGGCTGGAGAGATGGCTCAGAGGTTAAGAGCATCCAGGTTCAGTTCCCAACACCCACATGGCAGCTCACTGTCTGCCTGTAACTCCAATTCTAGGGGTTGTGACACCTTCACACAGACACCCATGCAAGTACGCCACTGCACATAAAATAAAAATAAGTAAATCATTAAAAGTAGATAAATACGTAAATGTACTGCATTGTGCTGAGTGTCTGCCGTCTGTTTGATATTAATTCTTTGAAAATTATTGAGACTTCTCTCTTTGTGGCCTAGGACATGGTTGATCTTTATGAGTATTCCTTATATGCTCAAAATAATATATCTATTCTAGCCAGGCAGTGGTGGTGGCACACCTTTAATCCCAGCACTCAGGAGACAGAGGCAGGCAGGTCTCTGTGAGTTTGAGGCTAGCCTGGTCTACAAGAACTAGTTCCAGGACAGGCTCCAAAACTACAGAGAAACCCTGTGTCAAAAAAAAAAAAAAAGAATATATCTGTTTTCTCTTTGTTATCAGTGTTTTCCACACAGAGTTCAGCTGGCAAGCTCCACGTGACACACAAACCCCTGCTTCAGAGCAGGAATCCTGACTCTCCCCATCTGCTGCCTTCATCCATACAGGGAAGCTCTCAACCCTGTCAGGATAAGGAGCACCTCATGAGAGTCAAACGGAAAATTTAAGTGTCCCTCTCTCTTGCTCTTACTCCACCTTGCCCCCAAGTTTAGACAGAATCAAGGACAAATATGAGACAAATTTCTGTCATTAAAAACAAAGAAACCTCATGTCTTCCATTCTGTTTTCTCAATATGATCCATAAGCTTATCATTTCCTGCATTTGCTTATTGTATAGCTGCTTTCTCAAACGTGAAAAATTCCCATGTCAGGGAGAGCCAACAAATCCACAGTAAAATTCCAAGACTCATAAGCCTGGATGAACGTACAGGATTATTCAGAATTTTATAAGCAGTTAACTGTTGCTAGGAGACAGATGGTCCTTTGGTGGTGGTGTTGCCTTAACATCATGAAGACAGCATGACTCAGCATCATTCAGGAGTGCTCCCCAGGCTAGGGTGGCCTTTTCAGTGACAAAGCTGTCCAGAGAACTCATGGTTCACAAAGCTGAAGTTGGATGGCCGTGTTTGACTGGTCAGTCTTTTTCCTCCCTACCTGAGGTGAACAGAAACAGACTTCCCAGGAAAAGTCTCAGCATTACTGTAGATGCGTCATGCTCAGTAAGACTCATTGTCCGACAGAAAGACAGTTGTCACATGTACTCACTCATAAGTGGCTTTTAAACATAAAACAAAGAAAGCCAGCCTACAAACCATAATCATAGAAAAATTAGACAACAATGAGGACACTAAGAGAGACTTACATAGACCTAATATACATGGGA
>JAQHUG010000008.1:8269469-8284761 GCA_028555095.1 Dicrostonyx torquatus
AAAAAAAGACAAGATCTCCTGAGTAAATTGGGAACATAGGGACATTGGGGGAGGTTTGAAGGGGGAGGGGAGAGGCAGGGAGGGGAGCAGAAAAAAAATGTAGAGCCCAAAAATATCAATAAAGAAAAAAAAAAGATTCATTGTCCGTTCTGCACGTGTAGAGGCTTGCTTCATCCCCTAAGTAATAAGACCCATGAGAGTAACTTAAAGGAGCTGGACTGGAAAGGAATCCTGAGCCCTGCTCTTGCCCATGATGGATTAAATGAATTGTAAACTAACTTCTCCTGAATACCAATATTTGTCCAGAGAGAAATGCGGCTCAAAATCCTTCTCACACCCTAAAAAGAAGAGGGCCTGCCTTCATTCCACTGTCAGGAGGCAGAGCTTTTTTCTTTCATTTTTAATATTTTAGACACAAACAATGAAACACAACTCTCACTGATGCTACTGTACCCTTGCAGAGGACCCAGGTTCGATTCCCATCACCTCCATGGTGGCTCACAACTGTCTGCAATCCAGTTCCAGGGAGTTCAGAAACCTTTTCTGGCCTCCATGAGCATCAGACCATCTTACGTGTTGGCAAACACACAGATATGATCAAATAAATAAATCTTTTTAAAAATAATTAGATTTTTGGAACATTTTCTAGACTGAAGTGGGTTCTGTGGCTAACAAGGTAAAAGAAAAGAAAAAATATGGGTCCTTGATGCCATCACTGGGTGACCAGCACAATCTGATCCAGAACCCCTGTGATGCAAGCTGCATCCTTCGGGCCTGTGCTGCTTGAGTGAGGATTCCTATTGTTTGCAGCCTAAATCACATCAAAGGAGACATTCTTGGGTTCTGTTTAACTGAGCTGAAACTGGACACACCATATCAATTTTGGAAGCATTACTCTATATTCTACCCTAAGACCACAACAAAGCCCCACTTTTTCTTGTGACACGGTGTCACGGTGCAGCACTGGTTGGACTGGAACTCACTATGTAGACCAGGCTGGCCCAAAACTCACAGGGACCTGGCTTCTTCTACTTCCCAAGCTGAAACAGAAGGTGTGTACCACCATGCCTGACCTAAGATCCCTTGTTAGCTTTATCCCACCCTTGTTTTCTTGCCTTTAATGAGAGTTGTGATTCTTTCTGAACCTGCTCCAGCATCCTGAGCTCCAAGCCTGGGGGCACATATCAGCATAGTTTGAACAGTGAAAATCCAGCTCTTCATTGTAATAATCCTGAGACTTGGCCTGGGTGCCTTCAGAGTATAGAAATACTGTGAATTCGGTGGATTAGAGAAAAGCAGTTCTCACACAAACACATGCCACTGAAAAATGGGCTACCTCACAGGAATGACAATGGCAGAGTCGGGTGACATCAAAGGATTTTAACTCAGTGTGCCATGTTGAGGAAGTCTGTGGAAATGTCACATGCTTGCCATAGGGTGAGTGCCCACATAGAAAAAGAAAAGCCTCCAGTCAGACCTTCTCCTTCTTTACCCCCTTTTCATTTAAGTGGCACCTAGAGAGGAGAAAGACAGTCTAAGCTTCCTCATTCTTTTGACCTCCTTTGAACAATTCAAGATCATTCGTTTGTACCTCTGAAAATTTGGCTCCATCTGCATCCTATCTTCCCATAGCTGGCTCCTCTTAGTCATCAGCCATCACATCAACATGACCTTAGGTCCAGGACCACCAGCTGCATCTAACTATCTAGCACACCACTGTCCTGTGCCACCACCATAGCACTTAACTTCTCACTGCTCGGGACTCATTTTATCTATCTGAAAGGTTGTATGTATTTCCTGGAGGAGCCTTATCTTTCAAATTTAAGCTTTGAAGACAGAGTCCTTGAGTATTTCCCCCACACCTAAAACACTGCCCATCTAAGGGCAAGCACTTAGGATGCATTTGTGGAACATAAGAGCTGGTGATTAATGAGACCTCATGGGCCTGGCAGTTCCTCACCCTCTAATAACACTTATTTCTCTTATCCAACGACTCTGAGTCCTCAGTCACGTGTGCACATACACACACACACACACACACACACACTCACACATGCATGTACGGGCCTCACTCATTCTTTCCTGTTACAAAGGGCTTCCTTCCTCTGAGAAGCCAGAAGAGTCTCGTGATAGCCACTGAAAGTACCCTTAATGTCACATTCCAGAAAAGAAAGGTGAAAAGCAGAGGAAGACCCTCCCATACTGTCTTTGTTAAGAAGCCCTGAGAATAGAGTAGTAGATGCTATTCTGTGTCTGTACTTGGTCAACCACTAAGCAGTAGAGTAGGCAGGGTTTATATGACCCGCCACTCCAGGTCTCATGGCTGGATGACTGCATGCAAAGCAGGATGGAGTTCTCCTTATGAATATGGAAATGCTGATACCTGGAGAAGAAGAAAGAAATATCAGGCAATCCCAAGGACATGATTTCTGTCTCTGTGGGCTTCAGATCCTCCAGCACAATCAAATTTGAGTGGTGAACATTCAGGAAATATAACTATATCTGTTCTGAACATATTCACACACTCCTCTCATCTTTACTCCTAAATGGTGCATTGTAGCAATGATTTACAGTGTTTATGTTGCATTAGGGTCTGTGAGTCATCTGGATATGAGTTATAGTTGGGAGGGTTACATAGGCTAAATGCAAATGCTGCACCTTCGAAGAGCTTATGCCTCATAATTACACATACTTTTGGCACAATGTTACACTGTAATACAGAAATACATTGCGTGATAATCAAATCCAAATAGGGTTTCCATCACCTTGTGTCTTATCATTTCCTTGTGGGGAAACCAAACTTCTCTTCTGCTGGGTGTGGTGACGCACACCTTTAATTCCAGCACTCAGAAGGCAGAGGCCTGTGGATCTCTGAGTTTAAGGCCCACCTGATTTACAGGACGAGTTCCAGGGCAGCCAGGGTTACACAGAGAAACACTGTCTCAAAAAAAAAAAAATCAAAAGTCTTCTCTTCTGCTTAAAGCATAGGCTACATCATTGTCATCTGTAGTCACTTTGCTATGCAACTGGTCACCAAAACTTATTTCTCTTATCCAAGGGCAACTTGGCACCTACTGAGCAGCCTGTTTCCCTTCCCCTCTTTCTCCTCTCTCCATCCACAGTTTCTAACAATCACTATCCCATCTTCACTCCTGTGAGGTCACCTTTTCTAGATGCCTCTTGTGTGATGTATCTGCTTGTTTGACTTATTACACCTAGCACGATGTCTTCCAGGTCACAAATGAAAGAATTTCATCCTGTAGGGATGCACAGTGTTTCGCTCTATATTTGTCCGGTGTCATGCACTGAAGTCAACTCCACATCTTAGCCTTTAGGAATAATGCCGTAGTAGATGTGGGAATGCAAGTATCTCTTCCACATACTGAGTTTATTTCCTGTGGGAAGTACCTAGATGCGAGATGACTGTGTTCTACAGCGGCAAATGTTTTTAGTTTTCCGAGAAATTGTCGTAGTGTTTTTCATAATTGCTATACTAAAATTCTCACCAACGGTGCACACTGGTTACTGGACAACAGTTTATGTCTTTGTCTCTTTGGTGGCTGCTGTTCTAGCAGAGTAAGGTGGGGTGGGTCTCCTTGTGGTTTGGATATACTCCCCTGATGGTTCATGAGATTGAGCATTGCTTCCTACACGTGTTGGCCATTTGCATGTCCTCTTTTCCAAAGTATTTATTAATTTACCCACTTTTAACATAGCTGTTTATTTGGGCTTCTGTTGCTATGTGAGTTCTTTATCAGACATACAGTTTTAAAACATTTTCCCCCATTTTTTCAAGTTGCCACTTTGTCCCATTGATTATTTCCTTTGCATTACAAAATCTTTTTAGTTTGATATGATCCCATCGGTCTCTTTTTGCTTTTGTTGGCTATTCTTTAGGTATATATGAGACTTGAGCAGTTAAGACTCCAAGTTTCTCTAGGATGTGCTGAAACTCTACTCTATGAATAGCAACATGTCTAGAAGATTCTCTAGGAATGAAAGGGCAGTGAAATTTTTGTCCTATCCTGCTCTCTTTCAAAATTTCTGATTAATAGCAGTATCGAGCTCTACTGATCTGAAAGTTTACTTTGAATCTTCCAATGACCCCGCTTTTCTAGTTTCAGAGGCAAGAAGGGGATGGCCCTCTCCCTTTTTGAGAGGTTAATGTAGAGGTTAATAGATCGGACAAGTCCTTCTAGGTACCCAGAAAAGGGACCGTGAATCCCATCATGAGAAAAGGCATTGCAGGTTGTCACAAAAAAATCAACAGTGGACTTCAGAATACCTTAAGCTCTCTTGTACGCATTTTCAGAGTTAAATCAGTAGCAGTCATATTTAAGAGGAAGGTGGGTTCATTTACTTGGAAGGTAAATTCAACGATACAAGTGAACTTTTCTGCATTGTCTGAGCTACATGATTTTTCTCCATTCCTGTAAAATGAAATTCCACATCACCCAAGGCCTGACAGCAGACTGAGGATGAATTCATGACAAACCTATGAAATCCCGTCTAAAAATCCACACCAAACAGCTGATCATCCTCTCCAGCTGATTGCTTCACCCGCTCTCCCTGCTTCTGAAATCTCTAAGCCAGTTACAATGCACGTGGGAAACCAGCTTCTCCCAGGATATTTCCACCTGCAGCCTCCCACTTGCAGAAGGGTTTTCCACAGAGGAGGGGGCAGGCAGAAAGTACAGCGGTTGACTCTCCATCCATCATGGCTGACCCAGCAAAGCGGCTTTCCCATCTTACAGCCAGCACCCCACCACCTTTGGCTAGAGGTGGGTGAGGGGTGTCTCAACCCATTTCCTGTAGTAGAACAAACACCAACTACCCTCCCCACCCCTTGGCTTACTTCTCTTTCCGACTCCAGGCAAAGACCCAAATGCATTCTCTCTCCCTACGCTTTTGCTCAAATTGGCCTGCTTATGGGCCCACACTCCTGCCCAGCACAAGCTGTGCAGAGTTAATTTGTTTTCAGGTTATCAGACATGATTTCTTTGGGGGAGGGGTAGCAGTATCCCTCTCCTTGATATGAGAAGATGACAAGGAAACAACCCATAGTTTTCCAGATTCTTAACATACTTTAAATCCAAAGATATGAAAAGAGGTGGGTGAATGTCTGTCTTTAAAGCCATGCCTGAGCAGTTAGGCATGAAGACTTTGGCCTCCATCCTAAAGAGGAAACCCAAGCTTGCAGCAGCCAGAAAAAAAAGGCGCGTGGTGGGGGGAGGGCAGGGGCGCTGAGATAAAGAAGGCTGTCCCTAGTAAGAGTTACATGCATAGTTTATTTAAGTGACTGTTAAAGGACAAAGGACAAATTAAATATGCATATGAGTGGAAGTTAAATGACAGTTTAACCCTCCCTAGGGAAAATCCAAAGTCAATGACCAGTGGTCCGCCTCAAAGGCAGCAAGCCTGGGGGCCCGGAAGTCTTTAAAAAAAAAAGGCCATTGAAGCTTCAGGTGGACTCCCAGCTCCACTATCCTCAGCGCTTCTGCCTTTGTTGCCCTAAAATATTCGATCGCCTGTGCCTAAAATGAAATCAAGAGGTCGTGTTCTCTCTCCCTCCCTGCCCCTGCCGTTCTGGCCTGAGCAGCGCTCGCTGAGGTTCCCTCCTGGTGCCCAGTGAGTCCTGCAACTGCCCTGGCAGTATGGGCATGATGGGGGTCTCCAGCAAGGCCATCAGCAGAGGACCGGCGACTTACTGTCTGTCCAGTCCCAGCTGTGTTCTGCCACCACAGGTCCAAGTCCGAGACGAACTGCTAGCCAAGGTCAGCCTCGGTAGGGAAGGAAACGACCAAAGGACCGTCCACGTCTAGCTTCGAGGTTGTTCCCTGATGCCCCTTGAATTTCGATTACATTGGCATCCGCCAAGGTCACTCTCCTGTGGTAGGGTTAGCCCTTGGGAGCACGTCGGAGTGTGTCGTAAGTATTTAGATAGTGAGCAGGAGGCTCGTGTCTCCGTGTCTCCTAGCCAACAGCAAACAACACTGGACCACCACGGGTCACCCGGTCCCTTTTCCAAGACCTTGTCTGGCCGCGCACCTGCTCAGCTCGGCACCCTCCCGCCTTAGCCAACTTTCTTCCCATGCTTGTCTACTTCTTAGACCCTAAAACAAGGTGTAGGAGTCTGGTTAGGGGCTGGCACCGGAGACGGAACCCAGTTCTCCCCTAAGCACTTCGGGCTTCATGAAATCACCGCAAAGACCGGCAGCCACAGGGATCCGCCCAGATTCGGCGGAATCTACTCCGCGCCAAGGCCGACCTTCATCCAGCGCTGCCCACTGGCCGCGGGAGGGAGGAAGCACTAAGCTTGCACAAATTCGTTTAATAGTCCCACAATAACTTTATCTCCACGTATAGAAAAGTAACCCCTCCCCCAAAAAAATCTGTTCAAGGGCAAGCAACTAGCGAAATTCCAGTGCACAGAAAACGAAAAGGGAGACGCAAAACAAAACCCATTTACCTGCACCTTAAGTCTTCAAGGCTGCAGATTGTAGAGGCCTGGGGTGAAGTGGGTGAGTAGAGTGGTGGGAGATAGATGGCCTTTTATATCTTGGCTGGGGCTGGAGACCCATTCGGCCCACAAGGACTTGGGGAGTTCCTTGGAGCTTGTGGACCTTGGGGACACCTTGCCACTCTGTTGCCTTCTACCAGCTGACCCAGGGGCTGTGTCTTGCTTAAACGGAAAATTTTCCGCCTCAAGTAGAAAAGACTGCTTTGCAAGTGCCCAAAGGGGCCCGCAACCCCACAGGGTTCCTGGAGGGTCTCCCACTTTGGAACAACTGTGGACCCATTTTCTTTCCCGTGCGCTTTCGCGCTTTCCAGGATGGGCCTCAGGAGCTAAGGACCCCCATAACGCAGGCCTGCTGTGTGTGGCTTCACCCGCTTAAACCATCCCAGGACCCACAGACCCAGACAGGACAAGACCCAGTGTGACTGAAGTTGCCGCGCACACTTTTCTACCGGGGAGCTTCTGCTTTGGAGCCACTGTCTTCCTTGATCCTGCGCAGCTGACACAACCACCATCACTCCCGCAGGACTTTGCACACCTTTACCCCGCGTGCGCAGGCGCAATTGCACATACACAGATACACGCTGAGGCACTGTGCCCTGTTGCACGGTGCCAGTACACACCACCCACTTGAGGTCTCTTCCCGGGTGCAACGAAGGAATCAGAGCCTTCTGGGGTGCTTCTTGGTCCCAGCCTTAAGAACAACCATCATGCCTCTCCGGAGGAATTGACCTGGGCATTGAGCCCCACTCACAGTCTAGAAAGTGCATTCCTTGATGGAGGGAGCTCCTTAGAACACACCCGATAAAAATCAAACGTGCACTTGAGAGGTTGCTAGGATGGGGGCAATCCCGCGTAGGAATGAAAAAGGGTGACTTAAAATAAAGAGTTTTTATTGGATTGTGCCAAAAGTAACAGTATGGATGTGTATATATTTTTACAGCCATTGTTTCCTTTTTATAGTCACCGTGGGAGGATACATCGTCATTATCCCTTAATTTTTATTATTTCTATTTTCCGGAAAAGGGGGTTAAGAACAGAAGTTTGGAGATATTTAGCAACGGATCCCAAATCAGTAAGATCAGATGCAACTGGCAAGTTGTAAACGTAGGGCTTCCTTTCACCATCCCAGAGTCATTTGCTGGCCAAGGATTTCACTGAAGAGGAAGGAATGCGTGCTGTTAGTAGTACTGAAAGAAAGAACCAGCACATCAACAAGTAAGTAATAAATGTATGTTCAGAGTCTTGACCTGGGCCAAGGGATCAAGGGGCAAAGTCAATGAATGCCTTCTCCCGACACTTCTCGACACTTCTCGTGTCCCCTTAGCCTCTCTAGCCAACGTTCTCCTACAGGCACTTCCAAACTATGGGGAATGTTCTTCGGGTGAGTCACTGCTTAGAGATGTATTTGAAAACACTGTACAGCATGAAGGATGATTCCAAACAACAACACACATATAGGTCTGTTGTCTAGAACAGATCTGGCCTGTGCTAAAGAAAGCACTGGTGATGGGGGAGGAGGAACAGGGCAGGACCTTACTGGGTAGCCCTTTGCGGTGAGAGGCACACACCCAATTTTCAGTGAAGCACTCTCCCCGACTCAATAGCCTGGGCAAAGCCAGACAACTTGGGCTTCCTTTGGACGGAGCACCACAGTGGAGGATTCTGTTTGTGCAATACGCACAGAGAACGGTGCCCTAGAGGGTACGCTGCTCAATTACACTCAAAATGAAACGTTTAGTCTTGAAAGAGTCAGATGTGATGTGTAACAAGAACAGTGTTTTCAAAAGCAAAGCCTCCAGAGATGCTTAAACTGTTTCAGCAAGAAGTGAAAATGAGAAAAATAATTAAGGTGAACGAGATAAAAACTTGGTTCTTAACTGCTAGGGGTGTGTGTGGTGCTGGTAGGGGGAGTTGGTATCTTTGCCTACTCCTATACCTCAATGTGAATTCTTCAAAATATTAGATACAAAGGGACCAAAGTGAAACTCTCTTCACAAAAGGATTTATTGTATGTGAAGTTTGCCAGCCCGCCTTCCTTCTTTCCTTCCTTCCTTTGAAGAAAGTCATTGAGGAGCAAAGCCAGGTTCATTCTCAGACACCAAGACTCAGAGAACAGCCAGTGGGATACCTGAGTCAGTGGGATGCTTGGGTCTCTGGTTCAAGCCCAGCATTCTGGCAGAGTCTATTCCCACTTGTCTGGAGCCCCCACTTTGGATCCAGCCTGCCCCCCAAAGAGCCCTTCACGTTCCATTTCACCTTGCAGAATTTCAGTAGGACAAAGTTAGGGAGCCAAAGAGTTTCCCCCCCGCACCCCTCCCCCCGTCAAAAAGAGTGACTTGGTCACTCAGGTCACTGAGACCAACAGGAGGCAGATGGCTGAGGTCCAGAAAGGAAAAGGACAGTCGCTGTGCAACCCACCGCAACAGGTTTAGGGGTGGTTAGTTGTTCTTCCTTAGAGTTGGCTGGTTGTTGGTCCATTTGTTTTCGGTCCACTGGTTTGTTTACAGTAAGACCAGAGAAAAGTTCCAGGAGCTCCCCGTGAAATTTGAAAACGAAGAAACAAAGCACTAACCACCCCCCCCCGTCCCCTCCACACAGACCACTTCTGCGATCCCAAAACTAAGGCAACTGAATGAACTCTTCTACATAGTTTATTTTCCTCTGAAAATGGAACTGGGGAATGTGCTCAAGGGGGCCAACGGAATGCGAGATAAGCTAGTATTTGACGGCACGTGTCCACCTAGGGACCTCAGACTGGTGCGCCGGCTTGGCGCCCCCCACCCACCCACCACCTGGCTCCTGCACCTCGCAGGTGAAGCCGAAGCAGTTGGCAGCAGAGCACTACGTGCTGTCCCGCAGGATGCTATTTCCAAGACCCTGGCGCCACCCAGCGGAATCAGGATGAACTCCGGGCGCCTCTCAGCCCCTAAGATTTTAAAGCACACAAAAGCAAGCAGACACTCCTCACTCCAAAAGTCCACGCCCAGAATTTGCAGCTCACTCCCTCTACCAGCAAGGACACTGTGACCAGACCCTATAAGTATGTCAACCAGGCTATACTCTCCTCTTTGAACCCCCAAGAAGCAAAGTGTGTCCTCCCAAAATACAAACAAAGAAGCATTCGGAGTTGATATTACTCGGAGCAGGGGTATAGGTTTGCAGGCGCCAAGACAGAGTCATGGGGAAGGTGGGAAAGAGGAAAAGGAGGTCAATAATTCATTTGGAGGGATTTTTGGCCTTGGTCCTTGTTTCCGAAAATTTCGGAGCAGCTTTGACATTGGGTACATAGTTATTCTCTTTTCAAGCTCGCCCCTCCCCATTGCAGGATCCCTGGTGTCCAAGGATTGGTGTTTGAAAGGGAGGAAGCATTCTTGAAGTGGTGGGTGATGGATTGTCTAAATCCTTCTAAGATATTCTGGACGGGGGATTTTGAGGCAACTCAGCCACGAAGATCCCCTGGGAAAAAGGGGTGAGGGAACAGCGGCCACACACAATCCAATCCTGAGCCAGGTGCCAAAGAATACAGGAGGTAGAAGCCCCGTCGAGAGAGGGAGAGGACTCTGGACAGGTGGAAACCCCTGTACCCTTGGTATTTGAGATTCCCAGTCTTTCAGGCTGGTGTCGTGGGTGCAGCGGTATGATTTGGTAGGGGGAGGAGGCCCTCAACGCCCTGGTGTCAGGAGAGAGGGGTGGAAGGGGCACGGAGTTATGGGACACCCTCAAACCACTCTTCGGATCTCATTGGTTTCTCTGTCACTTTGCTACCTGTGGTTTGCCTCTGTCACTTTGCTACCTGTGGTTTGCCTTACTGTTGTAGATTTTCCTAACCCCAGTGGGAAACCTAGCCAAAGTAGAAGACTAATACTGGGGGGAAGGGCTTAAGGATGGCCAAAACCATGCCAAACACTAGGTTTAGAGATATTAGGTCCTCTCGGCCTGGTGTTGGGCATTCTGGGGTCCTCCTGGTAGTAGTGGAACCTGAGGCCACCAAACACCAGGAGCCTCCTTCCAGAAGGGTTAGGTGCACGCCAATGTGGATTGAGAAACTGAAGACTAGGTTGGGGGCGGAAGGGACTGCTTAGGCCCAGCTCTCCCAGACTCCATTCTTTCCCAGCACTCCTTTCCCCTTGAGCCAGTCGCTCAAGTCCTTAGCCCTCTAAGACTCCTTGGACCAAGGGGCAAGTCGAAGAGGGACCCGTGGCCGGGCAAGGGTGGCAATGGAGGAGGGAGACTCCCCAGAAGCAGCACTTCAGAGGCGGCATCTGGGCGCCCCGAGGTCCCTAGTCGGCCTCTGGGCGCCAAGCACGTTTTATTTATCCCTACAGAGGATGCTGGAGGACAAAAGAAATATTTGGACGTCAGAACTGATTTATATTTTTGGAAGAGCTACGTTTCCTTTTCTGAAGAGAGGCGAGCGCGCCCCATATCCTGCGCTCGGCGGGAGGACTGCATCGAGTTTTGATGCGCCAGGAAGTTCATTTGCGCGGAGGCTCTGGGCCCGGCGTCCTGCCGTGATCGCTGCCCTCCCAGATATTTATTTATTTGGGGGGAAGGGAAGGCAGAGGGTGAGAAGACCCAGCCAGACTAGAGAAAAAAACCCGGCCCCTGGGTTAGGACCTCCAGGGCGCTTCCGCGAGAGCCTGCCCGCCCACAGCTAGCCGACCTCCCCGCTCCGTCGGGGGCGTCTGGGGCCAGTCTTGCAGCCTCCGGGTGCTCGGTGGGTGCTCCTGTAGCAACCCCACGCCCAATGGCCAGTTTCTTTCCGGAGGGACCACTCCAGGCTGTGCAATGCCTCCCGCGTGAGCCCTAGTGGCGGGCCTAACCACCTTCCTCCCCAAAGGCGGACAGAAAGGGGAGTAGGGGGTGCGAAAACTCCCAAAAGAGACCGAAGAAGGGTGTGCGAGAATTCCCAAGGAAAGAGACCACCGAAGGGCAGGTGGTCACCCTGGAGCAGGACCTGGAAAGAGTGCAGTGGTTCAGGACTCTTGAGAGCGCCTGCGCTGTACACTCATGCACAAGAAGCCTCCAGGCTCCCACAGATTTCCAGATAATTTCATAGTTAGATCTTGCACCCTAACGTCGGTCGACTTTTCTCCCAGCTGCATAAGCGGGCGCAGAATCAACGTGCCTACAGGCACTGCACTCATACTTGATTCCAGGGTGCGAAGTGCAGGCTCCCTAGCTTCTTTTCCATCTCCCTTCGGGAGATGCTCTGGCCCGTGCCCCCCCCCTTCCACCCCTAAACCTAAATGGCATTTGTTCCTGGGGCAGGGGTAGGGAGATGTGGGCTCCTGAGGACATTCCCTCATTTCGGAGTGCATCTGGCCACCTAGAAAGGGATAGAAAGAGGCCTCATTTTTTACATGGGGGTCTGGTAGATTAGCCCTTCCGTCTCCAAGCACCTCTGACCTGGAGTCAGGCCCAGGAGCTGTGGAGCTGTGGGCTAATCTTTCAGGAAGGTGAGCTATAAAAGAGTCCTGCCCTGAGCACACGCGCTTGGAGAGCTGAAGGATGGATCCAAATAAAATGTGTCTCTGGGTTTTTCTGTCGAAGTAGCTAAGAGTTCTGAGCCAAGCAAAGAGAGTGGACTCCAGAAGGGGTGTAAAATGATTAGCTTCACCTCTCTTCAATCCCTGCTTTCGCAGCAATCACTTAATACCGAAAAGATCAACCTTGTTCCTGACCGATACTTTAAAGAGGTCTCCTGGGCGATGGCGGCAGCGTGCAAGACCCTGATCTCTGCTCCACCACACGGCAATGAGAAAGCTATCTTGGGCGCTCAGAAACCTTCTGCCCACGGTAACTTAGTACCTAAACACACGGTGAAATGGTGGGGCATCTTCCGATTCCCACTCGGGTTCAGGCTGAAGGAAAAGAGGGGTGCAGAACAAGCTGGCTCCCCCCACGACAGATCCTAAATGCCCCTAAACACCACTTGTGTAGATGGGTCTCTCCCATCTCTACTGGTTTAGTCTAAACCAATTCATGTAAAACCCACGAAACAAAGGAAGCATGCTAAGAAAAGATGTAAACCGCAATAATGAAGAGATTTCCTAGAATAAAATGTAGATTACAGAACAAAATCAGAGAAACCCAATTTTCGCTGAGTTTACATTCCCTTGCTTTGGGCAGGGGTGGGACTTTATGGGCTTGGAATGGGAAGGGAACCCGCAGCCCAGATAGAGACAGTTGACCAACCCAAAAGCCAGGCACTGAGGACTGTTCTGAGCTGTATACTTCTTGGTTAACGAAGCCCGTGGGTTGTTCTAGAATCATTAAATGAATCACACCTGTACTTCTCCATTTTTTTTAAAAAAATAGGATTTTGTTGTTTACAGGAAATTTAAATCTATGAAGGACTCACAAGAGAGAGGGACCTCCTAGGGAGTGGTACCAATCTAAACGAAACAAGGGTTGAGCAATGAGACTTCTAACCCCCCTCCCCGGGCACGGGCTCAGGTAGAGCATCTCCCTAGTCTGCTCCAACCCAGCAAAAATTAAACAACCCTTCTGTCCACCAGAAAGGGATATTAAGGCAGGGAGAAAGAATTTGACCTATTTGTTATCAGATATGTTTTTACCTAATAGATTTGGATACATCCACGGCTGAAACACAGAGGTTTTGCAGCAATGATCTGAAAAGATCACTAAATTTGGAGTCTTCCCACTATTCCATCCCTGGGCAAAGAACAGATTAGAAGTGGGAACTCCAAGAACGGATTTTGGAGAAGACCTCTTTCTGCCCAACAGCTTACCCACTAAGCTCCCCACCTTTCTGGACTTGGGAAGAGGCAGTGTATAGATCCCTAGAAAGAAGTAGGCTTCAAGTTTGCAGACTCCCTGGTTGACCACTGCCTGGGATCTGCTGTAGACTACAAGAGAGATTTCTGACAGATTTAGAGAAACTTGGGACCCTGATTGATACCTGGATAATAAAAGGAATTCTTCCAAAGCCTCTTGTAACTTAACCAGTTGAATCAGTTGAAACTAAAAACATATCAAGGGTGGTTTTTTAAATTTTTTTAAGATAGGAGTTACATATAGGAGTATCTGTAACACTCCTAAAGTCTTAGGTATCCATTATCAAAGGACCCCATTGGCTTCCAAACTGGGAACTAATGGCACAGAAGGTTATTAAAAGCCATGGTTTTAAAAGGTTCCCCAAAACCCTTTTTTGGGCCAGTTTAAGCAAGTGCGGTGGGGCCTGAGATACACAGAATCTCCAGGTGCAGAAAATAGAACAGGTGCATAGCTGAGTGACCACAATACTAACTTCATAGGAGTTTCCCCAACCTGTTGATGACCTATAAAGTGACCTTCCCCGCCCCAAACTCCACACTCACACACAAACACAGAAACACTAAAGTCGGCCCATGGAGCTCCTTTAGGCCAATACCATCCTCTACACCCAATTTCTACTTCATTTAAATAATTATTTTCAGACACTGAAAAGTTCGGTTTAATGAGCACATATTTACTTCCATATTAAATCTCATCATAAAATTAGTCCAGGCAAAATGACGAAAGAGAATGAGGGGGGAACCAGCATGAAATAAATGGAGACTTGCACCCCAAATGTTCAGTCAGTCGTCAGTCAAAAAGAAATTCTTAGAAAGTCGAAACAACTTCAACCCCCAACCCAATCAAAACATCCCTTCCGGAAAAGAGCGACTTGTTTCTTTTTTTCTCTTGCAAATGAGCGGTCCACTCAGTTCTGCTTGGCGGTGTTTTCTTAGCTGACTTCGGGCTACAATCGGGCCATTTTCGGACACATTCCCATGTAGGTACCAGGGGTGCTCTGGAGGAAGCTGTCGACGCCTGTTCAGCTAATTTAGGTTTTCTTTGTCTAATTACTGTGGAGCTTAGGGAAAAGGAGCCGGGCTCAGGGCAGTAAACTGACACTCGGGCTCTGTGTGTGGTATCCAGGCAGGGTTTGATGGAAAAAGCCTGCTTCCACTCAACTTCAGGTCACTGTCTGGGGCCAGCCCCCTCCCCCCGCACCCGCCCTTTTCTCTGTTCCTCAGACCCACCAGCACTCTGCATTGTGAGCAGTCCCTACGTACTAGGACGCTGAGAGTTGGTGTACCCCCACCCCCCACCCCGGGGGACCAGACTCCACTCCGCTCCACAAGACTTCGTTGCATCTATACTGAGGTCCCTACAGCATCCTCCTTGCCCTCCCACCTTCCCAGCCTCTCCAGCACACAGCAACCCAGTCCTCTCTGGGCCGCTGCAGAAACGTGCACCGCTGTGCCTCTCGTTTGCTCCCCAGGTGGGCATCTTTCCCTCTGGGCCTACCACCAGCTCTTGTGTGGCCAGGCCTGCTTCAGCCTCCAGCTCTCTTTGCAGCCCCTGTCCGGGGTCAGACTACATTTCCCCGCACGTGTAATCCAATAACTAACTGTCGGGTCTCGTTGGAATGATTTCTCCCGAGGGCCATCTCTCTCTGAGCCTACTCTTACCGAGATGAATAAGCCACAACTGGGGGAGTGTTCTCGGATGAAGTGAGCTTGGCCCGGGCGAGGGGGGGGCGCACCGGAAGACTGACGCTGTAAGCCCACTGGCAGCCTCGCGAACCTTCAGTGTTGACGATAAATACAGCTATCTCCTCACCTCCGAGTCTGAGTCTCTCTCTCTCTCTCTCTCTCTCTCTCTCTCTCTCTCTCTCTCTCTCTCTCTCTCTTCTTGAAGTGGAAACCACAAGTCAGTGGAAGGTGGAAGCAAATTTAAACGAATCTATTCGACTCAAGTATCCTGAGTGTTTAAAGTTGG
>JAQHUG010000008.1:8284831-8304494 GCA_028555095.1 Dicrostonyx torquatus
GAGAGAGAGAGAGAGAGAGAGAGAGAGAGAGAGAGTGAGACCCAGGATTGGCACGTTACCTTGGGACGTCTGGCACCCTGGCGTGTGGCTGAGGGCGGCACTGTCTAAATGAAGTTGACAGATGGTGTCAGTTCGGGCACTGGGAATCTTGGCTAAGGAGGCTCTTCCAGGACACCGCCGCCCCAAGACTCAGCCCCCACAGGGTCTTGCAGAGGTGGAGGAGGGGCAGGGTGGGTCCATTCCCGGCGCGGGTGGGTGGGGGTTTCTGGGATAGAAAATGGGCTGCTGGAAGGGACAGAGAATGAATTGCTGAAGTAAGGAGTAGTCGAGCCTTGCCAAGGGTGGGAGTTCTCCTCCCAGCAGAAGGGGAAAGGAAAAGAGACCAGAGAAGAATTAGTACAGCGAGCAGGACCCGGGAGAGTCAGGGAGGCGATAAGAGCAGGAGCCCGCCGCCAGGTCCGGAGGGGGAGGAGTGACGCGGGCCCAGCGCGCCCTCCCCGGGGCGGGCGGCGCGGAGCGAGGAGGGGGCAGGGCGGGGTGGGGTGAAGGGAGGGAGCGAGGGAGGGAGCCAGGCGGCCGCAGGGAGGGCGCGCCAGGGAGGAAGTCCAAGAGACAGAGAGAGGAGCACTCCTGAAAGAAGACGACAGGGTAGTCCCCGGGGTCCGGGCTGAAGTCTCGGCTCGAGGGCGCAGCTGTCCGGCTACGGACGGCGTCGCCTTGGTGGCCTAGGAGGTAGTTGCGCAAGGCGCCGGCCGGAGGCTCGGAAGAGGGATGCGCGGGGCGTTGCCTCCGACCCGCCGCCGCCGCCGCCCGAAGCCCCAGAGGAGCTGAGGGAGGCTACTTCGAAGCGCTGGCCCGGAGTGGCCCCGGCTGCGGCGCGGCCGGCGTACTAGGGCGTTCGCCCGGCTTGTGGGCCAACCCGGCTCCGGCGCCGCTGGTCCCGGTCCGGGGTCCGCCCCCCAGGCCCGGCCTCGCTCCAAGCTCCCAGATGACCACCGAGGGCGGGCCCCCGCCACCCCCGCCGCGCCCGCCGCCTGCCCCACTCCGCCGTGCGTGCAGCCCGGCGCCCGGCGCGCTCCAGGCCGCCTTGATGAGCCCACCGCCCGCCGCCACCCTGGAGACCACCTCGTCGTCGTCATCTTCATCTTCTGCCTCCTGTGCCTCGTCCTCTTCCAACTCGGTCAGCGCCTCGGCGAGTGCCTGCAAGAGTGCGGCGGGTGGCGGCGGCGCGGGATCCGGGAGCGGGGGCACCAAGAAGGCGACCTCAGGGCTGCGGCGACCCGAGAAGCCGCCCTACTCGTACATCGCGCTCATCGTCATGGCCATCCAGAGCTCGCCCAGCAAGCGCCTGACGCTCAGCGAGATCTACCAGTTCTTGCAGGCGCGCTTTCCCTTCTTCCGTGGCGCCTATCAGGGCTGGAAGAACTCCGTGCGCCACAACCTCTCGCTCAACGAATGTTTCATCAAGCTACCCAAGGGCCTCGGGCGGCCCGGCAAGGGCCACTACTGGACCATCGACCCGGCCAGTGAGTTCATGTTCGAGGAGGGCTCGTTCCGCCGGCGGCCGCGCGGCTTCAGGCGGAAGTGCCAGGCGCTCAAGCCCATGTACCACCGAGTGGTGAGTGGCTTGGGCTTCGGGGCCTCGCTGCTGCCCCAGGGCTTCGACTTCCAAGCGCCCCCTTCAGCGCCTCTGGGCTGCCACGGTCAGGGTGGCTATGGTGGCCTCGACATGATGCCCGCAGGCTATGATACAGGCGCGGGTGCTCCGGGCCACGCGCATCCACACCACCTCCACCACCATCACGTCCCCCACATGTCGCCCAACCCGGGCTCCACCTATATGGCTAGCTGTCCGGTGCCTGCAGGTCCTGCGGGCGTCGGTGCAGGAGCGGGTGGCAGCGGTGGCGGTGACTATGGGCCGGACAGCAGCAGCAGCCCTGTGCCCTCATCCCCGGCCATGGCGAGCGCAATCGAGTGTCACTCGCCCTACACTAGTCCTGCGGCACATTGGAGTTCGCCTGGCGCCTCACCTTACCTCAAGCAGCCTGCCCTGACGCCAAGCAGTAACCCTGCAGCCTCTGCTGGCCTGCACCCCAGCATGTCCTCCTACTCGCTGGAGCAGAGCTACTTGCACCAGAACGCCCGCGAGGATCTCTCAGGTAAAATAAAGCTCCCAGGCTCGCTGCAGCCTTAACCTAAGGGCCGGAGGCTACTGTGCCTTCTGTTCCCAACGCTGGGCTCCGTTTAAGTGGGATGCTGAGGGGATTGTGCACCGTATTCCTGGATGGGAGGAGACGATTCAGCTTTCTCTGATGGTGTGGGCCTGGTGGGCTCCAGAATTCGCCTACTGGAGAAGGGTTGTGCCAAGTCCTAACTTTCTTGGCCTACATTAGGACACTGCAGACTTTTCTCCCAATTAGGCCAGACTCAGCTCTGAAGAAAGGCATGTGACTTTTGGAGACCTTGGTGGAGGAGTTGGGTTTGGTTCATTTTGTTCTCCTTACTCTTTTCAAAGTTCATTTTGCCCTACTTTAATTTCAGAAGTAAATGGCAGAGAGGAAGAGTTCTTACCTGAGCAAGTAATGAAAGGAGACGGCAGGGAAAGGGAGAGAAAGGCTAAGAGTCCCAAGGACATTGCCAGTGCCTGCCAGTGACAAGGGGCACCAATGAAAAGTCACTGAACACACACACACACAACATAGTGGATCTAGTTAAGGACACAAGTTTGTCCTGTGCCTCAGGGAATGGGTGCCCTGGTGTGATACCCCCAAGAAATGTGCCTAGAGGCCACTTGTAGTGTGGTTGGTTTATGCTGTGTGGGTTGCAAATTATGAAAATTTATTGACTTGTGAAAAGTGGTGAAGGGTGGGAGGAGAGGAGGGACTGGAGGAGAGAATTTTGTGTTTGGCTAACTTTATCTAGAGGACAGCACTAGACCCTTATTAAATCCCCTGAGGCTCCCACGGGGGCAGATTGAAGTCTGGGAGCTTGTCTGACAAGGGCAAAACCCAAAGGTGCTGTGTCCACACACTTCCCATCCCAGTCAGAACAGTCACAGGGCAATGCTTACCTGCATGTTTGTGCCTGCATGTGCAGCAGGAGCTTGGGGGAACGGGAAAGCCAAGAAACAGCAAAAGATCTTGGAGAAATTTCCCAAATAAGCCTTTTAACTGGGGGTCTCAGAGGTTAACCAAACAAAGACAGTCTAGGCAGGACCACACGGGAGAGGATTTTAGGCTGACTTAACCCACAGAGAACAGAGTCTTGTTCAATTTTATGGGAATTTCAACAAGTAACCAATACAGATGACCCTCTCTCAGATTCCCCACCCCACCCCCACCTCCCGCCCCACGGGCTAGCTGTCAGTCTTCCTCCCTCCCACCTTCGCTAGGCCTGCAGCTCTGGCCCCATCCTCTGTCCTTCCCTTTGGGTAGACCTAGCTTACCTTGAACCCAGAAGGTTTCCCAGCTGTCAGCAATCCATAAATAAATCTAGAAACAAACAAGCAAATGCCCCGGAAAGAGATTTCTGACCCTTCTATTAGATCCATGTCCCATGCCACGCACTCTAGGCTAGGCACAAAACCCCCAGAAGTCCCCGGATATGGCAACTTAGCTCTTTAGGTTGGACAGAATGAGAACTGTCCAGCTAATAAGGCAGACCACCTATCCATGGTGCCTTGTCGTGAGCAGCCTTTACCCCCCTCCCCCGCAAGCCATAGCTTAGGCCAACCTGGCCCTGCTGCCCTTTCTTAATCGAAATTTGTCCTCCTTTCTTCCTAGAATATTCTCCCCATTTTGTCACCTCCAGTAAAGACCTCGTGAAGGTGGTTTCAAAGAGCCCCCGCATTGTAAATGGTGACCCTGCAGGGCCTGGTTCTGAGTGCTGCCCATACGACTGCGGCCCATTGAAACTGGAAGGTCCCACAAGGCCAGTCACTGCTAAGGTGGTGGCCCAGGGACAGCTGGCAGCCCCCAGCACATACAACGCCACACACACAGCGCGACCCTCTTTCCCTCGCACACCCGCACACGCCGCGCCCTCCACTTTCAAGACGGTGACGGAGGTGGCGTTCTCAGGGAGGCAGCTCCATCCGCCAGGGCCGAGAGTAGTCAGTGCTCACCGCGAAGCCCTGCGGGCACCACAAGCCCGGTGTCTGCAGTCCGTCGCGGTCCATCAGAGCGCCAGCCGCGACCTGGGGTGTAGGCACTAGCTGTGGTGCTCGCTGGCGGCAGCGGTGGTGGCGAAGGACCCGCCCGTTCCCCGTGCGCACCTGGGCCGCTTCTAGGGAACCGAGCAGCGCTGAGAGGTCCCGCGTCGCTGCCGAGGCCGAGCCACACCCGCTGCTGAGCGGCCTGGTCGATCAGCGGCGGGTGGCGGGTGCCAGCCATAAGACTAAGGCGTCGTCAGCCACACTTAACTTTTTCTTCTGCTTACAGCCGCATCGGGGAGCAGCGTCGGGGGTGACACAGGCATGCGGCTAATGCCGATTACACAACCGGGTGCTTGGGGAAGGCCTCCCTCGCAAACGCCCACCCACGCGGCGAGATGGGCACTGAAGCCCCAAGCCCACTGCTCCCTACCCCAACCCCCGGGGCCCAGAAAGCAAAAGCAAAAGTGGGCGACAGGTTGGCGCTGTGAGGGACCGGCTCAAGCTCTGGGCAGCATGGAACAGGCCGTCCCCAGGCTCCGCCAGTTCCCTTGGGAACTCCTAGGGCATCAAGATGCCCCGGCCAAAGGGCGCTTCTCAGCTTCCTAAACTTCAGGTTTATAAACGCGAGGCTGAAGGGGTCAGGGACCTACGGAGAAGCCTGTGGACTGGGGATGGATAGTGGGCTGCTCCCCCACCCACCCACACACTTCTCAAGCTCCTTCTCCTCCAGGGTATTGTCTCTGTCCTTTGTGGATGATGGGGACAGCCCTCCCCAGCGTTTTGATCTGAGACAGGAGAAAAAGGCACAAAAATAGAGGTGAAGGCTGCAGAGGTGTCGGCAAAGTGCTTGTGCCCAGCGCAGCCTGGATCTAGGCCTGGCAGAGAGGTCTCCGGAGCCCGAGAGGGAAGTGGGAATTCATGAACAGATTACCTCTCATGGCTGGGTTCTTAAAACCAGGGCAAGAGTCTTGGGACTTCGGGGAGCTCTGAGAGCTGGGTTTTTGTTGGTTTGTTATTTGTTTTGTTTTGATTGTTCGGGTTTTTTTCCCCTTTCCTACCGGTTTTATAGCTATATACCCAAAGGTCACTAGCTGCTTTTGCACCGTCAGTCAAAATACCACAAATTAAATTGAAATTTTAAAGTAATATACCTCACTGCCATCTGGGTGACTTTTACTGAAAAGATTTTTTTTCCTCTCCTTTCTTCTTGCAGTGGGACTGCCCCGTTATCAGCATCACTCCACTCCAGTGTGTGACAGAAAAGATTTCGTCCTCAATTTCAATGGCATTTCTTCTTTCCATCCCTCCGCTAGTGGCTCTTATTATCACCATCACCACCAGAGCGTGTGCCAAGATATTAAGCCCTGTGTTATGTGAATGGACAGAGGCCTTGAAGGCTGCTCTTCCTCCTCTCCCCTCCGAGAGGGGCAGCTAGGAACAGCAACGGACTCACACTCTGTGCACGCGGATGGATAGCAGTAACACATCCTCACTTAGACAAATGCCCAGGGGAGCCCTGCTCGCCGATGTTTGCCCACCCGTGGAAGAGGAAACTGTTGGCAAGGCAATACCCCAGAGGAGGGACAGAGAGTGGACATGATGGTAAAATGTTACTACGTGTAAGACGTAAACTTTCAGTTCTGGGTGGTCATAGTGTTCACTGATCAGGGTCTGAAAAGGTGTGTGAGTGTGTGTGTTGGTGTGTGTGTGTGTGTGAGTGTGTGTGTTGGTGTGTGTATGTGAGTGTGTGTGTGTGTGTGAGTGTGTGCTTTTCAAGCAGGCAGTGCTAAAAGCACTGTATTTCAAGAAAGCCTTGTTTAGTTGCTGGCCCAGTAGAAGATTCTGTCCACCCCACCCCCAACACTCCCTTCGGATACAGGTGCCAAAGAACATTGTGAAGAAATGAAGAACCGTGGAGCCTGGTTTAAGAAAGTGGCTCTCAGTATTGTGACAATACAACATTTTTACAAGGTTGCTTTTCTACCACCATATTCTTAAAAGTATTTTTATGACCTTCGTATACTCACACTTCGCTTGTATTTTAAAAGGAGGGTATATTTGCACTTATGTATACTTTTACAGTTTGCCAAACTATTTTGATGTAAGTTTTTTTTTCAATAAAATGTGTTTAACAAATAGTTGTTTTAGGGACCCTTTCCTCCGCAGTCACCCTGTCATGGCCACATCCCCCCAGGCAGCCTCGCAATTCTAGACTGCTCACCCTCAAGTTGTATAACTGACATGAAACGGGAGGCCTCTGCTTTGAATAAGCCCAGCCAGTCCTGACTGTGGGTCTTCTCAGGGAGACACTTCTGTCATTCCTTTTTCTACCCCACTCTCACTTTTCCTAGCCAAACAAAAACCAGAAGGTGAAAGAAACTTAAAAACCACCCCCCCACACACACACACAAAACAAAATAAAAAAACAAAAAGCCGAAATGGCAAAAGATGGCAAGATACTGAAAGCCAAGCAATGGGTCCGAGGATCTGCCCCTTTGGTTTCCTTTCCTCTGTGCCAAAGAGTTCTGCCCCTTTGCTCCTTTCTCCAGCTGGAAGAAGTGAGGGCAGAGCTGGGAGCCACCACCCAGGGACCCACAGCCCCCACCTCCCATCCAGGCTGCAGTTGGCTTTGGGTGGTGGTCAGATCAAAGGGACCCAGAGAGAACAGAATGCAGCATGGGGGGTTTTAACTGGCACCCTCCACAAAGGCTCCCACAGGATTGCACAGCTTCTCCATCCTTTCTTGCTGGGTTTCCCAACCCTGAATGCTACCCACAGAACTGGCAGGACACAGGATAAAATGGGAAAATAGTCCAGCGAGGCAGGCAGATTTATTTCCCACCCAGAATACCCTTCTGTTGGGAACAGAGCAATGTTCACCTTTAATCATGTCGCAGCAATTTTCTCTTCAAGCCAGGGCTGGATTTTTGTTTTTGCTTTTGCTTCTCGAGTGGGAAACTCTTTCTTTCAAATTTACCACCAGGTACTTATTGGTAACTAGGGAGAGTGGTAATTTTTTTTTTTAAGTATTTCAGTGCATCTCAACCTGAGCAGGTTTCCTGAAAAAAACATCTCTTGTTTCAAAACTCTTAGCCATATTCCTAACGCTTAAGCCTCTTTCTTATATTGAAAAAAAATCATCACGGAGTTAAACACGTTTCTGCATTATCATATTTGCATTTAAATAGAGTACTTTCTCCACCACCACCCCCTTTTTTGTTCTTTATTCTGAGTTACTTGGGGGCCTGCTATAAATTATGAAGTCAGTCTCAGAGTTTGCTCCGACCACAGTGCTGTGTTTACATTCCTTCCAAGGCAGCCGGCATGGTCGTAATTTATATCCTAAACACTTGAACGTAACTTGTTTATACAGAGAATGACGGGACCTCAAACTCCAGGCCGGCCTGGCCAACCGCATCCGGAGGATCAGCGCGCCCCCTGGTGGAGAAAAAGACAGGTGCATGATGATCTGGGCTCAAAAAGCGCTAAGAAGCCTTGCTTTCAGTTGCAGTACAAACATTTAGAACACATCACCGTCGGGAATTATGCTTTCCGCTTTTAGGAAACACTTCTGATTCCCTCTATTCTGTCCTTTTAATCCACAGTTTCATCCTGAAAGCCGATGGAGACTCATTAACCCTCCTGACCTTATTTTACTATTTGCTAAGGTCTTGACACCTTTAAGCTGTTAGAATTCTCCTCGATTAAGGTCACTGTTTTACTTTTGAGTCACAATTGCTTCTCAGCTGCCCCTCCCTCCTAGACACAAGCACAAAGACATATTAGTGTCATTTCTTCTCATTTTTTCAAATTAAAAAAATCTAAATGTTTCTGAAATATTGGTAAGACATCCTAAAATTGGTGCTACAGTACTTTTAAGAGTGAAAATAAATAGTAACGCAAGGAGGAGGGTCCGAATCCCTCAATTCTTTGTATGCGATGGGAACCGAACCCACATGCTAAACCCTTGCTATGCTCCTGAGCTCACCAACCCACACTGGAAACTGTGTTTCCAGTCTTCAGAACTCCTGCTCATTGGCAGGTTAAAATGATACGCAAACGGACATCTGACTATTTTGTGAACGAATGATGACTGGCTTCTTAGGTGTCTCTTTCAGTCTGAACTGTGTAACCGAGGAAGGGAGGCAGCAGGTGAAAATGGCCAGGCCAGGGCTGGGCAGTGGTTGTCAGGAAGCCCCCACAGTTACCCAGCTAATCCTTCTGCTCCCCCAGGAGGTGAGAGGGCCGTGCGGTTCCATCAACACAGCAAATACCGCGAGATGAGCAGCTCGCAGGGAGCAAAGGGCGATTTGACTCACGCTCTGGAAATTCTCGTCCATGGGTTTGGCAGGTGGTTTTTAGGCCTGACTGGTGCAGTGCATTATGATGGAAGCTTTTGGTGGAGCGAACTGTTCACCTCAGGTCTCGGGAATGAGAAAGGAAAGGATGGAGTTCCACACCCTGCCTAGTTAAGCCGCAGTGATCGGAAGATCTCCCACGTGGGCCGATGGCCTTTGGGGCTATTCCAGATGCTGACGATAGCACACAAATCTTGGTCCAGTTTACAGATAATCCTTAGGCCATGGACTTGAGGAGTCTGGCCCAAACCCGTCTATTTTCCAGACCCTTCCAGGAAAGCTTTTCTTTCCTTTTTTTTTTTTTTTAAAAAAAAAAAAAAACCTGACACTGCAAACAACAGGCAGGGCAGAAATCTTCTTTCAGAAGCAGTGTCTTTCATCCTATGGAATCTCAGAATGGCCTGGAGGCCTTGTAAATAAGGGGCTGCTGGGATCCAGTGGGTTCAGACAGAGCTCAAGAACTGATACTTCTCATAAACTCTTAGAGATGCTGAAGGTTTCCAGGGGCCCCACTATGAAACCCATGGCTCTGGAAAAACTCTGGATGAGGTACTTTATAGGTTTGCCTGGTCCATGTTAAGGCTAATCTATTAAGTTAGTATAGATCTAAAAAGCTGGGTTTTAAAAAACAGTTTTTCTACCCCAAAGTATCTCCCTCATTGATTACTAGAAAGCACAAGGTCAAATTTTGAAACCTATTCCAAAAAGAAGAACTTCTCATTTTCATCCAGATATATAAGTACTTGTTTTAGTCTAGCAGATGATGCAAAAAAAAAAAAAGAGTCAAGTGACATCCCTTCAGCCCCCCACTTTAGAACAAAAAGTTCCCAGAACTCAACACAGAAGACAGTGTTGGACAAGCTTCTCCAAACAGAAGGCGGTTAAGGAAAGAACGCCTCTACTTTCTGTACAAAGTTCTGAGAATGTAATAGGGAGAAGGCAAAGCAGGGGCTCCCTGAAAACAAGCAGTGAGGAGTCCTAGGCACAGGGGTCAGGCAAGAGCCGGAGGGGGGAGGGGAAGGGAAAGGAGGCAAGAAAAGTGAAAAGAAGGGGGAAAAATGGAAAAATGAGATGAGAAAAGGAGAAGTAAAAGAAAGAGGGAAGGCAAATCAGGTCAACAGGAAGGGAAGGGCGAGAGAAAGAGACAGGAACAGAGGGACGAGGAGGTAGCAGAAGAGGGAGGGCCAAGCAAGGTTTGGACTGGAGGAACTGGGAACATACTTCCAGCTCCAGCACATAGGAAGAGCAGCCCTGGGTTCCGACTCCTGTCTCCGGAGGCTCCTGCTGTGTCTGGTCTCTAGCACCAACTTGGCCGAAAGGGCAGCACACTTGTTTCTGTGGGCTTCTTCCTGGATTCTGGGAAGGGAGTTTTCTAGCTGGGTATGCTCAGATTCTCTGAACAGCTGCTGCAGGTTCTAGAAATTTAAGAACCTTTCCTTTAGGAAGTGGGAGTAGTCTGGTTTTATAAGGAGTTTGGTCTATCTGGATGGAATGCTAGATGGCATAAAATGGAGCAGGGCGCTTTCTTAAAACCTGCAGATTTAAGGTTTATTAATTACTGTGCATCATGGGGATTAATTCAGAAAGACATCCACTTATTTAGGATGGAGATACATTTTTTTTCAGAATGGAAATACATTTTACCTAACCTGCTTCTGTGAAATACACTCTTACTTAGTAAGGGAAAATACCACCGACGTAGACATGGGGCCAGGGAAGGCCACAGCACACAGACTGCAAGATCCCTGGGGAAAAAAAGGAAAAGAAAGCCCTGGAAGTTCTTTTGGGGTTCAGAGGGCTTCAAGGCCACAGCAAGCCAACCAATAAATATTCAGCTTGTCACCCCCTTGAGGCCTTGTGTGATAGATGGATGTTATAGATCCTGTCCATCCAGGACTGGGTCACCAGGGCTCTTGCCATAAATGCTGATGACAACTGAGTTCTGAGGGGCAGTTGAGAGCTAATGCCCCGGACTGCTCTACTCCCATAAAGGCTCTACCACAGGCTTAAGATTGCTTTTAAATGGGCGAAGTCTGGTCAGAATGGAGGGCGAAGAACAGCTGCTTCCTCTCTCTTTTGCTCTTTCCTGCTGGTCATTAGCTAGCATTCTGGTTCCTCATGCTACTCACTCTTAAGTGGGTCCACCCAGCACCAAGCATGAGGCCATCAGGAGGCAGTGTGGATTGACCAGCTGAGCCAGGGGACCCAGTGATGATGGTCAACCTGTGCAGCCTCTCTTCCAGAAGAAGCATAGCAGAGTCCTTCGCTCTGAGAATTGCTCCATAGGGTTGAAGTAAGAGCTCCTCAGATTCCAAAGACATCAAGGACCCTAACAGACATTCACCCTCGAGGATGGCAGTGTTCTGATGACACATCTGTCCTCACAGATGGCTAGCGGGCTGTGTAAGCTTCAGGAAACTGGGGGCAGTAAAATGGTACCCATAGCTGTGGCACCCTGAGGGGCCTCCTATCCCTCTGGGTCATCTCATCTGGTAAGGATTGACCTCTTTTTTTTTTTTTTTTGAAACTCTTTGGCATGATCAGAATCTTACTGATATTTTTCTAAGTCCTTCAAGGATGGCCACTGGCAGATTCATATGCTAAGAGTCCCAGGAGGTCTCCTGATTACGAGATAGCCTTGTATAGGTGTACACCTACCTGCCAAGAGCTTTCATGTTCAGGTACCCATCAGTATCCAACCCATGACAGCCATGCAGTCAAGGCTGAGATTGGCTTCTGCACAGCCACACCCAGCAGGCCATAGACATTTATTGTTGTTGTTGTTTTAGGGTAAATTCTGCAGAAAAGGAAGGACCATCCTAGCAGGTAGCTATCTGTGACTGTCATTAATACATTTTTAAGACTTTGTAAAGGCCTGTGGGGGGAGGTCAAAAAATACACTAATTTGCATCTAGGACATAGGATAGTTGGACAATGGGCTCAATGACCTGGCCTCACCTTCTTCTGGGCCTGCCAGGTGTCAACATGTTAATTGGTATGAGACCCTAAAGTGAATAACAGATGTAAAGTCTACAACCTCAATTTACTAAGATAGACCTTATCTGCCCTGGGAACCAGAGAACAACAAAGGTAACCAGGCAGGACATTCCAGACCGAGCATGCCAAAGCTACCACTAGAAAATACACCCAGTCAGGCACACATGCACATGCTAACACACAGATATAAACATACTGGGATGGTCATACACACAAACACACTCATACACACACTCAGTTGAAGATGTTTAGATACTTAAAACACACAGAGACTTGTACATATACAAAGATGCACTTATACACACATACCTGGACATGTGTATATATGAACACACACTCCTATACAGACATACACATATACCTGGACATTTGTGCACAGCCATACATGCACATATTCTAAGAGGTACAGACATAGCTAGGTACTTGTGCACATTCAGAGTTGTAGCCATACATACAGCCACACCTTGGCTCCTGTGCACATGCAGATCCACTCACACAAAGACATGCTGACACATTGGAACATTTATGCACTTACAGAGACACATCCACACATATTACTCAGAGGAAGGCGTACAGATAAACCTTTTTTTCTGGTTCTTGGCCCACCACACTGGACTGAATCCCCTGAAACTGTATGTGCCAAAAAATACAAAATAAATAAAGCCTTTTTTCTCTTCAAAATAAAATGAAATTCAGGAATTTGCTGGAGGCCAGAAGTATAACAACAGGTATATTGAGCAAAGCAACTCCTGGGTGAGTGTGGGATAGTGCTTTTGTACACTGTAAAGATTTATCAGTTGTATTGGTTTAACAAAATGCTGATTGATCAGTAGTCAGACAGGAAGTATAGTTGAGGCACCAGACTAGGAGACTTATGGGAGGAGGAAAGGCAGAGATACAGTTGCAAGTCAGATGCAGAGGAAGCAAGATGAGAATGCCTTACTGAGAAAAGGTACCAAACCATGTGGCTAAACATAGATAAGAATTATGGGTTAATTTAAGCTATCAGAGCTAGTTAGTAATGAGCCAGAGCAATCCACCAAATAGTTTATAATTAATATGTCTCTGTATGTTTATTTGGGACTGAATGGCTGTGGGACCAGGTAGGACAGAGACTTCTGTCTACAGGTGGCTTCTCCAGTCCCAGAGATGGAGGCTAGAGAAGCCACATGGCCAAACTAAAGCAGGAAGATGTTATAGGTTGTAGGTGAAAGCTGATGTGTCTGTCACAAGCTCAGTTTGTGCCCAAGTATGTCAAAAGCTAAGTGGTTAGGTGGGGACTCAAGCAGCTGGCAACTTCAGGAGAGGAAGCTTCAATAGCCACCAAGAAATGTGGAGCTTGGTTTTTTTTGGTGCCTTTCTTTTGTTCATAGACTCTCTGAGTGGTCTGGATTTGGGGAGAGACAAAAAGAGGGGGGCTTTCTGGACAGTGCAGGGACAAGCCAGAGGCTCCAACCAAACACAAAATTCCCTCAAGCTGTGGCATCAGCTTGAGTGGTAGCAAAGCTTGTGTAGGCTTGGGCTGGCTAGTTTATGTCAACTTGACAAACTATCGTCAACTGACAAGATGTCTCCATAAGATTGTCTGTGGATGGGGCTGGAGAGATGGCTCAGAGGTTAAGAGCATTGATTGCCCTTCCAGAGGACCCGGGTTCAATTCCCAGCATGCACATGGTGCTCACAGCTGTGAAAAATCTATTTCCAGGGGATCTGACACCTTCACACCAATGCACATAAAATAAAGCTAAATAAACCATAAGAAATATTTTTTTAAAAAAAGATTGTCTGTGGACAAGCCTGTAGAGCATTTTCTTAATTAGTAATTGATGTAGAAGAGCCCAGTCCCTTGGGAGTGGTGCCACCCTGGACTGGTGGTGCTGGGTTCTATAAGAAAGCAGGCTGAGTTATCTGTGAGGAAGAAGTCAGTAAGCCCTACTCCTCCATGGCCTCTGCATCAGCTCCTACCTCCAGGGTTGAGCTCTTGCCTTGACTTCCTCCAGGGGATTATGACTCTAGGTATGTAAGCCAAATTAACACTTCCCTCTCCAAATTGCTTTTGATAATTTCGTTTAATCACAGAAATAGTAACAAGGTCTAGCCTTTGCTCCTAAGGGTAGAGGTTACTGGGTTGGGGCTCCCAGTGAGCAGAGGCCCGAATTTACCGTTAGGACACAGGCCAGAACAACATGAGGGAAAGCAAGCAATCTTCTGACTTGGCCGGGAGGACTCGGAGGACAGGGGCAGAAGCAGAACAGAGAGCATGGGCCCACTGCATCCCTAGGAGAATTCCACAGCTCCAATGACTGGGTAGATCCCCACAAGCCACTCTCCAGTTTCTTTGTTTCTCAGATCAGATCAGAGGGTGAGTCACTGAGGGATTTTAATTTGGAAAACAAGGTCACATAAGAAAGAAACCACAATTCTATTAACAATTATGTGCACAACAAGGGCAGGGTTACAACTTTCCTTTTTCTTCCCCCAAATCAGCACTAACGCTAGAGGAGGCTTTTTAAAACTTCTGAGCAGGCTCAAGTCTCCTGGAACAAACAAGAGGTGACTTTGGAGATGGGGAGGAAGAGGGGGCAGGGTTTGGATAGTTTGACTCTAATGTTTTATTTGTTGCCATCGGACACAGGTGAAAACACTAAACCTGGCGGAACTTACCAGGATTTTCAGAGAAGTTGGGGTACAAAGACTCTCTCTGGGGAACAGGCATTAAGAACCCAAGTCAAGCTCCCCACATGACAAAGAACAAATATGATGTTGTTGATGAGTTGAAATACTCATAGCCACTCTGGGTTGTTATTGTGCACTCCAAGAAAACAGGAACCAGAGGTCACGGCCCTCAGGGAAGGGTGACTAGAAGACCACCCTGTGTCCTTGACTTTGCAGTTTTGAAAAATCAGCCCCAAAGCTCTGAGCAGCGGGGCAGTTTGCTTTGCCTCCCTGCCCCCTCTGGCTTCATGGCAGACTTGTACTGTCAGTACCGTGTTTGATATTGGACTACAGCAACAGATAGGGTGGGGGAGGGAGGTCCTGCATGGCTTGGAGCTGTGTGAAAGTCTGCCACATTTCCTTCTCCCTAGAAGCCTGGGCCTGTGAGAGAGAGACCAACACAGCAGCCACAGCCCCATGGGGTCCCCAGCTCCACTGCTGCCACTTCCCTTGGGCCCAGTCCTGCTCCCTACTGTATTGTGTTCCCACCCTCCGCACTGCAAAAAAACAAAAAACAAAAAACAAAAAAAAAAAAAACAAAAAAACCACAGTGAGCCCAGATGTGCCCGCATACACCTATATGCCTGTGACTCTGCCCAGCAGTGGTTGTCAGGAATCGGCTGGGAGTACAGAAGCCCTTCTCTGTCCCTGGAAAAATCACCAGCACGTTATTAACTTCCGAGGCCAGACACATGTTTCCCATAGATTCCTCCAAGTGCGAGTGGCCACCACAGAGGAACATGGCCTTTGAGGATGAAGAGCGTGTAATTAAGACATAATCTCTCCCGCTTTGTAATATATGAAGCAGTAAATGGCTGCCGAGGTTGAGTCGGAACGTCAGCTTCCCTGGGTACCGAAATATCCGCAAGCTGCGCACCGTCCCCTTCAGGCCTTCTTTGAAGGTTGGTGCGGCTTTGCAACACAGAGCAGCTGCAGACACGCAGTCAAAAGCTTTCCTTCTGGGCCCCTGAGCTTGGTGTTGGTTGATGGAGATTTACACTGAGGCCCACCTGGGAGCCCAGCTGCACTGACAGCAGACACAGGGCAAAGCAGACTGCAGTGCTCACTCACAGATAGCATGGGGGCCTTGCTTTGACTGGAGCAGGGGCTGGTGGTCAGGGAGTTTTGATTGTGTAAACATACAGCTTTCCATCAGAGCTTCCTGCATTAGGTGCAAGCCAGAAAAAGACCTCATGTGGGGTTTTCACGTTTTCAGAACTCTGCCTATGATAGGTCAAAAGCCCCACACTTCTTGGATCTTTACATGGGAGAGAGGTTCCAACAATTTTACATTTATCCTTGCAGAGCTAACAAGGGGCTGTGGCTGACCACCCAAGAATAAGAGCTGTGGTCAGTCACCCAAGAATATGGATTTACATATCTTTGGCAATTTGAAGTCTCTATACTGAGATTCTTGCTAGATAACATAACCTTAAACTCTGGGGCAAAAGCAATTTTTGAAAACTTTTAAATTGTTTTGTGTTTGAGACGACTCTTATTATATTAGCCAAGCTGGCCTTAGACTCAGGGCCCAAGCCATCCTCAGGCCCCATGCTCCCCACTGGGTGAGTCTGAAGGCATTTAGCTGTACCTATCTAAAGCTAATGTCTAGGAAAGAATGTCACAACCCCCAAGACATGCAACTCATTGACTCAACCGTCCATCACACCTCACTTACCAACCCACAGGAAGCAGATATTTGGGAAGGATGGCTCAGTACAGCACTGTGCTCCCAGTGGCACGTGGGCAGAAATCTGAGGCCACAATGAAGGGACAATACATAGGACAATGAACAGAGCTGTTCACTGCTCTATGGACGTGAACACTTACATGGAAAAGGCTTCTTCAGGTCATGTTTGTTCCGCTGAGTGCGTAGCCTAGGTCTCAGCTGTCTTCTGGCTAACGGAGATCAGATCAGGTAAGTTATTGTCACGGGTCAATTGTAGCTGTGATCCAGGACATTCTGAACGGAGTCCCCTCCAGTTCAGCTCAAGAAACTAGAAATGTAAAACTTGTTAAACAGCTCACATGTTCTTTGTGTTACATCCCTTCAGCTCCCCGGCCCCCAACTTCTTTTGTCTTGTGAAGTACATCGCCATTGCCACGTCGGCCTCCCTTTTCCTTCATCTTAGAGAGCTTCAATGTTGATCTCTAGAGTTATACATTTGTCGCTTTGTAGGCGGTGGGGGTGGGGAGGGAAGTGTGCATGTGCCTGTGTGAACTTACGTGTGGAAGTCAGAGATAAACATCAGATGCCTTTCTGGACTGCTCCCCGCCTTATTTTTGAGACAGGATCTCTTACTGAACCTGGAGCTCCCTAACCCTACCAGGCTGGCGGACCAGCATGCCCCCGCATCTGCCTGTCTCTGCCTCCCCAGCACTAGGGTTACATGGGTCACTACAGGAGCAGAACTGACTCAAAAACAGCAGCCTAGCTTTTTATGTGGGCGTTGAGGATCTGAACCCAGGTCCTCATGCTTGCAGGGCAAGCACCTTACCAACTGAGTTGTCTCTCTAGTCCTCTTGGATGTATTTTTGTTGTTGTTTTTGTTTTTCGAGACAGTTTCTCTGTAGCTTTGGAGTCTGTCCTAGAACTAGTTCTTGTAGACCAGGCTGGCTTTGAACTTACAGAGATCCACCTGCCTCTGCCCCAAGTGCTGGGATTAAAGGCGTGTGCCACCACCACCCAGAGAATGTATCCTATTTTTAATGGGCACATAATGCCACAAAGTAGATATATAATGTCTTATACACAAAAATACATATTGTGCAACTAAGTAAACCTACCTCCTCCCAGCAGGTATCCCCTTACAAAATGATCCTGTGCCTGTGTGTGTTTTATTTCTTTTTGAGATAATGTATGTATAAGCCAGCATTTAGATGTGCTCCTAGACTCACAGTTGGGTTGCGCCCTGTCCGGGTCATCCTAACTTGCAAATGTCCTAAGCTGAAAATGCGTTTAGCTCACCAGACTCACTGCAGAGCCTAGCTAGCAGCACAGCTGCAGTGGAGACTTGGTGGTTTCCTCTCCAGATCCTGGAGCCCACAGGAAGCTGTCACTCATCGCCACTGCCTGGCATCAAGAGAGAGACAGAAAGGCAAGCCTGCAACTATGGTTTCTACCGAATGTGTATCACTTATGCCACAGTGAAGTCAAAGCACAGACAGTCCAACCACTCTGGGAACCGTCTACAAGTAAATAAAGTTAACTTTTTTGTGTGTTCTAATTTCGACATGTCCTAAAATAAAGTGTAGCTCCCTCCAGCTTTGCAGTTATTGTCTCGATTCTCATTCAACCGCTGGGAAGACCCTGAAGCTCTTGGTGAGTAAGTGGCGATATTCCTCCAAAACACTTTCTTCCAGGATAGGAAGGGGTGACACGTCTGTCTGAACTGTGACTTGTATATATGTTGGGACACTATTCCTAGGGAGCCGTGCACAAATGTCTGTTCTCCCGGAGAAGGGACCACCAACTGGCCAAAGAAAGGATACACTGAAATTCAACTGACTTGCTGAACCAGTGGATTTTATTAGGATTGCTTACAGAAGCATGGCAAGGGGTGGCTCAGAGGAACAAAAATGACTTAAAGACAGCTGTGATAACAAGGCTCACACAAGCATGGGTCACAGTTCGTGAAGATGAAAACGTGGAACACACTGTACAGCCCAGAACAGCTAACAGTATCTCTCCCAGGGATCCCAGGGGGCTTCACCTTGTTCCAGACAGACCTTCTGGTCTGAGCCTCTTTAGGCAGCTCAGCTAGTCTTGGTGTGTTTCTCTGCCGGGCTCATAGCTTATATATGCGGGGAGGGGAGCGCTAGCAAATCTGGTCAGTTTCAGGGACCTCCTGAAACTACTAAATTGTCTAGTTCCTGAGCTTAAGGATGGAATGTTTTGCCTTCCTTGGAACAAACATCTGTCCAAGGTAGGAGTTTTTATCCCTGAGACTGTTACACAACAGGCTTGGGGAAGAAAGAAACACAAATCAAAGAAATTCTGGTGCCAGGGCGCTTGCCATGGGGAAGAGGTTTCCAGCAGGCGCCTTTTGGAAAGTTTGGCTGGCCTTTCAGAGAGTGGAGGAAGTCGGTGTACAGAGACCCTTGCAGCCTGCCTTGTTCCTCAGCAGTCTTTGGGCTTCCCAGGCCAACCAGAGCAGGGTGGTGTCTTGTGCAGCCTCTGTGCCCTGTGGTGGAAGGGGAGTTGTGTGCTGAAGGGAAAACCTCAAGCCATGGTTTAAAGCTTCAAACACAGTACTGTGGCTTTGGGTTTTCTTACAAGAATCAGAAGGAAAAAAAATACACTTTATTTATGTGTACATGCAGAAGCCTTTGAATTTCAGTATAAAATGACAATCTGGGGAGGGAGGGTGACAGTCCATCTATGAGACTAATAGATGACCCCGAATCATGGTGGTACCATTCAGACGGGCTGGGGCACATCTCTGGCTTTGCCCTTTTAGGGTTGGGAGAGCACTGAGTTCAGGCCTCCTTGTTTAAGTGCCCAGCATCCAAGGCCCCGGGCCAGTTGGCTGCCTGGAAGTAGAGGCAGAAATGCTGCTAACACAATCTGACCTGTTTACCCTTTTATCTGACACAGACCCTTCAGGGGCAGAAACTGACTGGGAAGCCCGAATGGAACAGCAAGAAGAGCCCAGGCCCACTAGCAGAACAGCCTGTCCATGTGTGCTCTCACCCATGCCTCCTTTAACCTTTAGCAGAGAGGCCTCAGGCATTGTATAGAAAGGTGTTGAAGCTGAGAAAAATGAAGTGACTTACCTAGCCAGGAGGCAGCTTACCAAAAGGCCAGGAAAGGTCAGGGCTTACTTATCCAGGGTTTAGCTTTCCTAGGTGAGTCCATTGCCTCAGGGAATCAGAGACCAAGAAGGTTTTCCTGACGCCTGAATCCCATTTGCAGTCTAATGAGCCATTCTCAGCAAAGTCAAGATATCCCAGAAAGGACCCAGGAGATGGCTTAGTAACTAAAGTGTGCTAGCCTTTTATAATCTCGATGGCCTGGATTCTATCCCCAGACCCCACATGAAAAATCAAAACAAATCGGGCCATGGTGGCACACACTTTTAATCCCAGCACTCGGGGCAGAGGCAGGTGGATCTCATTGAGTTCAAGGCCAGCCTAGTCTACAAAGCAAGTTTCTGGACAGCCAGGACTATTACATAGAGAAACCCTGTCTCAGAAACACCCCTCCCCACAGAAACCCAAACAAAGAAACAAAAATACAGGTATGGCAATGTGTGCTTGTCATCCAAGCCTTGGGGGAGACAGGTAAGGTGGATCCCTAGGACTTACTACCCAGTCCCAAGCACAGCCTACTTGGTAAATTCCAGGCTAGTGAGAGACCCTTTTTAAAACAATGGATGACTCCAAAGTTGTCTTTTGGCCTACACACACACACACACACACACACACACACACACACACA
>JAQHUG010000008.1:8304844-8337717 GCA_028555095.1 Dicrostonyx torquatus
GCCAGCCTGGTCTACATAGTAAATTCCAGGCCAGCTAAAGCTACATAGTAAAACCTTGTCTGAAGACAAACCAAAAGAGTCATACATCTTTAAGGGAACCATGGCCTTCAGGACTACATTATGTTCTCCATCTGGTTCTCTTGGTAAAAGGTGTACTGTTGTTGGTGCCTACCCTTGGAGAACATACTGCCTAAATACATGTGCCATGGCTCCTCAATCCAGGGCTTTGCTTTTCATGGTTTTAGTTATCCACAGTCAACCACAATCTGAAAATACTACATGGAAAATTCCAGAAATAAATAATTCATGTTTTAAATTGCACAGCATTTCTGAATAGCAGGACGAAATCTCCCACAGTCCTCTTCCCCACTGCCTGGGATTTGAATGATCTCTTTGTCCATCATATCCATGCTGTGGACACTACCCACTCGGAAGTCACTTAACATCTTGGTTACCAGATGGGCTGTGGTGGCTCCACAGTGATTTTATGCAGGCAACTTCATCTTATTTAACAAGAGATGTGAAAAAGCCGTGGTACTGGCGATTTTATCACAAACCCATTTTCCTAATTTTTAGTAGTGGTCATTGTTGTTACTTCTTGTTGTGCCTGATTGATAGATTTATCTTAAACATGCGTATTTAGGAAAAACAATATGCAATGTTCAGGACCGTCTGCACTTTTGGAAATTCACAGAGGCGCATCCTCAGAGCATGGGGAGAGTAGATTCTCAATAGCATCTCCTTAAAGCATCCTGTATCTCACTACAAGTTGATACACCATGACCTGAACTGTCACATGAACATAAAAGAAGAATCTGCACGTTTCAGCAAGAAAAGAGGATACACATACAGGGCACTTCTGTGCCCTGAGCACAGTGACTTTGAAAACACTGAAACCTCCAGGGGCAGCAGTTGTGTGCAGCTACTGATGAAATGATGTTCCCAGAGTTCCCTGGGCTTATGATGGCATATTAGCATCCCTTCTCAGTGGCAGCTAGTTCATCGTCATCCCATCCCATCCCAGATGGAGACAGCTCTAGTTGCACAAGCCCATGGGGAACTCAAGAGCAGCCCCAGCCCAGGGACAGCTCTTCCTCCCCAGATGAAAAAGGAGATGTTTGTGACATGGCATTCCCAGATCCACTGCTTTGGGGCATTCTTACATCTGGCAATACCAGAAACCACAAGGCAAACACAGAATAATTCAAGTCCTAACAAAGGAACAGTCCAGAAGGCCTCCAGCCCAGGAACCTACTATCATCTCATTTCTCTTCCTAAGACTATCCCATTCTAAAATCTTCAATTATGGAAAGACAATTTAATAGATATATTAATCTCTTATATCCAATAGGTTAAGTTTCTCCACAGCTATTTTTCTTCATTAAACAAAAGTTCTGAAACCTCAATTATAATTTGAAAACAAAGCAAAACAAAACAAAACCAGAAAATGGATGAACCCCAATGCCACCCTTCCAGGAACCTGAACAATAGACATGAGAGGTGCGATGAGCCAGCAAATCTGCCAGGCTCAGCTGATGGAAGCCGCAGTCACAGCAGCTGTGCGCATGCAGACGGAAGCAGGCTGCTTTCCCAGGAACCCCGACTTCAGGTAGAATCTCCTGACTTTCAAATGCTGGTTCATTCATTTAAAGCTTTGTACTGGCTACATAAAACACATCTGCAGGTTAAGTACAAATGACAGGCCTCCTCTTTGAAAACTGGTCTATAGAGTTTAGTCTCAAACCAAGATAAACGGGAGAAATTGCCACAGGTTTGAATGTTTTGTGCTTTGAATAATCTGAAAGGAATGTCCTAAATACCATTTATTAATTGCCCCATCTCTGAACTTACTAAGAGACCAACAAAACGTCCCAGAAGGAAAGATGTTAGTGAATTGGAACTCCTCATTGTGTACTTCACCGGGGAGACATCTCCACTGTCAGAGATGCATGGATGCAATTAAAACTGTTATCGAGAGGATCTGAAGATTAGACCATTCTCAGGCAAGTCATGACGTCACTATGATGCCATAGGATCAGCCTTCTGATGCCAACCCAAGTGGAAGGAACATCTTGAAAGGATTAGTGAATATTAAGAATAGCAGGACCCTCTTTTCAATGCTCATGCCATAGGGGTTGGAATTTTCCTTCTCAGAAGTGGCTGCTGGGTGGCTGCTACATCACATCCTCGCAGCTTCACCAGAGAGCATCCCATAAGATGAGATTCTAACTTTATTGTTCATAAATCAAGCTCACTCATGGGCTAAAGTTTAGCTATGCCTTATCTTCCCCATAATGTCTCATTCTGAAGCCCAGGCTGGCTTAGAACTCATGACCCTTCTGCCACAGCCCACTGAATCTGAGATCATAACTCTGGTCACGTGCCTAGCCAGTTTATCTGCTTTTTAGTTTGGACATCTATGCCACAGACCCCAGAAAAGAGAGATGAGATCAGCACTCACTAGTTGCACGGATTCCTAGGAAAAATGCGAAAATAGCATGGGTACCCAAAGATCCATGGAACTGTCAAACAGTAAAGAGTTCAGTGAAGGCCCCGAGCAGCCTGCAGTAGCATGCACATAGCAGTGGGAGATCAAGGCAATCAACTCTTGGAGCCTTGGGGTGCCCGACTCTGGAAAACCATGCAGTTTCCCAGGGAGACCTCTGAATTTGGAAGGTGTGGCAGCGCCATAAGCTACCCAGATGCTGTTAGCAAAGCTGTGTCCGTGAAAATAGTCACTGTTTCCACACTGGGCAGATTAGGAGACCTGATTGACAGGATATCAGGCACAGTCACTTTCTCCATTGAGAACAGACTGAGGGTGAAGGGAGACAGCGACAGGCACTCATGGTCCTGGCCCTGGTGAGCCCTAGCAAAGACTGGGCAACATCTACACCCACAGCCCAGATCATAGATGGCAGGTGACTGGGAAAGTTCTGTCACCAGCCAGAGGAGTGGGTCCTCACCACCTTCTGATCGGTTTTAATGTACTTGTTCTTCCATTAAGCTGGGACCAGAGCGCCTGTCAAAAAGCTCCAGTGAGATGCTTTGGCCAGGGGCGTTTCCTATCATGTGGCAAACATTCAATGTGTTTAGTCCAGAGACCAGATACCTGGTTCCATCCCTGTCCTGATTCTTCCTCAAAAGCAGAGAGTGGGTCGTGTCACTCTGAATTCTTCCTGGTTGCCAAACTATAGGACAGAGCTCATTCCCAGAGCCTTCAGAGAAGGAATCTCTCTTGTAAGGATAGCCACAGGGCTGGAGGTTAGCTCAGTAGCAGAGTGTTTGCCTAGCACAGGTGAAGGCCTGGATTCCATATAGGTCCCAGTACTATAGAGAGAAAGACAGGAAGTGGGGAGGAAGAGAAGGGAGAGAAGCAAGGAAGAAGGCACAATGGGTGTGGGGTGGGGGAGGTAGGAAGGGAAGGAAGAAGAGGAGAAGGGAAAAGGACATTATAGGACCTCAACCTTCTGCTGGAATCTCAAGCCCCGAGCAAAGTGGTGTGTGCTTAAAAGTCTCATTTGATAGTGAGATTTGAGGCTGCTCCAGACTCACTGGGATCCTTGGCAAATGTGACTGCAGAAAGTATCCACCTATTCCACGTTCACACATATGTCAATAACCTGCCCTGTCTGACCTTATAGTAAACAAATACTTGTATGTGCTAGGCAGTACAGTGAAGATTTGATCCCTCCCCCTTAACCTCTCCAACTATTACCTGGTGGGTTTTCATAGAAAAGGAAACATGGTTTAGCAAGAGCAAGGAACTTGCCCAGAGTCACAAAACTATTTCCACACCAAGTGGCTGCTCAGTCTACATCAGGGCAGCCAGATCTGCAAAGCTCCAAGGCCGCTCTGTCCACCTGCCACGTGTCTTGGGTTTTGTTGAATGCTTATATAACAGGAACCTCTCATCGTCCTACACAAAACAAGCCACACAGTCGTTTTGCTGGCTGAGAGGGGGTGAGGGTGTGGAGCCATACCCCACAGCGTGCGTGGGCGCCTCTGGATGCCTGCTTTCTTCCAGAGAAGTAGCCAGGTCAGCCAACCGCGGCCACCAGAGGTAACCAAAGAGGCCCTAGATGTTGAGTGTACCGTGAAGAAAAGCCACTCTCCAATTTCTGCTCCATGTGGCTTCTCCTGGTTGGAAAAACCAAGGCTGTTGGTGTCACCTACTGCCAAAGAGCAGAGCTGGAGCCTTGGGGGAGGGACCACCCGCAGGAGGCCTAATCAGCGGCAGGCTTCCCAGCAATAAGGACACAGGGGCACCATGATGAGACAGTCACCACCGTGAAATGCCTCCCACCCTCCCCTAGGAGACCACAAGAGCAGCGCAAGGGCTTAGGCAGATTCTGCGGCTGTAGTCCCATGGTACAGAGGTAACTCCAGGAGGCCTGGTTCCCTACCAGGAGGCCTGAGTCCCTTACAGAGCCCAGCTGGGGCCACTGCCAGCCACACACACAGACTCCAGGTTTCCTGACAGAGCTCAGGTTCACTCTTCCAGAACCACATTAAGGGCCACGTCCTTTGGAGAACCTATTCCTTAGGGGTGGTATCTTCGGCTGCTTTTTACTTACAAAGACTCGGAGAAGGGGTGAATTTATCTGTGCCACAGGGCTTAATTGGTAGAATTTGGCTCCCGTTCTGGTCCATCACATACAAACAGATAGCAAGATGCAGAGAACCACACTGTAAAAGAAAGGACTGCTGGGGTATGGCTCAGTGGTACATGACTGCTTGGCAACCGGGTCTCAGATCTTAAGCATCTCAAACCAAAGCAGGTCAACTCCACAGCA
Organism: Dicrostonyx torquatus; assembly: GCA_028555095.1. NCBI lineage: Eukaryota > Metazoa > Chordata > Mammalia > Rodentia > Cricetidae > Dicrostonyx > Dicrostonyx torquatus. The sequence continues at coordinate 8,309,641 of JAQHUG010000008.1, forward strand.
GCCGTGTGCTGTGGGCTTGGTTGTTGCTTTGTACAATCCTGGGCCTTAGGCAGCAGAGGGGATTTGGAGGTGGAAGATGGGAGTCTGGGTATTGGTTGTGTTTTAAGAATCTTTGTCTTGGTCTTTCCCACTTTTCACGCCCCTCTTCCACCCCAATCATGTTGGGGACTGCACAGGTGAGTCCTCTCCTGGGCATGCTGGACCTGGGCCAGTCTTCATACACAGCTCCTGGTCTTTCCAGGGCCTGTTTGTCGCTCTTTTTCTGCAGTGCCACACCTCACCTTCATCCTCTTGGGACTGTCCCCTGGGCTCTCACTCCAGCCAGCACCAGAGTGGTGCACTGTGTGCTCTCCTGTGTCATACAGCTCTCAATGTCTTGTATGTGTCTGGTCTCAGCTGGACCAGAATACCTTACAATCTGGGCTGCAGGAAGGTATCTGGCCCTCAAGTTCTTACCCGGTGCTGAGGGTCCAATAGTAAGGTAGACACAAGTATCTCACTACCAAAGTTGGTCCCACACACAAATGTTTCTTTGGAACTTTTTTTGGATTTTTTTTCCAGTTTGATGAGAATCTTTTTTTTTTTCTGCCCCATAGGCATGCTGCAAGGCTGAGGCTAGGTGACATGTCAGCTAATCTTTTGGAGGCAAAGGAAGCCTCCATGAAGATGCAGGGTGAACCAGAAAACACTGAGGCTGTCCCCAAGGTGTCAGTCATTCAGCCCACAGTGGTCTCAAAGCCCTTTCCAGCTCCCTCGGGACACTTCCCTCTGACACATACCTGGGGCATCCCTCATGTAAACTGGAGACATTCTTCAACATTCTCATCTGCTAAATAACCAGCTCCCCCATGCAGTTTAGACGAGGGTGGCTAGAGGGCTTGCCCTGCAAGGATTGGCAAATTTTTCTTTGTAGGAGTAGATGGTAGTTTCATGTTGCAAAAAAGTGGTCTTAGTGAATACATAAATAAATGGCCTGGTTGTGTTCCAGTAAATTTTGTTTACAACTGTGGGCTGGCCAACCCCTGCTCTAGGGTGTTGATTTTTGATTGGATCCTTCAAGTGAACCAGAGAAAATTGCTGGCTAGAGGACTTCTGATGCCCAGGGGGTGTGGTTTTGGGGTATACATATCTCCATATTGCGATGCAAATGCCTCAGGATACAAAGTAAAGCAGCAGGTAACGTAACAGTAATGCTTCTGCTTTCAACAGGTAGCATTCATTGAACGCTTACCAAATGCTGGGTGCTGTGATGTGAATGTCCCTGTCCCTCCTCATCCTCCTCTCCAGTCAAGCTCATAGACAGTCCCGTCACAACTGAGTTGAGAAGTGGGACCTTTGAGAAGTGGTTAGGCTGTGAAGGCTCTGAGCTCATAAAAGAACTAATGACACACACACCCTATGCCTGCCTCCCATCTACCGACTGTCTTTCTCTGCCTCTCTGCCTCTCTGTCTTTCTTCTGCGGTGCTTTCGTGCCAGATGCAGCCTCTGAATCTTGGACTTCCGAAGCTTCTGTAACAACCAAATGAACTTCCACCCACCCTATGTATAGCACCTCAAAACAAATGGACACCCTAACGAAGGACTCAGGAGGAAGGTTGTCCTTTAACTCACGTAACACCCATCTGAAATGCCCACGATAGTCATCACTCCCAGTTACAGACAAAACTGGAATTCCAGAGAGGACAGCTGGGGCTTCCCAGCATACATGAGGCCCTGGGTTCAATCCCTAGCACCTCATAAACCAGGCATGGTGGTTGAAGCCTGTAATCCCAGCACTCAGGAGGTAGAGGCAGAGAGATCAGAAGTTCAAGGTCATTTTAGGCTAGAAGAGTATGAGTCAGTCTGGGCTAGAGACTCTGTCTTAAAACAACAACAAAAAAGAAAGAAATTAGAGAGAGTGTGTTGGTGGCACAAAGAAAACAAAGGAAGAAGGGGCTGGCTTGCTCAGAGTGGTGGCTGCAGGCAGGTTAGTGAAGCTCCCTCGGTTAGGCTGTCCTGGTGTCAGACAGAAACCGGGTGGGGCTCCTGCCCCTGCCCTTCATCCCTCAGCATCCAGAGCCTTCTGAGGGTAGCAGGTTCATGGGAACTTAGCTCCCATATATAAACAGCAGAGAACTTTCATGGGCTCGCCTCTGCATATCCTGGAAAACATCTCTGGGTGGCTCCCTACTGCCAAGGGGATACTTCCCCCTTTGGCTTTAGAGATAATGACGTTTATCCTGATAAACATCTCTGCATGCTTCATTTTGGAGTATTTTTGCTGACTCTGGAGGCTGTGAGGGGGTGGCTGACTCTGGGGTTGTGAAGCTGCCTGAGTCTGGGGGTGTCAGATTGACTGACCGACGATATGAAGATTGGCTGTGTATACTTCCTCACAGTTTCCTAGGATTTGCCAGGTGTCTAGGTTGGTTGACTGGAACCAAGCCAGCCTCAAGGGGTCTTGCTTCTAGTCCTGGAGTCAGTTGGCAGGAGATCCTATGAAGACAGAAAGAGAGATGGACGTTCAAGGAACCCAGGACCCAGACCTTGAAATTGTCATGATTCTGCCTGTGCTACAGTTTTACAGCTGAGTGCGAGCCGCAGGGCACTGTAGCCAGGGTCAGTCCACAGCATGAGGCTGATACTTGGAAGCCGTGGAATGACTCTCAGAAATCTTCATTTGCAGCAAATGTGCCCTGGCTCTATAACCCCAAAGCCCAGCCTGCTACTCTCTCTGCCTAACACCTTGCAGTTGCCACGTTCCTTCCCACGTGAATGCCGCCCTGGTCATTTCCTTAGCCATCAGCCAATGTGAGTTGCCACGCGCCTTCCCACGTGAATGCTGCCCAGGTCATTTCCTTAGCCGTCAGTCAATCTGAGGATGTCTTGGGCCAGAAATCTGAAGAGCTGTTGTCCTTTAACTGACTTTACTTCGGAGGTTCGGGCAGCTTGCATTTTGCTGTTTTGCGGGGATGCTGTGGTCTGCAATGTACCACGGAAGTGTGTAGACACTTGTATTGCATTTGGTTGAGTTCCTGTTATGTAGGCAAACTTGGATCTGGATTTCAGATGCCTCTTCAGACTCCCAGAAAATTCGGCTCTTTCCTCAGCCAGCTAAAATATAAACCAGGTATCTTCACTGCCCTCTAGTGACGATACTGTTATTTAGCAGGATTCAATTTAAATGTGGATGGTCAAATTAGAATAGAGAAATTAGGCTAGAAGTTTAAATTAGTTTTTATTTCGAGGCACCAAAGAATAGAGGTTGATAATCCCTAGTTCTTTCTCTTTTGGGGGTGGTGGTGATTACTTTGAGATAGGGTCTATGTAGTCTCGGCTCACTTGGAACTCACTATGTAGATCAGGCTGTTCTAGAACTCACAGAGATCCTCTTGCTTCTGCCCCTCAATGCTAGGATTAAGGGCCTGTGCTATTGTGCCTAGCCTATAGACTGGCTGCTCTTCCAGAGGCACCTGGGTTCAATTTTCAGCTCTTACACAGTGGCTCACAACTGTCTCCGTCACTAGCTCCAGAGGATCTGATACCCTCTTCTGGCCTCCATGGGCACCAGGCTCCAAGCAGTGCACAGACAGACATATGTGCAGGCAAGAAAAAAAAAAGCACAGACACACACACACACGATAATTCCTTATTTCACTGAGAGCCCAGCTATTTGTGTTGGACCCCAGTTCTGGCACTTAAGAGCTGTGTGATCTTGGGAAGACTACTCACCCTCTCTGAACTGGGTCAACGATACTTGCTTTGTAAGGCACATTAATGACCTGGCTGTATGGAAGCGCCCAGGACAGTGTCATACAGTTTTGATTATAAACACCATTGTTCAGACAATTTTTTCTTCAAAAAGTTGTAGCTTTCCCCATAGGCCATAGCATTGCTTCTGCTACACAGCTGGAAGCAGATTGAGCTCTTTGGTTTGGCTTATAGACAGCTGCCCTCAGTTCTGGATACCTGGCTCCACTCTGAGGCTCTGAATGCTGTTTGGAACCACCTGTCTGATTTGATTGGCTAACAGTTTTGTTTCACTTTTTTAGCGCGTGTGCAGCGTCATTCAGTTCACTGAAACATCTTTTGTGTGTGCTTGCACAGATAAGACTCTCTTTAAAATGACAGATTTTAAACTTGGGGCTTTAAAAACCCAGGGCTTAGCACTCTTATGGGCAAAACAAGCTGAGCGTCTGACAACCCAGGCTTTCCCTTTAAACTGTGTGTGCACACATCAAGAATTGGGTGCCAGCAGACAGAATCCTCTGAGACAGTACCTTGGGCAGGAGCATGGAACAGTAGCTCAAGCCACACCCCAACAAGGTACTCACTCTCTTAGCCGCTCAATTGAGCCTGATGACAAACAGCTCCACAGCTTGTCTGCTGAGCACAGTACAGAAAAGACATTTCACTGAAAAATGCCAAAGCCCCCCGAAATTCTTACACTAGAGAAACAAAACTCTCTGTGGATCTCAGGAAGATGGAAGTCATGTTAGTGACCTTGGCTGTCTCAAACTGGCTCCTAAGAGAGATGTGGAAGTTTGGGGTGAAGGTCTGCCTGTTAGCTTTTGCCCAGGACACCGTACATGGGTTGCAGTTGACCAGTCCTACTTTCAAGCCCTGCCCCAGCTGCTGACTGCGAGGCCTCATGCATGAGCCTCCCTGACATCCTGCACCAGACCCAGCGACTCGAAACTGGTATGCTCACCGCCACACTTTGCCTAGAGAAGCCATCAAAAGATTCCTCGCAGTTATCCCTTGCCGGCTCTCCCCACCCACTTTGCGCCCTAGGGATATTGCCAGTAGGGCTGTAAGCTGCTGCAGCCACCCTGGAAAGCATGGTGGCCCCACAAAAGGCTTAACGCGGAATTACCACGTGATCCAGCAATACGGCTTTGGGTACACATGTAAGATAATTGAAAGCAGAGACTCGAAGACATGCGCGCACATCCAGCTAAGTGGTAGAAATGATGTAAAGACTCCTTTATGGATGATTGTTACAAAGGAATAGCAAATACCACTTGGTGCTAAAATAGGAGGCATCCTAACAAAGCTAGCACATGGTAAACCCTGGGGTTTATTAGACAAGCAAGTCACAAAGGATCATACTCTACACTGCACTTACTTGAGGTACCTAGAAAAGTGAAACTCACGCAAACAGTAGAGGGGTGAGTGAGGAGGCCAGGGGAGTCAGTGTTCAATTGGCTTGGGAAAGTGAGTCAGTCCCAGAGATGGGGGGTGGCGATGACTGCACAGCAGCACAAGGCGCTGATGCCACCAAGCTGTGCTAAGATGGTGAACATCGTTCCTCCTGGAGGTCTGTGCTGAAGGGACAGCCCTCTCCAGCCCACTGTGGGCACGTGGGCCAGGTGAACCTTGAGGTGCAGGGGAGTACGTCTGCTGCTTCTTGTTCCCGTGTAATAGCAGAATTATTTTCTCAGAGGCTGATAGACCAGATTGGCCAGAGGAACCAGAGCCAGAGAAGACACTGAGAAAAGTAATAGGAACACACTAGGCAAACTGGATTCAAGAGCAAACTGGATTCAAAAGCTTGTAGACCTAAAAGGAAGCCGCCTGCTTAAAGTTTGAGTTTAGGAAGCCAGGAATGCAGTCTCCGAGTTCTGCGAGTCTCCGAGTCAGTAGTGGGGTGGGATGCACAGAATAATTTGTTTTAGAAAGTTGTTCCTGGGTTTTGCAGAGCAATAGCTGGAAGGTTTCCTTTTGTGGCACAACATCGCCACCTAATGGACAACATTTATATGACACAAAGTTCTTCTAGACAGCTGGGAGCCTTTAATGCCCTGTCTCAAATGCCATTTCTTTCCAGAGAATCCATACAGGGCAGTCTCATACTTGCAAAATAGCTATTTGGAGCAAAAATTTTTTCTCATGTTGCCTTGATTTTCTTCAAGGCTGAAACGTCCTTCCCTACACTTGATATCAGAATAGGGTGTGGGTACCAGTTTGTGGGATTGTTTCTATCTAACCTAAAGCAAAAGAGGTGGGAGAGAGATGGGGATTAGAAAGAGGAGGAGACCTGTTTTGTTATATATAACTTTACTATGTTAAAGCCTTCCTTTTTGTTTAAATAGTAAAGGGATAATGGTGAAAAAAAAGAAAAAGAAAAAGAAAGAGGAGGAGAAGGAGCGGGGCAGGGGCAGGCAAAAGAGGCCACAGCTCCCTTCTATGTCATCTCTGCTCCCCTCTACCACGGCTGTTCAGAAACGCTGTCATGACCTCAGTGCCCGCTTCTCTAGCAGTTATTATCTCAGTGCCCACTCCTCTCTAGGACTCATTCTTTCTACCCAAGCACCATGGAGCTGGCTCCATCCTGACCCTGGGGCTGTCTTAGTCCTTGACTTGCCTGAAGCAGCCGACCAGCCACTCTCTTCTGGAACCCAACCTCTTTGCCTTCAGCTCTCCTCCTCTCTGGCTCCTTCACACCACTCTTGGCCCTCACAGCTCCATGCTCTTCTGCTGTTTTGTTTCCAACTAACAAGTTCCAGGCACCACCTTGGGTCAGGTTTCATGCCAGCATGTAGCTAGGGTCTTTTCTGGCTCCTGCCTTAAATTTGCAGGGGCACACTAATGGCTCCCCAACTTGTAGCTCTCGCAGCTGCTATATGGGCATCTCTGTTCTAATAGACAGCCCCCACATGTCAGCACTCCAAACCTGACTCCCACAGTCCTATGAAGCCTGATACCCCACAAACAGCTTTCCTGCTAGCACAGCCAGAAAGCTTCCTGCCTTCCTATTTTCTCTCCTTTCCCCTGTCCCTCCCTCTCTGCCTAATCTAACCCCATCTAATCCACCAGAAAAATTCTTTCAGGTTTATATGCAAAATTGGCCTGACTTGCACCCTGTTTAGCCATTCGGTGGTGTTGATCATCCAAATTGCTCTGCTTCTCACCTCAACTATCCACAGAGCTTCCTCTGCGTGTCTAGTCTGTTCTCAGCGTGGCAGCGGGGACATCCCACATCTCTGCATAATGCCACCGGGGCCTTCCACTAGGGAAATCCAGGCCTTTGTTTTACCTTCAGAGGCCAATGCAGCTGCTTCCCTCAGCAATGGCTTCCAGACCCTACCTTCTCTAGCTGCTACTGTTTCTAGGCATGCCAAGGTGAAGTCCAGTAGACTGCCTGGTCACCCATCACCACCAGGCCTCAGAGCCACTGTCCCTGCCCATTCCACTTCCCATATCCTGTTTCTACCTTTACTTTTCTATAGAACCACAGCTGCCATATTGCTGGCATGATACCAGCTCCTCTCTCCCAGCCTGGAGGCTGACACTTTTGCTCATTGCTGCAGCTTCGGAGTCTGTCATGTGGTGAAAACTCCAACCAACAGCAGCTGGCAAGTTGATAGGCACAGTGGGGTGAACAGAGACACATGGTCTGTGAAGCCAAGTTAGGTTTGAGTCCCAAGCTTATTTTTATTAGCCAAAGATCTTGGAAATGCAATACAAAAAGTATAAGAGATCAAACTCCATCATTCAGAGTCCTTCAAAATTTAAAATGTCTGCTCTCCAAAAAGCACTGTTTGAGGAGCTGCAGAGACAAGCCGGAGTGGGAGAAAGTTTCTGAGTTCCATGTCTGATTCAGAACTCGTGTCTAGTATACAGAAGGAATTCCCAGGGCTGGTTCTGCTTTTATACGCTTTAGAGAATAAGACTTGGTAATCAGGGGAAGTCTCCTCAGGCTAAGAAGAGGGATTGCTTCTTCAGTGAGGAAACTTCACAATGAAGAGTTGAAGCTGCCCAGTTCTCCAGCTCCCTTTCTGTGAGTGTACTCCAGTGACGGCATTCTCTCTGGTCAGTGTGTGCCTGGTGCCTAACTGTGGGTATATGTCATCTGCACTTTGCCAGTGACCCGAGCTGTTGGATGGCTTTTCATCTCTTACATTTTTATCCTTTCAGGTAAAATTTTGAACATTTCACGGTGCTTTAGGCATGAACAAGTTGGCCTGGCTTCTAGTTTGGACAGGTTTGGACTTAGTCACGTTCTACAGAATCAGACACATTCTGAACAGAGTTTCGTGGGTGTCCCCCACCCCACCCCCAATGGCAGAGGGCCATGAGCATCCTTTGGTGGCTTACTGTCCCCATCTGAAAATCCCTAATCATTTTTAGAACCCCATGTTTTCATGTTACACTGGACCCCACAAATCATGTCACAAACATAGCCTCAAACATAGCCCCACAGATTTGATTAACTAATTCAGGCTCATTTACATTCATTTGGTATTAGGAGAAAGGGAGCCATGGGGGACTTTTGAGTGCAGTACACAAAAAAAGCTGTGCAAATTTTGACCCCATTGACTTCTTTGGTCACTGTGGATTTGGCCACTGTCCTTTGCCAGTCTGATGTAAGCAAAGCCAACTGTGATTTCTCTCTTCTCTCCTTAATGAGCTGTCTGCTGGGCAATTTGTGGATTGCCTAGTCAACATATTTTCTGCATTTTCATTTATATCTTCTTTCTTTTTCTTTAGTGAGTTCCTTCCTTCACAATAAAGTTAATCCATTACCATATAAGTTGCAGATATTTCCTTGAATTAAGTTTTCAAAGTGCTTATTTCTTATACAGTGGTGTGTTGTAAGTTATGGGGGAGAGGTGCATGTTGTGTTCCCCAGCTGCCAGCCACTGGCCCGCTCAGCCACTGGCCGCCTGCACCCAAAATAACCACATGACAAACTGAATTCATTTAAATTCTGCCTGGCTCATTATCTCCAGTCTCTTCTTGGCTAGCCCTCACCTCATATAAACTAACCCATTATAAAAGTCTGTATGTCACCACGAAGTGACATACGGATCTACGGTACTTCCTTCTGCGGCGGGGGGGCCTCATGGCAACTGGCTCACTTCCTTCTCTCTTCCCAGAACTTCCGTTCTGTCTACTCCACCCACCTAAGGGCTGACCTATCTTACAAGCCAGGCAGCTCTTTATTCAACCAATAAGAGTAATACAAAATACAGGAGAACACTCCCACATCAGTGGTGCTTCTTCTGTACCTCCTCAAATAGAGGGAATTGGAGATTTCTGACTCCCTTCAGCCAAGATTATGAAATTATTCATTCAAATTACCTCACAGTATTTTAGTTTCTAAAGTTACAATGTTCAGGAAATGTGATTTCTATGGTAAAAGTAAAACAGTGCCATTCCCTGAGTGGTGGCAGTGGGCAGTGGGCCACGAAGGCAGCTGGTCCCGGGGCAGGGATCCACACGGCAGGTGAGAGATAGAGACCTATTAGGCATACCATGCAGAGAAAGTGGGTATATATTTAGTGGATTATGGAGTGGAAAGAAAAAAAGGGAAAGGGGAGAAAGGAGAAGAGCAGAGAGAGAGGCAGAGAGAAAGAAAGAGAAACAGAGAAAGGAAGGGGAGAAGTGGGGAGAAGGGAGAGAGGCTGAAGCTGCCTCCTCAGGAGAGAGAGATGGAAAGGAAGGAACTCAGGCTGGCAGTTGAACAAAAATCTGCTTGCCTCAGCGAATGGGGAGGGAATGGGCCAGACTTGTCTCTTAAAGGGACAGGACAGACCATTACAGTGATGGACTGTCGTGGACCTACCTTGACAAAAATACCTCTTGCCAGGGTAGAGGTATAGGGATTTAGAAATATAGTAAAGAATATGAAGACACAAATGAAAATAATAAAACATATACATAGAATAGTATCGGGAAGGGTTCCAGTGAGTACCGAAATTTCTCCTATGTTTAATTTCCAATTGCTTAAAATACCACTGACCCCAAAAAAGTAGGAGTAAGACAAAAAAAATAAAACTGAACTAACAGGATACAAGGAAATGAACAGGTCAGTTGAAGGTCACAGGCTACCTCCATAGTTAAACATTCTGCTGCTAGAACAAAGCAAGTTGTGCACACAGCCTAGACCAAAACATTCTGTAGGCAAACCACTCCCTCAGTGGAATACAAAGTTATCTCCATAGAGAACTGAAGCCTTAGTTGGATCCTTAGACTTTTGTTTGAAGTAGAAACATATGTACTTCTTTATTCCTGAAATACAAGGTCTGAATATTAGCCACACCTGTTGACAATAACCTTGAGAGAGCAGAACTCTCTGGTCTAAATCTAGGTGGGACCTTTGAGGTAGAAACACAATGACCTTGAAGGACTAGAGGTAAGTTCCAACTCTCTGACCTTTGATCAACGTGGAAACAGGCTCACATTTTAGGCCTCTGTAACGGGCAGTCACTATGATGAACTAGGCTCCTGCATTGGGCTCCACAGACCAGACAAGACTAAACTAAAATGGAGCCTACTATGTCTTATACCACAGAATCAAGATAAACAGTAAGTAGGATGGCAGCACCCCACAGACCAGCCTCAACACAAGGAAGTTTGGTTTCTTGAGTTAGTACACAGAATAGACCTGTGGCCGCCTGGCCAGTCTTTACCATCTTGCTTTATTCCCACTGCTCTGCTTCTGTGCCCCCACTGTTCTTCCAGCACCCAGAAGGATTTCCTGTTGGGTTTTACAGAAACAGAAACTTACAAAATGTCACAGAGAGTAGCCATTTAGATCTACAACTCAGTTTGTTACCATTTTGACCTTCGACCATAATTAAACCCTCAACTCAACTGGGTTTTACTTTCATATGAGGTCTAAATTAGCACAGCACCACACCCATATTAGATAATTTTTTACTCAAAGCGGACACAAAGCACTTTAAATTTGTTTTCTATTTAAATATTAAATTCAATATAATTGACTTTAGGTATATAGAGGTTTGTTTTGCATTTTTTTTATGGTGCTGGGGTTGGAACCCAGGGTTCTGCTCATGCCATGAAAGTGCTTTACCGGTGGTCTGCATCTCCAGCTCCACCAGCTAGAATTTTGAGTCACCATCATCACAGAAATGTTGAACAGTCCTGTCACCCCCAGACTCCTTATCATGATCCCTTCGTAGCCAATCCCATCCACTCCCTCTCCAGGGCAGCTCACTAATCTCTTCTTCATCCCCATTTGCCTTCTCCAGAATATCACAAAGGTGTGACGTGGCATGCAGTTTGGGGCCTGGCATCTGTCTTGTCAGCTTAACCGTACTGGGAGTGCTTGGAATAATAAAACACAAAGGCTTCTTTTGCTTTACCATTGTGCTGGCTAGTTTTTATGCCAACTTGACACAGGCTAGGGTCATCTGGAAATACGGAATCTCAACTGAGAAAATGCCATAGATAGCATTTTTCTGATTAATAATTTATGTGAGAGGGCCCCACCTATGCCTCCTCTGGGCAAGTGGTCCAAACTTATATAAGAAAGCAGGTTGTGCAAGCCTTGGGGAGCAAGCCAGTAAGCAGCACTCCTCCATGGCTTCTGCTTCAGTTCCTGCCTCCAGGTTCCTGCTGAGTTCCCTCAGTGATGATGGACTGTGACCTGGAAGTATAAGCTGAAATAAACCCTTTCTTCACCAGGCTGCTTTTGGTCATGGTGGTTTATCACAGCAGTAGGAACCCAAACTAAGAAAAATTTTGATGGTTCCAGGCCCAAGTTGGGTGACATCACTTCTGTAGTGGGGGATATGGGGTGGAAATGGGGGGGGAGTGTGTAGGAGAACAAAATACACTGTGACCAGGAAGAAGAGAAAAGAGAATAGATCTGGGGTCTCACAATCTCCTGAAGAGCACACTCTCAGAAACAGGCTCAGCACTGAAGAGGGGGGCGGAGAAAGGGGAGAGAAAGAGAAGGAGGGAGGGGTGGAGGAGGGAAGGATTGAGGGAGGAAAGGAGGGAAGGAGAAAGAGAGCATCTCACTGGGCTGTTCCACTTCCCACTGTGGCACTCTGGGGCCCAAATCATTATTATGTAGCCTCTGGAGACACTCTGTATCGAACCTACAGCAGCCTCCTTCACTGGGCATGTACAGATACAGTCGTGATGTGTGTGGGCATCACCAAGCTGCTGCCTATCATGACTCAGTAAGATCCTAATGGAGAACATTTTCTTCCTTTGTACACCAGTGGAAGGGCATGCGAGGTGTTTCCTCTCATGAACAAAGTTGCCGCGAACTTCTAGCTACAGGTTTTCATTATAAGAGCATGCGTTTTCTTCCCTCTTGGGTGTGACCCTGGGGATGGGGAATCGGTCTCTTATATGGCAAATGGTCTCACCTGTATAGAAGGAGGCTGCCTCTGTTTTCAAAGCTCTTGTACTCCCCTGCATTCCCTCCTGGAAGGCAGCGAGCTCCTGTTGCTAGAGTTTTCCTTGGCTCTTGAATTTCTGTTGCTGCATTGTTCTGGGTTTTTCTTAACTTATTCAAACAGCCATGGTGTTTCACTTTGGCCGCAATTTGCATTTCCCTGATGGCTTACGTTATTGACTGTCCTTTCATGTGTTTATCTGCAGTTTGTTAGATCTTTGGTGAGGAATCCCTTCCAGTCTATGCCGCATGTCATTAGGTGTTTTTTCTTTTTTTTTTTTTTTCACCTTTGAGTGGACAGACTGTTTTTGTTATACACCATGAGATCTGTGAGAGTATATTTCTGGACTCTGCTTGTCTGTCGCTGGGCCAGGACCACACTGTTTTTATTGCTGTAACTGTCTTACTGTCATGAGAGCAGATTTCATTGTCTAAGGGAAATCTTCCCTTCTTTTTCGAAATGGTGCTCAGTTATTTTTAAATATTTTTTTTCAGTTCAACATTAGCACAGTTTTTGTTAAGTTCTCCCCAGATACTGGTGGGATGTTGACCTAAAGTGACACTAAATGAACTAGAATAATTTGGGGCAATGACCCTTCGTGGTACTTTCCTTCTAGCAGAAGAACAGACAGACCATATCTTTTGTTAATGTCTGCATTCGTGTTAGATGGCTGGCTTCCTCTCAGGTGTTCATCATACATGCATTATTAAACATTATTAAATTAAATGCATGGATTATTAAACATTATTAAATTATTATTAAATGATTAAATACATTATTACATCAGAAGTGAGAAAAGGACACACTGGCAGGACTAAGGTCGGGCTGGAGAGGCCGCAGTCGAGGATGGTTTATATATCTGCCTATCTCAGCTTTTGGCTCTAACAGTCTTAAGTTTGAGGATTAGCACGGCAAAAAGCCCCAGTACAGTTAAGGCGCCACCTCTGGATGCAGCCCATAACTCTTGGCAGTGAACGGACTCTCTTTCAGCTCATTTTTCACCAAGGGAGAACTGACCACTGGCAGAAGGGAGCCACACTGCTACTGTGGATTGGAAGCCATCCAACATTTGCGACACACTGAACACTTTTTGAGATTTCATATAAATGTGGCCCTATGTGGATACCGTTTGAAAGGAGATACTTAGTCTGATCTGCAGAAGAATTTGGGGGAAAAATACACAAGATCCCAGCATGCTGCTACAGGGATGTTTGAGCTCCTTTCATTGCACTCAAAGTGACAGGGCCCTTCCCAGGTCCCTCTGCCCGATAATCACTTGCACAGTCTGTGTCTCTCTTTCCGGACACTGATTTCCACTAACAGCTGTCTTAAAGGCAGAAAGTGGCTCTTAACCCACCAGACTGCAAGTCTATCAACGTCCAGAGACATCAAGGCCTCAGCTTCTTTTTAAAAATTTATTCTTCTCTCAGACATTACATCCTGACCACAATTTCCCTTTTCTCCATTCCTCCTAGACCCCCCCAACTTCCCTTCTCCCCCAGACCCACTTCTCCTTCATTTTCCTTCAGAAGAATATCAACCAAACATGTCGTAACAAGTTACAGTAAGACTAGGCACAAATCCTTATATCAAGGCTGGAGGAGGCGACCCACTAGGAGGGAAAGGGTCCTAAGCAAAGATAAAAGGGACAAAGGCATCCCCAACTCCCATTATTAGCAACCTCACAAGAGCATCAAACTTCACGACCATAACATATATGCAGAGGACCTAGCTCAGACTCATGCAGGCTCCATCATTTTCCTTCTGTGGTTCCCTGAGAGCCCTGCTTAGTTGATTCTGTGGGTTGTGTTCTAGAGGAGTCCTTAACCCCTTTGGCTCCTACAATCCTTCTTCCACCTCTTCTGTAGGGCTCCCTAAGCTCCACATAAGGTTTGGCTGTGGGTCTCTGCATCTGCTCCCATTGGTTGCCGGAGGAAGCCTCTCTGGTGACAATTGAGCTAAGCATTAATCTGTGAGTATAGCAGAATATCTTTAGGAATCATTACATTGACTTTTTTTTTGCCATTTGTGTTTGATTCTATCCTAGGTCTCTGGGCTATACAGCCTTGGTTCCTGGTCATCTAGGCAGTATTGGGCATGGGCTCCCTTTCATGGCATGGGTCTCAAGTTGGACCAGTCATTTGTTGGCCAGTTCCATACGTCCTGCAGTACCATCACCCCATCACACCTTACAGGCAGGACAAATTGTAGGTTGAAGATTTTGTGGCTGGGTTGATATCCCAGTCCCACCACTGGAAGCCTTGCCTGTTTACAGATGCTGGTTCAGCTCTGCATCCCCCATTACTAGGAGTCTTCAATGGGGTCACCCTTGTAGAATCCAGGGAGCTTCCACTGCACTAGATTTGCTTCTTTGAAGAACGTTGGTTCAATGACTTTTGTTTCCTGGAGGCTTCCAGGAACAGTTCAAGTAAGAATTATAGCAGAATTTGGGTAAGTGTCTCCACCACAATGGAAGTTTAGCTGAAGAAACTGCAGGTCACATAGCTTAAACAGGAAGAAAATGTACATGTTCCTTATTTTTATTTTATTTATTTACTTATTTGTTTGTTTGCTTGTATCATAGTTAGCTCCACAAAATGGCCAGGGATCAGGCTCCTTCTCCCTATGGCTTTGCTCCCCTTTGGGTGTCTCACGTGTTTTCATTGTCTGACGTGAGACCATGGTGACATACCAGCCATTGAAATATGAACACATTTGTTACCCCACTTTCTAAAGGTCAGGAATCTAGACTTGGCAGAGTGAGTCCCACTGACTCCAGGACTCCAGAGGTGCTGTCAGTGGGATTCATTCTCATATGATGATGAACTCAGGTACACTGCCATGCACAAACTATAAGGGAGGCTAAGGACACACCCAGCTAAAGATGCTCTGAGATTCTGAGGAAGAGAGAAAGGTGCTAAGGGGCCAGTGGCAGTCCTACTTAGCCAGAGACGGTCATAGACTGGGCTTGGGCTGGGCCCAAATAAAAAAGTAACAAAAGAACTCCCAAATCTCAGTGGCCAACTGAACAAAAGTGAATGCTTGCAGAGAGTCTTTCCAACTTTGTACACTTCTCAGACTATTCCCTCTTCAGCTCGCTTGCTATGACAGAAACTGAGTCCCGGCACTGGCTCCCAACCGCTCCTACCCAGAAATGGTCTCAAGTGCTTCTGTTCAGATTTCTGTGACCAGAATGACTGGCATGTCCCATCTAATCACTTTCAACACATATTGCAAACCCCTACCCGTAAACTTAGAAGCAAAAGAGGACCACAAGAGTGGTCTCTAACAGAGTGTGATGCTATGTGGGGCTTCAGCTTACAACAGAACATTCTTGGGGTCTGGGGGAACAGGACAGCTTGGCACTTACAGTGGTCCCAGACCTGGGCTCTTGTCCCAGCCTGAATGCTGGCCGATGCTGCCACTGGGGGTTTCCAGTTTTGGATTCAAGAGTATTCATTCATTTATAGCCAAGCTCAGTTTTCAGTTTGAATGAGTTTGTGAATTTGGAACTCATCCCAAATCAGGAATAAAAAGGATCACAGATAAATTATGTTGTTTACCCATCAAGACAGACCACCCACTTCTTAATTACTCGGGTGCTTTGGTGACTTATTAAGTAACTTAGTCGGAAGACCTTACACACAGCGCACTTCACATGAAAAGCCCTGGCAGGGGACGCCAACATAAACACCAACATTTTTTTGTCTTTTCTGCCACAGCTGTTGTTTATCAGCATGGGACCCAATCATCTTTTTGCCTAAATGAGAATCATTCACTCAAGGTTTTAGTCTCGGATCACGGTATCTTTCTTGTGGCATCATGAGGTTTAAACACTCGCTCCCCATTTCCCGAAGAAAACGCCACAATCAGCGGGTGCTCTGTCTCATGTCACCCGTCTTCTCGTCATCTTGGAGTGAAATGTGACTGTGAATGGCATCCGTTCACATCACACTGATGCTCCTCTTCCGGGTGTGGCACTTGTCCCTCCTCATCTGCCTCGAGGGTGCCTCTGTTGAGGGGGGTCAATTTTAGCTGATTGACGGATCAGCTGGGTCTGGGTGGCTTCACGTTCTAAGCTTGTTTTTCATTTTCTTGAAAGTGCCAAGTACATTTCCCTGAGTGCCATCAACAGCAGGCTCCAACCAAAGGGTGACTTTGAGATTGGGGCTGATAGAAGACGCATTATCTTCAATATGATTCCAAGTTTGTCCTAAGCACCTATCTCACACCTAGCAGATAATAGAGAAAGCATGTACAATGTCTGTGCTGGCTGCTCTAACAAATGCCACAGACTGATTTAAATATCAGATTGTTCCTTGCAATGCTGGAGGCTTGAAGATTGCATGAAGATGTGGCTATGGTTAATGTCTCCAGTCTTCTCGTCTAGATAGCCACGTTCCCCATCCCGCACTCCATGGTCTATGTGTTCTAATCTAATCTTCATATAAGCACACTTGTCAAATTATACTAGATCATTTCTATAATGGCCGCATTTAACTTCGTTTAACCTTAATCTCTAAAGGACATAATTTCATACACAGTAGTTTTTAAGATACTGGGGTAATATCTTCAACATCTGAATTGAGGGATATATAATCCAGACCACAACACACTCTTAAGTCACATTATATCATGAAATGGTACCCACTATGGCCAGCACCGACCATGTAGCCCCAGTTAGGTGCGAGGGAAGGTACCCATTGCCTGCAGGGACTTCAGGCAGCTGCTCTCCTTGCCATTGTGACAGCTAAACGTTGGCCACAGCAGAAGCTCTTGCTCACATGCCCACCTCTTTCCAGTGGAAAGAATTTGAACCTCCAGATGACTTCCATAGAATACCACAGCATGTCAGTTCTCACACACACTTTCTTATCTGTGTCATGTGATAAAGCCTGTGCTGGTGAGTTTTCGTCAAGTTGTCACAACCTAGACTCACCTGGAAAGAGGGACTCTCAACTGAAGAACTGCCTCCATTAGACTGGTTTGTGGGAATTCTTAGCTGACAATTGATGTAGGAGGGCCCAACCCTGGGTGAGTGGTGTAATCCTTAGGCAGATGGGCCAGGTTGTATAAGAAAGATAGCTGAGCAAGCCAGGAAGCAGCATTCCTCCATTCCTACCTCCAGGTTTCTGCCTCCAGATTCTTGTTCCAAGTTCCTGCCCTGCTCTCCCTTGACGACAGTCTATATAGTCTGTAAGCCACAAGGCCCTTGCTTCCTAAGTTACTTTTGGTCATGTTGTTTTATTACACCAGTAGAGAGCAAACTAAGAGAAAGATCATACACAAGTGTCCAGATTTTTTGATTCTGTGTTTAATACAAGCTAGACTCTTTTTAAAGCTATTTCCTGGACAATCAAACTGTCCAATTTGATGTCTTCATAAAAAAAATAGATGCTGTGACTCAGGGGAGCTGATACTAAAAAAATATCTATTAACCCTACATAATAGCTAGGGAAAAATGTTCTAAATTCCTGCCATAATCCTCATCCTTACTTTACAACCTCAAACAAAACTTCAGTCCATCAAGTAGTGAGCCCTTTCTGATACCTATGAGATCCTAGCTGTTGTCAAGATCAGCTATATGATCCTGTTATGAACATAAGCTTAAATGCCAGCCAAGAGGGCTCCATATGCACAAGCTCTCGTTCTAACAGTCAGGAGACAGAGGACAGGCCTTAACAAAGTCTCTGTGGCAAGTGGAGTTGGCAGGAGTCAAATCCTAACAATATTTTTGCCATGGAGTTTAGCTGTTAGTCATCGCTTTCCATCCTGTGACCCTCAAAATCACAAGGAAATGGTACCAAAATGATCTCAGTAAGATACGGCATCTGTCAAAAGTGATGACCATCTATCAACTCAGGGTCCTCTCTAATCTGCACATATAGTAATTATGTGTGTATATGTGTGTGTATTTTAAATGGAACTAGATTCTTTGAGGTTATTCATCTACAGTAAATCTCTTTGACTTAATAATATATCTGATTTATTGTATATTCTGCCTGTTTATGAAGTTCAAGGACTTTTTAATATTTTTGGCAAATGGATGAATGGATAAGTGGATGGATGGATGGAAACTGATGGGCTTTTACACATACAGACTTATACCAAAATAGTAAGTTTTAGTCTGTTTCCTTTCTGTTTGACCCTCTACCTGTTTGTTCTCTGTGGCACCTCCTCTGCTCCTATTGTAAGTTGAGGACCTGGCACATGTTCTTGGCACTTTGCCCACATGGTGGTTTGAAAGAAAATTGCCCCCAAAAGGAGTGGCTCTATTAAGAAGTGTGGCTTTGTTGAAATAGATGTGGCCTTGTTGGAGGAAGTATGTCACTGTAGGAGTGGACTTTGAGTTCTCCTATACTCAAGCTACTCCCAGTGTCATCAGTCAACTTCCTGTTGCCTGCAAGATGTAGGACTCTCAGCTACTTCCCCAGCACCATGTCTGCCTACACGCCACTACGCTCCCCACCTTGGTGATAATGGACTGAACCTCTGAATTGTAGGCCACCACCTCCATGACATGTTTTCCTTTATAGGAGTTGTTGTGCTCATGGTGCCTCTTCATAGCAATAGAAGCCCTAACTAAGACAGTCCATGTTTGTCTACCCATCTGTGTCTATACACTGTCTCCCAAAGACATATGTGGAGGCAGCTTACTGTTCGTGTCATGTGTGTAGAGTCACAGCATTCACTTCCGCATGCCTCACTCCTCCTCACACAGAGAAACCCATCAGGATAGCTGGCAGGACAACTGTCTTTTGTTCCTAGTGGCTGCATAAAGCTTCATAGTGTGGATGTATCACAATGCATTTGTCAAAAGACATTTAGTTCACAATGCCACACAGTTTTCTGTAAGAAGATAATTATTAAGTATTTCATAATACATACAAATGTCTACAAGTAAGGCATCAACTTCACTAGCTAAGCAAACACTTTTCTTATTTCAAGGCTTAGAATTTAATTTTTATTGTTTAGTGTTATTTAGTCATTTATTCATTTATTTGGTTTTTGGAGACAAGGTTTCTCTGTATAGTCCGGGCCCTCCTGGAACTAAGGCTGTGGACCAGGCTGACCTCAAACTGATCCATCTGGCTCTGCCTGCTGAGTACTGAGATTAAAGGTGTGCGCTACCACTGTCTGGCTCTTTATTACTTTCTTGAGATGAAATATCACCATGTAGTCTGGGTTCCACTGGAACTCGCTGACCTTGAGCTCACAGAGATCTTCCCACTTCTGCCTCCCAAGTGATGAGAGTACAGGCATGCACAGCCATATCCAGACTTAACTTAGCATGTGTGTAACTGGATTCCTTCTGGCAGAACCAAAATTCTCTGCAGAATTTATGTTAAAGGCCTGAAGACAGCTTGACTTTGGCTGATTCTGCAGAGGTAGGATATTGGGACATCATCTTGCATAGTTCAACCTCTGTATCTAATCTAACATCTTTATGGGTATTGTAAAACTCTTGGAATATATGGCCGAGGCTTAGCCTCAACTAACCCTAGAGTTGAGAATGTTGTAAGGTGATACCTGGAGCTTATAGAAAAGGTTTCCTGGTGTCAGGTGTAGTGGTGCACACCTGTAACCTCAGCACTCAGAAGGCTGAGGCGTGAGGATCATGAGTTCAAGGCTAACCTGGACCACTTGGCAAGACTGCTTCAAAAGCAAAGGGTTTTCCACTCTGCCATGGCCTGTCCCCCTGGTCCCTCACCAATACATTTGATAAATGAATTAATTTATAATTTTCTTTCATTCTGTGACAACAAAAGTTCATGTCACTCCTTCCACAGTACAGTACAACACAGTGCTCCAGGTAACGTTAGTCCACCTAAATCTGCTAACTTATATTGGCTCCAGACAAACTATCTGATGTTGTCTTTGAGGAAAGAGCTATGGATGTGGCAATTGCTACCCTGCTTTGGACTATAGCAGACCGCCTACCACATTATATCCTTCACCGTCTCATCTTTTTCCTCGGTGTCTGGTTTCTGTGTTTCCTGTTTGCCAAGCTCTGAGCTTTCTCACCCAATCCTTGGATCCCCCAAGACTTCCATTTTTGAATGCTAGCAAAGTTATGGGGCTCCAACAAGCATCCAAAACAGCAATTATCCAAGAGCAGGCTGAGAGAAAGTTTGTATTTTTATACAGTCACTAAGGAAGGGGAAGGGGCTTCTTTGGGAACTTGGACAAGACCACATGGGCAGTGCAAAACTGTTCTGGCCATTGTTGAGTTACCATCCAAGAACAGGCAGAGACACGGTGGAAGTTCTACTCCATGCCTGGTCTGTTTCTGGCATACTTCTGAAATGGGAAAGCTGGTGGAGAGCTCTTGAGAATCCCTGGGGCTGAGCCACCTCCATGTACAGGGCTTCTCTTCCTGCTTTTAATGGGCCCCATCTGGAACTCATCATCAGGAAGCTACTAGACCCCTTCGCAGAGGTCTTTTTCTACCTGATTTTATTCCTGCAGTGGTTAACGCTTCTTGTCTTATTTCCAGGGCATCTCTTCTCAGTCCATTTTCCATGTAACTGGTGAACTGGAAACTGCTTCTTCATCCTGTTTGGACAGGCAAACTTCCCCTCATATGTCTTCACTGCTTCCTACCTACGGAGAGAAATTCAAGTGGTCACCAACTTACTCTAAATTGTCTGCAACATTTTTTTCTTAGTGGAGATAAGTAGAATTGGGTGGAAAATGCAGCATAGACCTGGGGCCTCATATAATTGTTTAGGGACAGAGATCAAGCAATGACACTTATGTTCGGTGATCCCACAGTGGAAACAAACTGTGAAGAATTTAATAAGTGGGAGAAAGGCATGCAGAATGCAAAGGAGAAGTGTGATTTGAAGAGAAGGTGGTAACAGGACAATCTCTTGTAATTATTCCCAAGTTCCCCAATTATGCCCCTGTCACAGGAGTGAAACCAGCATGCCCACAGCCAGACCACACTCTGAGAAGGTGCAAAGTCCAGGAGAAGCCTTCAGAGCAGATGCATACACTGGGAGGACCACTGAGACAAATGCACATGGGGCTGACCCTCTAGTCTCTTGAGGCCTTCTTAGTACAAAGGGGATGGCAAGCTTGGGAGGTGCCAGTTTAATACACAGATGGGGTATAATGATAATAATACCATTGCTAGCTGAGCAGTTGCCCTTCTAGGTAGACTCTTGGGTGGGATCAATGTCCCTGACCAGCATATGTCTACAAGTATTACACTATGGATATCATAAGAACTTTCCTTATACACATGCCAGAATTAAAAAACTGAGCCTAGGGATGCCTCAACATAGTCTAAAATTAATGGTGCTTTGTTCAAACTACTACAATGTAGTAGTGGTTCTACTACATTGACTGTTATATCTGAATATAGATAGCAAGGCATATCTTAAAATCACTAGCCCTTAGCATTATTTACAACTAAATTCATCATAGCAATGGCAGCAAGGAACTGATACCTAGAGGCAAGTCCATGAGTTAATTCAGATCACCAACTTTATCATCTCAATAGGAAAAGCAGCTCACCTCAACTTTTACACTCTGTAGCCAGTCTGCATTCCTACATGATGTCAAGTCCTGCAGCCATGTAAGAGCTGTCCCCATGTGTAGATCCAGTCTTTCAAATTTTATCTTTCTGTCTTCTGAAATTACATTTAAAAATTATCTAGTGGAAAGCCATTTAGAAATTTCTCTGAGAACTGACAAGATTTCTGCCTTATTTGTTGTGATCAAAACCATGACCAAAAGCAATTTAGGGAAGAAGGGGTTTATTCTAGCTAATAGTTTGTAAGTCCATTATCCAGGAGAATTGGGGCAGAAAATCAAGAAAGGAACCTGGAGGCAGGAACAGATGCAGAGGCCATGGAGGGGTGCTGCTTACCAGATTGCTCAGCCAGCTTTCTTGCTTCATTCAAGACAGCACACCCATAATGGGCTGGGTTCTTCCACAGCCCAATCTGGTGGGGGCATTTTCTCAACTGTGGCTCCTTCTTCCCAAGTGACTCTAGCTTATGTCAGGTTGACGTAAAACACACCTGCACGATTATACTTCAGTAATTTAACTACCCCTTAAATGTGGAAGTCCATTACTCTTCTTGAGAAGATTTAATAGTTTTTGTCTATTAGATGAAGAGTAATAAAAGACTTATTCAAATATTGATGTTGCTGTCTAAAGAGGCTGCCGTCTCTGTAATCTTATCATGAAAAAGTAATCTTATGCATATAGATTTAGCATAAAGATCTTTAACAAACATGTAAATCTGCCTTGAAGAATATTCATAGAAATACACAGAGATATGTGGGAATGTCATAAACATTGTATGTATGTATGTGTGTGTGTGTGAAGTTTTGCCACTTAGAGTGAAAATGTTCCCCTTCTTATCCTCAAAAGTATAAATCAGTGTTTTAAAGTGGCCATTTTATACCTAAAATATCGAGTGAATTGTCTTACAGAAATTAGAGACTCTGGATTGTTGATGGTCAAATATAGTTCATGATTATCTTAAAACTCCACTTCCTAAATTCTATTTCTTTCCAATTATTAGCCCTTGTTTAGGTAAAGTTGTGCTTTAGAGATTTTTTTTTCTCTTCAGATACTTCCTGCTGCTTGGATTTGCAATGCCCCTCTGTATGCCCCCTTTTCTCTTCTCAGACCCAGGGGGATTTCATCTGCATTTCAGTCAAGTCTGAGACAACAGTTCTGGAGACAAAAACAAAATAAAACCAGACAGAGGAGGGAATGAAAAAAGGAAAACAGAGTGGGAAAGAGAGATGGGGAAAAGGAGAGGGAGGGAGAGAGGGAGAGGAAGAAGGAGGACAGACAGAGAAAGAGAGAAAAATCTGTCTGCTAGCCCTGTCATTGTACCTTAAGAATTATTTCATTAAGTAGAAAAGGAAAGAAAGGTTTTCAACTTCTTTTTTAAAGAACCAGGCCAGTTGTGGTGGCACACACCAGTACGATTTACTGAAAGAGGCAGAGGCAGAAGGATAACAAGTTTGAGGTTAGCCTGAGCTACACATTTGCTGGGCAGTGGTGGTACACACCTTTAATCCCAGCACTCGGGAGGCAGAGGCAGGTAGATCTCTGTGAGTTTGAGGCCAGCCTGGTCTACAAGATCTATTTCCAGGAAAGGACAGGCCCCAAAGTTATAGAGAAACCCTGTCTCAAAAAACCAAAAAAAGAAAAAGAGTCAGTTTTACCCTAATACTAAAACTAAACAAAGATACTACAACAACAAAGAAGAAAATTACAGACTGATATCCCCATTAACCATACAAAATTTCATACAAATGAACATACAAAAATTCTCAACAAAATACTGGCAAATTGAATCTAAAATCATATTTAGAAGGCTCCTTCATTCATCATGACTAAGTTGGCTTCATTCCAGAGATGCAAGACTGCTTTAACATATGCAAATCAATAAATGTTTTCCATCAAATGGACTCAAAGAAAAAAAAAATCACATGATCATCTCATTAGATGCACAAAAGGCTTTGACTAAATTTGATAGTCCTTCATGATAAAAGTCACAGAAAGGCTAGGAATGAAGGGAACATATCTGAACATAAAAATGTCTACATACAACAAACTGTAGCCACCATCATGGTAAGTGGAGAAAAACTCAAAAGTGTTCTCACTAAGATTAGGAATAAAATCAGAGTATCCACTGTCTCCCCATATTTAGTATAGTACTTGAAATCTTAGCTAGAGTAATAAGACAAGAAATGGAAATATAGAGGACACATATAGGGAAAAAAGTCAAAGTAACCCTAGTTGCATATGATAAGATTCTATACATGAACAATCCAAAAGACACGAACACACACCACCACCACCACCACCACCACCACCATCACAAAACACACACATACCCACTCAGAGTAGATAAATACTTTAAATAAAATGTTAGGATACAAAACTAAAACAAATCGCCACCAGTTTCTATATGGATGTCTGTGGTCTGTGCTGCAATGCCTGCCACCTGGGACCATGTTGATGTCCATGATCTATGCAACTACAGAGGACCATGTTGTCGTCCATAGTCCTCCTGATGCCAGGGTTATGCTGCCCTGAAGGCCATGTTGATATTCTTGGCCTGTGCTGCCACTGCTGAGGGCTATGGTGGTGCCCATGGCCTGTGCTGTGGCAGAGGGCTGTGTTGATCTCTATGATCTGTGCTGCCACTGGAGACCATGCTGAGGCTAGTGACCCGTGTTCTAATGGACTATAATGGGCAGGGAAACTAGTTTTGCAGTGGTATTTGATGACTGTAGACTCATGATTGAGAGGGAAAGACATGGAGGGCTTCTGTGACAACCCCTACCCCACCTCCCAAAAATTAACAGCCTAGACACAAAGCCACTGAAGAGAACTCTTGGAGGTTCTGATAGGATGCTGAGGTGTGGCTCACCATGGTTGATAGCTTCTGTCAGGGTTTGGGGTGGGGGGGTGTCTCAAATTTCTTTGGAGACCTGATCACTGGTAGTTTAACCATGCTTCCATGAGTATTTGGGGCAACATAAATTACATAAATTGGACTTTCCCTTCTTCTTCTTCTTCTTCTTCTTCTTCTTCTTCTTCTTCTTCTTCTTCTTCTTCTTCTTCTTCTTCTTCTTCTTCCTTCTTCTTCTCCTTCTCCTTCTTCTCCTTCTTCTTCCTCCTCCTTCTTCTTCCTCCTCCTCCTTCTCTTCCTCCCCCTGCTCCTTTTCTTCCTCCTCCTCCTCTTCCTTTTCTTCCTCCTCTTCCTCCTCTTCTTTTTCCCCTTCTTCTTTTTTGGGAGGGAAGCCACAAGGGTGGAATGGTGAACTTGGGAGGGCTGAGAAGTGAGTGTGACGGGGTACATGATGTGCAAAGAAAAGAAAAAATAGAAAAAAATCTAAAACACAAAAATAAGTAGCTCTCTTATATATCAATGATAAACACGCTGGAAAAGAAATCAAGAAAATAATCCCATTCATAATAGCCACAAAAACGAATTTTAAAATATCTGGGAATAAATATAGCCAAGGAAACCAAAGGCCTCTACAATGAAATCAGAAAAATTTGAAAAAGTAATTGAAGAAGACACAAAAGATTAAAAGATCTTCTATGCTCATGGATTGGTAGGATTAATATTATAAAATGGCTATCCTATCAAAAGCAATCTACAGATTCAATGCAATCTCAATCAAAACACCCAAATATTTCTTCACAGACATAGAAAAACCTATCTCAAATTTTATATGGAGAAACACACACAGAGAGACACATACACACACACACACACTCACACACGGGTGTGTGAATAAAAAGCAAAGCAAACAAACAAAAAACATACACAGGAAGCCAAAGCAATCTTGAACAAAAATAACACTGCTGGAGGTATCATCATTCTTAATTTCAAATTATACCATAGAACCACAGTATTAAAAACAGCAGGGTACCAGCACAATCAGGCACATAGATCGGTGGAGTGAGCTAGAGGACCCAGATATAATTCCACTTACCTCTAGCAACATGGTCTTTGACAGGTTATGGTTTAACAGTGATATGTTTATGTGTCAAACTGACAAAGAATAGACAGGATGGCTGATTGGCTGTCATCTTAACACAACTGGGAAGAGGGAACCTTAACTGAGGAACTGCCTCTTTCAAATTGGCCTCTGAACACATACATGGGACATTTTACTGCTTGCCAATTGATGTAGGATGACCCAGCCCATGAGACACTGATAAATCTATAGGTAGGTGTTATATTCTATGCTATAGATATAAAAGGTAGCTGAATGTGAGTCAGGAGCGAGGCAGTAAGCAGTGCCCCTCCATGGTCTCTGCATCAGTTCCTGCCTCTGAGTTCCTGTTTGAGTACCTGCCCCAACTTCTCTTGATAGTAGACTTTAACCTGTAGGAAAAACTAAACCTTTTTCTCCCCTAAGTTGTTTTTGTTCATGGTGTTTTATCACAGCAACAGAGGTGCAAACTAGAAAAGTATAATAATTCTGTAATTAATTTCATCAATATTTATTTTTATGTATATGCTTGTCTGTACCTATGTGATTTCACACCCATCAAATGCAAACAGGCGCCAAAGGGGTTGTCAGACTCCCCGGAATTATATTTACAACCAGTTGTAAGCCATCCAATGTGGGTCCTGGGGAGTGAACCCAGGTCCTCTGCAAAAGCAAAACTTTTGCAACTGCTGGTTTATCTCTCCAGCACTTCTTTAATGATCAAGAAGCTTCCAATGAGCTGGGTTTAGTGGCATAGGCCTGTAATGTCAACTATTCTAGAGGCTGAGACAAGAGATTTATAAGTTCAAGGTCTACGTGGGTTAGCCTGGGCAATTTAGTGAGATCAGGTCTCAAAATAAAAAGTGAGAAGACAACTTGGGACTTAGCTCAGTGGTGGTGCACATAATTAGCATGCATGCAGCTCCAGGTTCAACCAATAGAAAGCTCCAAATAACCAAGAGAGACAGAGCCAGTACATACAAAACCACTCAAGACTGAAGAGCAGGAAGAACTTACTGATTTCTTCTAAAAATCATACAGTCCAGGACTGATGCAAGCCCTGTATCCATCACCAAATATAACCTTGAGCACATCCCTTAAACACCCCAGAGTTTTTCAAGTGTGTCTGCATGGGGTGTCCACTATTCCATGCTGAGATGCATGCTCCTCACATCTCGGTGCCTCTAAAATCAACATGTTATATTTCACAGCATACCAAATCTTAATTATAGTATTTATTCTTCATTAATGGGACTGTCATAGTTAGGGTTTCTATAGCTGTGCTAAAACACCCTGACTAAAAGCAACTTGTGGAGGACAGGATTTGCCTTTTGTCAGCTTGTAACTCTCAGGCAACACTCAACCCTGAGGGAAGTAAGGGTATGTATGACTTTCATCACTCTACTGGTTTGCTTCTCCTGACTTGTTTAGTTTTCCTTTCATTTTTATATATCCCAGGACACCTACCTAATGTGGCCTAGACCCTGCCACATCAATCACCAATCAAGAAAATTCCCCACAGGCTTGCCTCAGGTCAGTCTGATGAAGGCATTTATTTTTCAAATGAGGTTCCCTCTTCTCAGCGATCCTAGTTTATGTTAAGTTGACAAAAAGCTCAACGAGGATAATTAATCCTTGTCAATTTGACATACAAATACATCACTTTCTTGTTCACCTTAAAGAGCTCATTTTGATATCAATATTGCAATATGAAATATACCAACCTTTAAAAGTCCCACAGTCTTCAAAAGTTCAAACACTTTAAAATTTCAGAATCTTTAAAATACCCAATGTCTCTAAACTGTGGTCCCCTGTAGAGTAAAAATTAAGTTACATACTTATGCCAAAAAGGAAGAGGCAGGGCACAGTTACCGTCATTTCAAAGCAAGACCAAAGTTCAATGGTGCAAATCTCAGCGATGGATGTCTGGGACTCACTCACGATCCTCTGGGTTCCAAAGGGTTTGTGAAGTTTCACTTCTTTGGATCTGCCAATCACAACATACAAAGCTCATCTCAGAGGCTCAGAGGTTTCACTCCATAGCTGCTGCTGTCCTTCATGGTCATCCCATAGTGCCAGCATCTTCAAAATACTGGGGGAACCTTTATCAAGAGTCTCTCCTGAACTCTCTTTAGGGACTCTGGCCCTATAACTAAGTCTCAACTTCTCTCCTTTGATCCTTGGACTTTTATTACAACTGAGTCTACATTTTCACTAGTGGCCTCTCGCTGTGGCAAGCCTTAGCTTCTATGATTCCTTCATGCTTTCAAAACCAGCATCACGTAGGAGACTCTTACACATTATAAAGTTCATCTGCCAGCACAAAATACGGTTCCCTCTGTACCACAGCTTCTTTAGACTGGTCCTGAGGAAACATTTCTCAGTGTCAGTGATGCTATCTATCTGTCTGCCCATCCATCCATCCATCCATCCATCCATCCATCCATC
>JAQHUG010000008.1:8369289-8384037 GCA_028555095.1 Dicrostonyx torquatus
AAGAAGAAGAAGAAGAAGAAGAAGAAGAAGAAGAAGAAGAAGAAGAAGAAGAAGAAGAAGAAGAAGAAGAAGAAAAGTCATGGCATTTGTTAGGAAACAGCTACGACTGGAAACACTTGTGAAGAGAAATGAGTTTGGTCTGAAGGACAAATTCCTCGTTTGTTCTTGTATGTGGAACCTAGGTTTAAAGTTATGTGTTTTCCCAGAAAGACACATGCTGTGTGTTTTCTCTTATTTATGGACCCTAGTTCCTAATCTTTAGATTTGAGCCTATGACCTGCAGTAACCACAGAAACAAAGAAAGGAAATTCCCCATGTGGGGAATGAGAAGGAGTTCTAGAGATGGGGGGATAATAGAACACAGGTGATTTGAAAGGGGAAGCTGTGGGGGGAAGGGGGTGTCACTAGGAAAGGGGAGAGCAATGCAGAAATATACAAAGGGGAGGGATAAATAGCACTAAGGTATTTGAAAAAGTTAAAAAAAAGCATCTTTTTATATTTATTTAAAATACACAGTTTTGTGTGTGTGTGTTTCTTCCACTTGGGGTGAAAATGCTCCCCCAAAAGTCATAGACTAGCATGAGGAATCGCCCCTTTGAGCCATTAGCTATGGGAGCTGGGAGACTCCTTACGTCATACAGACTGCTGCCTTGCCCTTGATTGCCTCCTACAACTTAATTCTAAGACCCCATTTCTGAAGCTACCGCAAACCTTGGACACAGGATTTGGAGGAATAAAACTAAAACTAAAACCCCAAAGCCTTCTCCCTGAGGGTTAGCTCTCATAGTATTCAAAGGTGCTTCACAAAACTGCCAAGGGAGAAAAGCAGTCAATAATCCCACCAGTTCTAACCCTATGAACCACAATAATAGGGAGGATGGCAAGATATCCCTAAGGGTGCAATAGTGGCATTTATTTCTTGGTAACAAACAGCTGTCTCATTGGATTGAAGACCCATTCAACAGGAGGGAATTCGTGCTTGGTACTGTAAAGCTAGTCGGCTATCCAAGATTGGTGAGATTGTTGGCCCTAAAGGAGAACATACTGTTTTCACATTCCTAAACAGTTTTCAACCACATTCACACTTATCCTTATACTCACTAATAAGTACAGCACTCACTCCTCATCAAAAAACTTCTTTCTTGTCCAATTGACATTCTTGAAAAGCTACATACATTCATGAGTTTTTAGTCCATAGAATTGTCCTTCACATTTCAATATCTACTCTGTATTTTTGTAACGTCATTTATGCTGAGACATGCTTTTTTGATGGAATTTTTCGCTTATCAAAATAAAAATTCTCTTGTGGTTTAAAAAAATAAACAAAAATTAAAATGATGTGTTTGTGTCTATTTATACATGTATATGTCCAAAGGCTACAAAACTTGGAAGAGGGTCGTGAGAAGGGAAGAAAACCTCCGACAGGCAGGGGAAATAGAGAGTAGTGAAATCTGTATAATGAGGTAGCAGGAAGAAGAGGAACTTCCTAGAGGGAAGAGGGCAAGAGAAAGAAATGAATGACAGCAATGTGATACTTAAGATGAAGATGTCATGTTGAAATCCATTAATTTGTCTACAAATCTAAAAAAAATAAAGAAAAGACATTTGCGGAAGAAGAAGCGCATCAGTACTGGGTAGGTGGACTATTATCATCTTCTCCTAAACTGCAGCTAGATGACCCCATACTTGGCATTTACACTATAATGGGCATAACTAGGCATCTGGAGACAGTCTGAAGCAGGATCTATGCAAATACTTTGCCACTGGATAAAATGGGCTTGAACACCCCTAGACTTGGTGTCTGTGGGGAAGGGTGGTCTTGGAACTGACTCCCTGTGGACACAAAGGGTCACTGTGCTGCTAGTGCTAAATGACCAAGGACTCATATGTGCATGTCACCTTCAGGTGCTCTCTCTCTTACTTGGGCTTTACATTACGGGGACTTGGTAGCACAAAGCCTTGGCTCATTTTATGAGGATCCCGCATCTGGCTTCTGAAGGTCATCAAGCTGGGTATGAAGCAGGCAAGGTTAGGAAAGGGAAAGAAAGATGTGGGTCTAGACTCTTCCCCCAACATCTGCCACCTGAGGCCTTTGAGTTATTTCATTTCCTTTTTTTTATTTTTGATTTTTTTGAGATAGGGCTTCTCTGTAGCCTGTCTCGGAACTAGCTCTTATAGACCAGGCTGGCCTCAAATTCACAGAGATCCACCTGTCTCTGCCTCCCGAGTGCTGGGATTAAAGGCATGCGCCACCACCTCCTGGCTCATTTTCCTTGGTATGAGCGTCAGCCTGTCCCAAAGTCTTCCTTCCTGCCCCAGGACTCAGCCTCCAGATAAAACAGAGGCCCAAGACCAGGCTCAGGAATGCCATCCTGAAATGACTCCAAATCACCTGAACATGTCCTGCAAATGATGCCAGATTGTCACCAGCTCCAGACTCACCCTTCATAGCCTGCCTGAGAAAGCAGAGAAGTACTAAGACATTCTAACACAGTTGTAATTGATAATGTCATTGTGATGATGGCTTTTCACCATTTTTTGTTTGCTTTTAATTTGTGTGCATGTGTGTGTGCATGGCATATACATGTGTGTGTGTACGGCATGTGAATGAATGTGTTTGCAGAGGTTGATGCTAGGTGTCTTCCTGTATAGCTTTCCACCTTCTATTTTGAGATGGGGTCTCTTACTAAACCTGGAGCTCACTGTTAGCTGCTTGGTTGGCGAGTGAGCTCCTGGGATCCTCCCATCTCTATGAGTATGAGGACTGCAAGTAGGTGTCTCTCCACCCAGTTCTCTACAGGTTGGAGAGCTCCAAACTCGCATCTTTACATAGGAAGTACTTTATCAACCAAGCCATCTCTTCAGTCTGTTTTTAATACTTTAGAAGATATCCAGCCAAACAAAGTCACGGAAAAATAATGGCACTGGTGCTTGAAACACACCAAACACAATGAGAACACTTAGGCGACTTAAATGAAAGACAGTTCTGCTAGAATTTACACTTTTCAGGCTCTGCAACTGAATTTTCAATTTGATCCTAAACACATTTGCTGTATTTTTTGTCTCAGAAATACTGAAGTTATTTAATGTAGACATTTATGATGTACTAAAGTCACCAAGAGACTTTTTAAACAGCTAGTATTAGAGGATGTGAATTTACGGTTCTATAAATGTCTTCTTGGGCTGTGGAAGAGTTAGCACTACTGAAAACCTAGCTGTCAACTTCAAGCCCATGTTTACACTGTCAGATAATCTTTTTTTTAAACCAAGAAGCAATGTTTTCATCTCACTGATTTAAGAAAAATCACCTGCCCCTTACATGGAAACCTTGATAATTTTACAGATACACAGTGCTTGTTTTTTGTCAGATTCTCTGGAAAACAAAACAGTTTGTTTTCTTTGTGTATGTTCTGTATGGTCCAAAAGTTGAATGAGTGAACTTATCAATAATACACCAAGAAGAGCAAAACAATAAATGGCAAGTAGAAGTAGCAGATAGATAGCAAAATGTCATTAAATCAAGTTATAGTGTCTGGCCAACACTACTGCTAACAAAGGTGATGTCATCCAAACCAGGGCTTTACAAATTCAGCAGAAATTGACTGAGGAGGCCAAGGCAGTCAGCTAACTTTCCTGATTGAGTTTCTCTCCATGAATGAGCACCCAAGTGTCCCTTCCAACTATGGCCATGTTTAAACCATGGTATAAACACGGTGAACCTCTGTTGGAAATTGTCACCTTCTAGCTGCTCTCCAGTGTGCATTTTAATAGCCTTAACTAACTGCTGTTTTCCCCTCTTTCTTCTACAGAGACAGGAGGTCAGCCTGACCCAGAACAGAGGGCTTTAGAGAAAAAAGGGGGCCTCATCATTCCTTGAGTCTACTTTCAATAAACTTAAATAGTACATGAATGTTCAGAAAACATGGACAATGGAAGCCCAGCTCATGAGTGTAACTCCACCAGGAACTAGGCTGGGGGCCCTTTGTGTGATGTTTTGACCAAGAATCTGGATTTATTTGGCCTATGTCATGTTCTGCGAACATGAGAAAAGTTGAATGGAAAGATGGTGAACCAGTTCGTTTTCCAGAGACTATTTCTGGAACGGAGAATGTTCAGGCTGGTAGTGATGGTGAGAGACCAACATCACTGAAGAGACATCTGCTGTGATGCAGTGGGACAATGAGAAATAGGTCAGGAGGGGCTTCATCTTGAAAAGGTGCAGGTTCTTCTCATGGAAGGCAGCCTACACTGGAAATGTGTCTGCCATTCGAAAGCACCTGCCTTGGAACGTGTCTCTGCAGAGGCTGTGCTCCAACAGGCTAGGCTACCTTTTGAGCCGGCAACAGAACTTGGCAATACCATCCACATGGTCCTGGTTTCACAGGCATGAAAAGTGCAAGACTGAAGGGGTCGTGCACAGAAGCTGAAGACAGGTGTATGGAGGGTTGGAGTCCCTTCAAAGAGGTCTCAAGAGGCCATTGTATAAAACTGTGAACGGAAAGCCTCAGCTCCAATAGAGACCCTAGAAGGTTGAGAAGTCAGATCATAAGACTTCCACTAAAGACAGCTATGGGCATGGAGTAGAGCTGACCTCACAGAGACTCTATGTGGACTGGAAATGGCAGAGCTGGAGCAGGCACTTCCTAAGTCATCTGGAGCCCATAATATCACGGTATGAATCCAATATGCTGGACACGGAATAGCAAGATTTAGTGTTTGCCTTTCTGGGTCTTAGTTTTGCTTTGTTGTTAATTGTGTCCTGGCTCTTCCATTTAGGGGCAGAAGCGTTTGCTCTGTGCCATTGTTTGTTAGAGGTATGTGACTTGTTTTTTGTTTTCTAGGAAGACACTCATAGTTAAGAGACTTTTGACAGCTGGGTGGTGGTGGCGCACACCTTTAATCCCAGCACTCAGGAGGCAGAGGCAGGCAGATCTTTGTGAGTTCGAGGCCAGCCTGGTCTACAAGAGCTAGTTCCAGCACAGGCTCCAAAGCCACAGAGAAACCCTGCCTCGAAAAACCAAAAGAGAGAGAGAGAGAGAGAGAGAGAGAGAGAGAGAGAGAGACTTTTGACTACTTAAAGTGTTGGAAATGATAAAAGATCATGGGGACGTTTAAAGTTGGACTGGATGCATTATGTATTATAACATGGTCATGTGCCTATGGGCACAAGTCATTGAAGATTATAGCTCAAAAATAATGCATTTGGGTTCAAATTTACAAGGAGTGGGCTGTTATTAATAGGGTTGTCAGCTTGACAGAATCTAGAATCATCTGAGAGGCAAAACTCTGGACATGCCTTTGGGGTATTTTGTTGGTTTTGCTAGTTGATGTGAGAAAACCTGTTTTCCTTGTGGGTGGCACCATTCCCTAGGCAGGGAATACTGGGCAGTAAAAAATAGAAAAAAAGAAAAAACAAGCTGAGCATAAATATGTACACCTTTGTGGCTCTCCACTTCTTGACTGAATGCAGTGTGACCAGCTCCCTCAAGCTTCTGTCACAGTGACTTTCCCCCAGACGATGGGCTGGAACCTGGAACTGTGAACTGAAACAGACCCTTTTCCTCTTCAGATGCTTTGGTCAAGTTATTTTATTGCAACAGCAGAAAAGACACTATGACAATAGGAAAGAATATGCGCCATCTTTTATGGATTAACTTCCTGTTTTTGATTCTTGTGATTCTGATAATCAGGTGTCAGCATTAGGACAAAATGGTTAACAGACACACACATATTTTCTCTTTTTGTTTTTGCAGCTTTTCTAGGAGTCTAAAATTACTTTAAAAATGGAAATCATAGGCTAGAGATAAATCAACGGTTAAGAGCACTTGCTGTTCTGGCAGAGAACCAGGGTTTGGGCCCCAGAACCCACATGGTGACTCACAACTATCTGTAACTCTAGTTACAGATAGTTCCAGGGTATCCAATGCCCTTGTGCGTTACCTGATTGCGGTACACTGACATACATGCAGGAAAGACACTTATACACATTAAATTTAAAACATCAGTTTATGTGGCTAATTCAAACAGGAAGTTAACCAAGACTCCAAACCCTCAGAGCAGGTTTCTGAATCTGTATCTCTCATAATTGTTTCCTAAAGATTTCCTTTTGGCGGACTCTGTGACTAACACAGGCAAGGACAACTTCTCATCTGTAGCATCACTGAAAACCTTCACACTATTTTGACAGTTCTGTTGGCTTTACCTTTCCCTCATTTTCCCCATTTTTTCCACCTCTGCGTACATGGTCGCTCACCTCATTTGTGCCCGTGGTGCTGAGCATACCATATCCCACCTGCTGCAATTCTGCTAACTGAAAGAGCTCCACTGACTCTTAAACAAGATTCTGTATCTTTTCATGGATGTGGGGGTCCCCTCTGTATGCTGCGAGCATATTTTGTTATCGCTGGTTAATAAAGAAGCGTAAGTGTAGACTGCTCTTTCGTTCCCAGCTACTCATACCTGAATAATCACACAGAAACTATATTAATTACAACACTGATTGGCCAATAGTTCAGGCGTTTTCCTAGCTAGCTCTTATATATTAAACTAACCCATTTCTGTTAATCTGTGGATTGCCATGAGGCTGTGGTTTACTGGGAAGGTTCTGGGTCCTTCTCCTTTGGCAGCTACATGGCATCTCCTTAACTCCACTTACTCCCTCTGTATTTCTCTGTTCATACTTCCCACCTGGCTTCATTCTGCCCTGCCATAGGTCAAAGTAGCTTCTTTATTAATCAATGGTAATAAAACATATGCATACAGAAGGGAATCCCACATCAAAGAAGCTGATTTGGCCCATGACAGGACAGAATATAGCAAAGATGGAAATCCAAACAGGGACAGATCAGGAAAGAAGGCAAAGTTAGGCAGATGCCATGGAGCTGCCAAAAGAGAACGATGCCAGGACTTTAACAGTAAGCCATAGCCTTGTGACAATGCACAGATGGATAGAAATGGATTAATTTAAGATGCAAGAGTTAGCTAGGAATACACCTAAGTTTTGGCCAAATAGTGTTGTAATTAATCTAGTTTCTGTGTGATTATTCAGGTCCTGGAAAGCATGAAAAAAGTAGCATCTCTGTATTTCATCTTGTTTAAAATTACTCTGTATCACTTCAATAAAATGGTTTATGTGTTATTTGCTTTTTGAATATTTATAGTGATCTTTTTTTCTCCACTTCACTGTCTCCTTTTTACAACCACAAATAGTCCAATTGATCACACACACACACACACACACACACACACGTCTCAGTTCTCAAAGATGACGTGAGTACATCTCCACTGCCACACAGCAGCCATCTCTGCGCCCCTGATTCATGCAGGGAAAACATGGTATTAAAACAACACACGGTGAGCCAAGCACTGGGTTACCTCTTGTCATAGCAAAAACAATGAAGTCTTACTGTATCGCCAGGAAACACTTGCTCTCCTGTCCCAGCTCATTCTATTATTTGTGCATGTACTAAGTGTTAGGAGGGAAAGAGTTTGCCAAAATCAGCAAACACTATTTTTTTAAAAAAAAAAAAAAAAACCCTGCTATTTGGCTCTGCAAAGCTTCTCTTCCCAGATTCTGAAGGTATTTTTCCCAGCCCAAGAGCTGCCTTGCAATCATAGGGCACCTAGGCAATTCCAGAAACAGCTATGGCAGATAGAGTTATGGATACCCAAAGAAACAAGGAGGCTTCTTTTCCAATTTCACAATGTAGATGCATCTTAACAGTATAGAATTCTCTTCAAGTCTCAGATATAAGAAAATGAATTCCACAGGAAAACATATTACCAAGAATAGCCTTGATCAAACAAAAATGACGTCATTATCAAGCACTGACCCACCCACCTACAGGACAATTTGCCTGAAGAGGCCATGAAGGGAGGACAGTTCCAACTATAATACGGCGTAGGGAGAGAAAGGCCAGGTGGTTTGGGGCTATGACTGTATGGAGGCCCTGCTACTGGAGACCGTGCCTTTCCCATGGCTCCCTTCCAGTCCCTCACCTGAAGGATGTGGCCTTGATGGATCAGCATGTCCTAGCCAGAGTTGAGGATGGCATCCAAGGAAGATCTCAACTGGGATGAGTGCTTTTCTTCAAGAAATTCTCTTCTGCCATCAAATTTCCACTTTCTACTTAGCTGAAAGTGGCGGTGCCCCAATTTTCACAGGGCAGACAGGGTTCAATCCTGTCCAGCCACCAAAAACATGCCATTGATTTTTCACTGAGGCTTATGAGCGACTCCTCACTGGGACTATTGTAACACCCTTCCACCTACAGACCAAAGGAAGAGCTGTGAAATGCACTGGGAAACTGGGCTTGAGCATCTTGAAGAGACATTGTGAGGGTCAATAACCCATGCATGAGTGCCTGAAAGGATTTTAGTTCTGCTGACTGCAGGAAGATAGTCCACCAGAGTATAACTATGCAGTACATGTCAAAAGTATCAGCTAAGCTAGACAGTCAGAAATCTTAAAATAGGGAGCTAACTACTGTGCGTTCCCTTCCTGGACATCCAGACTTGATGTGTCAGAAAGTGCTAATAATGTTCTGTGGCTTCTGGGGATCAGAGTTGAAACCCTAAGAACTACGAGGGCCCAGGCAGAGCTAGGACAGCAGGGGGCAACATTGGCCCACGCTGATGGACTGTCCCAACACCTGCAGTCCTTTGTCTGGTGACAGTCTTGAGCAGAATGAACAGAGCAGTCATGGAAAGTCCTTTCGTCCACATAGAAACATGGTGAGATGTCTCCTTAGCCTCCTAAAGTCAAGCACAGAAACAAGACCGGGCATAGACTAGAACATTCCCCATTTCCCTAGTCAGCTTGTTCTCACTCAGACTGAATAAAGAAGATGAACACAATAAGTGTCCGGGACTTATCCAGATCACTGCAGGTTGAGATCACTGAGAGGCAACGAGTGGCCAATAGCATGGAACCTTGCTCTCCAGACATGTTACTGGCTGCCTTTTCTAAACAAGGTCTTGGTGCTCAGGCATCTCCTGTTTTAGTTAAATTCTTCTCAGGTGTCTGCTCTAGGGGATGAGACTGGAGAAGACACTTCAGTGTCTGAGGACAGTGCCCTGCCGCTCTGCTGTTAGACTCCAGCCAGTCCCCATTCAAATCCCATATGGTCTGCCTTCAAAGTGATCACATGTTGCTACCAGCCTGGGTCAGCTTTTGTCTCTTCCTTTCTCCTGAAATGTTGCAGAAGTCTTCAAGCTAGTCTGCCGGCCTCTGTGTTCCTTTCAATCTCAGCTCCACACAGGCACCAAAGGGACTTGGGTAAGATGCTTAATTAGATCATGTCACTGTTCAAGCTGACACTGGCTTCCCACCATCCACACTACAACGCTAAAGACCACCTTCCAAGCTGGGCGGTGGTGGCTCACACCTTTAATCCCAGCACTCGGGAGGCAGAGGCAGGCGGATCTCTGTGAATTCGAGACCAGCCTGGTCTACAAGAGCTAGTTCCAGGACAGGCTCCAAAGCTACAGAGAAACCCTGTCTCGAAGGAAAAAAAAAAAAAAAAAGACCACCTTCCAATGGGCCACAAAGCCTTATGGATTAACCCTAGCACCTCTCTGACCTTCTCTCTTCCTGCTGTTCTCCCTCAGTCTTCCTCAGTCATTCTCTCCTCTTCCTGCCTCTTCTCAGACTTTCCAGGCATGGTCCCTCTTCAGAGCCTTTGCCCGTGCTGCTCCCACGGCCTTTGAGCCTTTCCCTGACATATTACCTTGCTCATTCCCCACCTCTCAGAGCTGTTCTCAGGGACATACTCATGACTCCCATCTCCATCACCTTTATTTTACTTGCTACCACGCATCAGCGTAGAGCGAACATCGATTTCACTTATGGCTATTGTTTAATATCTGGTTCTGAGGACCAAGAGTGGAGATTCTGTTTTATCTTGTTCAATGAAGTATCCCTAGAGGCTAGAACAGTATGTAGTTTCCAGACAGTGCTCCGTAACTCTGACTCCTTTGCTAGTGGAATAAATGAATCTCAAATGAATTGTATATAGCAGAATATGCATAGCAGGATAAAAACAGGCAAAGGTGGCCCAATGTGTTGAGTAACCCAAGCCAAGACCAGTTTGTTCTTTCTGCTCCCTCCCCCCTTCCTTCCTTCTCAACACTGAGAACTGAACCTAGAACCTCACAGACACTAAGCTATATTCCCTGCCTTATTTTTTTTTTTACTTTTTATTGATCTCATTAAACTGTCCAATTAGTTGTCCACTGAGTAGCTAGGATTGTAGGCCTACTGTCAGACCCAAACAGCTTACGCTGTCTGACAAGTCCATCTTCTCTGTTTAACAGAGTGGCCCTGAGTATAGCCTAGATCTTGTCTTCATGGTGTGTGAGTTTGTGGTCATGCCCTGTCTTCTACCAGGATTGTCCTTCATGAAAAGGTGTATCCTAATTGTCATGTTCCTACACAACCAAGAGTGACTTTCTGTACCTGGCTTCCCTGAGTTGCCCTTGGCTTACTCTGGGTCAGAGTAGCTCTGTTTAGCATTTGGTCAGAGGCTGTGCATATGCCCCTTGAACATTCCCGGGTCCTCTGTGTCTGACCCCACATCCTGGACTGATGCCCTGCAGGTGCAGAAAGGGATGGTGCTGTCTGATGTCCTAGCTTGTCTTTTCTGTTGGAAGCTTGGTCCTACCAACAAATGAGAACAGGATGATTGGGCCTTAGCATTCTTGTAAGGCAAGGAATAGCAGACCCTTTTGAAACTTACAGAGGAAATTATTTTAACATCATACGACCAGCAGGTTTAGCAGGCATGGGACTACAGTCTGGCATATCTGCTTCCAAAGCACCTGTCCTTCCTACTGTACGCTCTTTGCCTTCCAATAAGAAGAGTGGTTATTTGGAGGCTCCTGAATTATCCTCATGGGTAATAGAGTAAAGGCAGAAGCATTTCCCTTTTTTCACATTCAACTAGGCAGCCTTATTTTATTTTTAAGTTTTTTGAGATAGGGTTTCTTTGTGTCCTGGCTGGCCTGGAACTCACTTTATCGACCAAGCTGGCCTCAAACTCATTGTGATCCACCTGCCTCTGCCTCCCAAATGCCGGGATTAAATACGTGCACCACCACTGCCCGGCATGTAGTCTTTTAAACAGGCTTGAGGATCAGTTGTCAGAAAATCTATTGCATGGTTTGAGGTGGTCATGGAGGGCTGTAATTTGCCTTTATCGATCCCCTCACTCAGCTCCCATCCCCTCCAATAATCACATAGTCTGTAGTTGTCACAAATTTGATTTTTATCAAGCATATAGCCCCTTCCGCTGGTTGAGGTTTAAAAGCTGGTTTCTGAAGGTAATGGTCTTCATTGTTGTCATGTCTAGAGAAGTCAGACGCTGTGGCTGGCAACTGAACAGACTGGGATCTGAACGGCAGAGTTTGCTTTGCTCAGAGCTCCATGGAAGCAAAGAACATACAGGTTGGACAAGTACTTTTAGTTTCCAAGCTCAAACTTTGAAATGCTCCACAATCTCAAACTTTTTGAAGGCTGAAATGACAGCCCAAGTGGAAAATTCCACATCATAAAACTTTGTTTCATGCACAAAATTATTTAAAATATTGTATTAACTTACCTGCAGGCTATGTCTACAAGGTATATATAAAACACAGATGAATTTTGTGTTTAAACTTGGTTCTCGTTGCCAACATATTGCACTACGTACATGCAAATTATTCCAAAATCTACGAAAAAAAAAAATCCCAAATCAAAACCATTCTGGTCTGCAGCATGTGGGATAAGGGGTATTCAATCTGTTTTATATAGTATTTCTAACCGACTACTGAACTGTCATTTTCCCTATGAAAAACGGCTTTTTTGTTATTTAATTTTAATTCTGCCATATGCCTAAACCACAACTGGTCAAAAACAAACTGTCTCAAAGCCTCTGAGCCCTGCTTTTTGACTGCAGAGAAGAGTCCCTCAAATGACCGTGCAGTTTTTCCGTGACCCCACAGAAGAGTTCTTCAGCCTGGCGGGGAACTCCCCTCTGCCTCTGTATAAAGGGGCCCACCATCCAGAGCACATGGTCGCACTCGGCTCTGTAGCTCTGGCCAGAAGCAAAGGCTGCCAGTTGTACTGTGTCGAACTTAATTAAGTAATAGTTTTATGAGGTGGGTGGCAATCCCCTAGGGAACAACTTAAGGCCACAGGATTTATTGAGCTCTAACTGCAAGCTGACAGTCTCCAGCACGCACACAAGAGAGCCTGTGTTACCAGAAAGTTAACATTGCAAGAGGATACCCTCAAAGTAGAGTGAGGGGCCACTCTCTAGCTGAGGCCTCTGCTCTGCAAAGTGCCAGCACATCCAACAGGATTTCAGAAGGACACCAGCAAGCGACATGCACTTGGACGATGAGGAGGCAGAGTTCAAGATGACAGCTCTTCCTCAAGAATACCAAGAGCAGGCACAGTGGAGAGGCAGTGTGACTCTTGCAGAGAACCCAGGTTCAGGTTCTAGTTCCCATGTTAAGTGGCTAATGACACTCCAGCTCCAGGGTATTGGTGCCCTCTTCTGGCCTCATGAGCACCTGCACTCATTAGGCACTCACACACAGACACACAGACACACAAACACACACACACACTTTTTAAAAGTAATAATATAGCCTGGTGGTGGTGCACATGTTTTTAATCCCAGCACTGGGGAGGCAGAGGCAAGGGGATCTCTGTGAGTTTGAGGCCACTCTGGTCTACAAAGTAAGTTCCAGGACAGCCAGGGGTACACAGAAAACCCTGTCTTGAAAAACAACAACAACAAATAATAATAATAATAATAATACAATAATAATAATAATAATAAAATTATCTTTTTAAAAAAGAGAATATCTTAAGCAGTAGGATTTTAGTGGGGTGGGGCCTAGGGGGAAGACTAGGGACAAGAGTAACCAGGCAGGGATGAGCTAATTAAGTCTGACTTCTCTAACAGAAGGACCAGAAAACTCCAGTTCCGAGAATCCCTGCACCAGGACAGATAAAGAGCGGGGAGGGGGAGCAGAAAGGGTTAGCACAGGAACTGCTAAAGCACGACACCCCCTTTACCATGCCTAGTTTGGGGAATCATTTTTGTGTTTTGATTTTAAGACAACACAAAATGCTCTGCTAAAATTCCAAGGAATTGCAAACCGAAAGTCAAAAAGCCACTGTCCCTGTATAGGACAGGCCTATTAGAATTGCCTTTGATGCCTTGTGTTTCATTTTCTGTGTCATTCCATGAGGTTGGTCCCTCTGCAAGAACCCAGGAGGAAAGCAAACTTAAAGCTTGGCGGGTGGTTTGGTCCCTGGCAGTGCTTCAAAGCCCCAGGCTGAGAGCATCTTTACCATCTATGACCCACAACTTCCAAGGTTGCTGGGAGCATTTGTTTCCTTGCAACTTGTATGAAAAAACGAAGGCTTTGTGTATTCTTTTTATTAATCAATAGAATTGCAACCCAGGTCAAAACAAACATATGAAAACATGTCAGGCACACGTGGGAAGAAAAATGTGTGTTGGAGGAATCCTTGGATTCGCTCATGTATTTAAGCCAGTGCACTGGTTGAGGGTCCCTTGAGCTCATGAGTGTTGAAGCAGAGCCCATCTATTCAAGTTTGCCCAAGGCTGTATCATTCTTTCCTACTGCTCCAGGATTCACTGATAACCTTGTATCATTCTGAAAGGTGTCTCAGTTTGGACATTAAATTATATGGCAGCCTAGACCTGGAAGCCTGTCCTGTCCTCTAATGAAGGTTCAAACATCTAGCAAGGCCACTCAAACTGGACCATGACCAACTGCCCCAGGAACATCTGAGGAGCAAAGCTACCTCAACCACAGTGCTCACAAAGAATAGAGTGTCTGTCTAGTACAGATGGCCAGGGTCACTGTGTGGTTTGTTTTGTGCCACCTGGTTCCTGGCTCACCTCTGATAGATGGCACTAACCTGAACACAGGAGACATTTTCTAGGTCTATTACTTGAAGTTGAAGACTTTGTTCTCCTAACTCAGTGAAAGAATCCTTTTTAAATTTTCCCATTTGGGCCGGGCGGTGGTGGCACACGCCTTTAATCCCAGCACTCGGGAGGCAGAGGCAGGCAGATCTCTGTGAGTTCGAGACCAGCCTGGTCTACAAGAGCTAGTTCCATAACAGGCTTCAAAGCTACAGAGAAACCCTGTCTCAAAAAACCAATAATAATAATAATAATAATAATTCCCATTTGGTGACTGTGGAAAACAGCACTCCAAAATTTCATCGGGACCCCACGGGAAATATCTCAGGAGCTGGAGAGATGGCTCACTGGTTTAGAGTTACTCTTGCAGAGGATCTGGGTTCAATTCCCATAACTCACATGGTGGCTCACAACCATCTGCAGCTCTAGTTTCAGGGGATCCAATGTCTGGTTCACCTACTTATTCACACACATAAAGTAAATATATCTAATAAAAATAAAAATTAAAAAAAGTCAGGTGTAGTGGTGCGTGCCTTTAATCCCAGCCCTTGAGAGGCAGAAAACAGCGGATCTCTGTGAGTCCATGACCATCCTGGTCTACAGAGAGTTTCAGGGCAGCCAGGGGTGTGTAGTGAGACCCTGTCTCAAAATAAAACAAACAAACAAAAAACAAGAGATTTTTTATTGATATTTATTGAGCTCTACATTTTTTTCTGCTCCCCTCTCTGCCTCTCCCCTCCCCACTCAACCCTCCCCCAATGTCCCTATGCTTCCAATTTACTCAGGAGATCTTGTCTTTTTA
>JAQHUG010000008.1:8431914-8471632 GCA_028555095.1 Dicrostonyx torquatus
TATTAAAGTATATATATTAAAGATAGCTGGTCTGGGCAATAATTAATTGAATCTCACACATGTGTGGAACTGTCCATACCAACCATATCGTGTGTCACAAAAACTGAGGGGAGTGGACAAAAGCTCAGTTCACCGAGTAAAGCTTTCAACCTCTCTCCAGATGGTCTAGGATTGATCATAATGGCTTAGAAAACCCCAGCCCAAAGCCATAGGGAGCCCTTGGCATTTCTAATTCTGATTCTTCATCACCAAGTCTGTAATAGTGATGCTAAGAGCTTACACACATGATACTATGACCATACAGAGAAGTTGCTTGAGAGGATGCTGCACTTCTAAGCTCAATGGTCTTCAGATGTTCAACCCATGGCAGACTGTCCCCTGCTATCTCCTGTCACCTGACAGGATATGTCATTTTCATAGGTAGTGAAGACTAGGAAAAGTTGACTGAGTCCATTACCAAGATAAGTTGGGGTATCCCAGGGCAACAAAAATAAAAACTGTACTCCCACTGCCTGGACAACCTTGGGTGCACTCCTGCTCATGCTACACCCATCCGGGTCATCAGGGGTTTCTTCTCTATGCCATCACTTGGAACCTCAGGCAATGATGATGTCCCGTGCTGTGGCCACGGGATCAGTGGCACACAGTCGTCATAGCAGGAAGAGAGGCAGATACCAGCACCAACATGTCTCTGCTTGAACAGGATACCAGTCATTTCTACTCCCTGAACATAAAATTAGCCACAAGTCTCCAGCCACCAGCAGTGCTAGGAAGTACATGCCCCTGTTTGCATGTGACTTGTGAGTACTGCCATCTGTAATAAACCAGGCCACTTTCAACCAGAGTGTGGTCCAGAACCCAAGACCCCTGCATTTCTTAGGGTCAACTTGGTGCTGAGAAAGCTGGGGTCTGAGTCAGTGGCCTTGGGTGAGCTGCTTCTTATTGAGATTCTTTGAAAATAACTGCAGTTTTCAAGGGTCGTTACCCCTTGCCTGAGATCACTGGCATTAAGTTCCTACAGCAGCATCTGATACAATGTGAACCCCATAAAACAGTGACGGAAGTTGTCATTTTAAAGTCACATGGCACCTGAAGGTTATCACTTTGGTGTCAGAAGTAGAAAGTGTTTTTAAGGTGATGGACACACTGGTCTCTTCTCTGTAGATCTTGGATTTGTTCCAAATAACCCATTGGAGCCAGACATAGTGAGTCAAATTCTTGTCACCTCAGGACTCGAGGGGCTGA
Organism: Dicrostonyx torquatus; assembly: GCA_028555095.1. Classification (NCBI taxonomy): domain Eukaryota; kingdom Metazoa; phylum Chordata; class Mammalia; order Rodentia; family Cricetidae; genus Dicrostonyx; species Dicrostonyx torquatus. The sequence continues at coordinate 8,433,160 of JAQHUG010000008.1, forward strand.
GGACTGAGTGCTCTGGGTTACAAGACCACTTGAGAAATTTCCTAGTTTCTTTTCTTGTAACTGTGATAAATTGTTCTGACAAAAATGACTTAAGGCCTAAAGGCTTATTGTAGATCACAGTTTAGGCTACAGTCTGTCATGATGGGCAAGTCACAGCAGCAGGAGCTGGTCACTTTGCATCTGCCACCAAGAAGCAGAGCATTGACTGTCTACATGCTGTGTTGAGCTCACTTAGGATCCCCTGCCTGGAGAATGGTGCCACCTACAGTGGACAAGCTTTCACAAATCAATTAACATAATTCCCCATAGGCATGCCCAAAGAACCATCTCCCAGAAGATTCTAGGCTTTGTCAAGTTGACAGTTAATACTCACCACTAAAACTCTGCCCCTTGTCAAGTTGACACCCAAATACGTCACTTTTGAGCCACAACCTTGCACCTCTTGTCCCCGTAGGCTCATAACCATGTTATAATGTAAATGCATTCAGACGAACTTTAAAAGTCCCTGTAGTCTTTAACAATTCCAACACTTTAAATAGTCCAAGGTCTCTTAACTGTGAGCTCTTATAAAATAAAAAACAAGTTACACACTTCCAACATATGGCACAAAGTAAACATTCTTCTTCCAAAAGGGAAGAATTGGGGCATGAAACAATCACAACAAAGCTAAACCAAAATCCAGCTGGGCAAACACCAAATCCTGAAATTCCATGGTAGGTATATTGGGCTCCTGATGACTCTAACTAGCTCCAAAGGGCTTGGGTAGCCCCACCTCCTCAGTGCTACAGGCCCCAACACACATAAATTCTTTCCTGGACTGGTTCTATCCCATGCTCATGGCTCTCCTTAGCACACATGGTCCAAGAATCTGAATACCCTGTTCTTTGCACTGACACCATGCTGGGCTGGCAATCTGTCACTCAGTCAATAGAAACACTGTCACCATAGATAGGCCAACAAGTCTCCTGTTATGATCTCACAGTTTTATCAATTAATTCAGTCCATGTGCTCCTCCATCATGTAGTTATGTCCAGATAAATCCATGATAAATGGAAAATGTCTCAAGCCAAGAATGAATCTAACACTTCCTCTTGCCATACATGAAGGCCTGGCAACCTATTGTATCATGGAGTCAGTTGCTTCCCCGGGAGATCATAGTGCCGAGGAGTAACTGCTGTCCTCTGGCTACTCAGCACCACCAGAGGGCATGGGACCTCATACAGCAAGTGCAGGGCAGACTCAAATTTTAGTATGAGTGCTTCCATGTGTGTCTTGGTTTTATACCACCACCAAGTTGAACCTTGGTTGAACCACTGTAAGGTGGAAACAGTGTATTTATTAAGTTCTTCCTCTGTCTTGGATGATGGAAAACCTGTGTGTGCATGCGCGCGCGCGCACACACACACACACACACACACACACACACACACACACACACACACCTGCCCTGTGGTGCTGACAGCCTTTGAGGAAGTGTGAGGTTACTCAGTAAGTCCTTTTTGGACATGTGAGGGGAGGAGAAGACATAAAGTGACCTGGAAGCTATCCAGCAAACGCTGAGGTTCAGCTCTGTGCACAGAGGCACCAAGTCTTCTATGTAGGTAAAAATGGATACACAGAACCTGTTGTGACTAGCTTACTGCTGAGTCCCTGAGAAAGTGCATTCCTTCCTTCGTCAGACTGAGTTCTCCTAAAAGCCACAGCAAGACAGGCAACATTTACCTTCTAGGTCCTTCCTTCTCCCATAATCTACTCTCCTAACTTTGCTCAGAGTCTTCTCAGAAGCCTTGGGGCAAATATGGTCTCCATACCTGACCCTCCATCTGGGTGTTAGACAGAATATGGGCATTCCGTATCTGCCAGTGCTTTTATAGTGTACCTCCGTAACAGAAGGGCCAGCAATAGAAACAGCAGCAGGCTGGTGGTGACAGCATCATGGGCTGAAGCCATACTGTAAAATGTTGCAGATGGCCAGGTGGCTCTCTGACCAGAAGAGGATCACACGTTCCACCTGCATGGGACCCTGGGTGTGCCTTAGGGGAGCCAGGAAGCACCTGTTTGCTCACCTTCCCCAGCATGTCCCCAAGCGTCATGCCTATCGCACATTCCTTTCTGCTCCAGCTACCGAGAGTGGATTCTGTCCGGTAGGTGAACCCTGACAGGCACCAGACTGATGTTTGGGAGGGCTGGCAGGCGGACCCAAGGGACAGAAAGCTAAGACCTACTAACCCAGTGACTCCCAGACTGCATCCAAGTGTCACACAGATAATTGCAAAGAAATCTGTCCTCTCTCCTATGTATGCTAGCCCAAGAATGTGCTCTAGTGCACATTTTACAAAAGAAAACAACACTTCCAGCCTCCCCAGACTCACTCAGTGGTTCGGGAATATTCAAAGGCAAAAAATTAGCTACCAACAGGGCCAGACGCCCTGGCACCCTCCATCTGTCTGGCCCCGTGCCTCTCTGTTATGGAAGGGGCTTGCTTTAGGACCAGCGCTCTGGCTTCAGGTGACATGTTCTGAATTCAGATACAGAGAAAGGGGAGACGATGAAGAGCAGTCAGTGTCAACAGCTTCACTCCCGGTGTCCTTTAGCTGCATCTTTGGGAGGGGAATCTAAGGAAAATCTAGGTAAGAAATGCTGTGTATTTCCAATACAAGATTTCTCCAGTATCAGGAATATCTTATTGATCTTGACAACTTTGATATGACTTTCATTAGTTATCCTTGGCAGGAACCAATGCAATGATGATTCAAGCTAGAAAATATTTTAATCCTCTAAAGCCTTCAGTCACAGGAAATCAAGCAAACTGGGAAACGTTAATTTATATTCATGTTTGGGCTACAGAGAGGGAAGAGCAATAAATTTTTCAAGCATAAATACAGGATGAATCTTGAAAATGCTGCACTAATAAAATGAACCTAGGCCCAGGTGATCATGTGTGCCAAGCCTTACATGGAATCTCCACAAAAGCAATCCCACAAAAACAGAGAGTAGATGAATATGTGTCTAGCCAGCATCTAACCGTTGTTGACTGACCCAGTAAAGTGGAGGTTCATTTTAGTAGTGCTGGTCTCTTGTTAATCACAGCTATTTCTTCAGTCCCAGCTGACCAGAGTCATAGGTTGCTAATTCAATTATGATATAACCTGCCTCCATAGAGTCTTTGCCTGTCTCTAAAACTTAACAGATCTGCACCTCTCAGCATTACTGTCTAAGATCACATAGAACAATTCACTAAGCCCCAAGCTTCCAACAACTTTTGTAGCCCCAAGCTCCAAACAGTTGCACAATCCTTCCCAAAACATGACCAGGTAACACATCCATCAATGCCCAACTCCTGGTACTAGTTTCTGCCTTAGCTTGCTTTCTATTGCTGTGATAAACACCAAGGCCAAACCAAGTTGAAGAAGGAGTATATTTTATCTTACAGCCTAGAGTTCATCACTGAGGAAAGCCGAAGAAGAAGAAACTCAAGGAAAGAACCTGGAGGCTGGAACTGAAGCCAAGATGTGGAGGAACACTACTTACGGGCTTGCTCTCTGTGACTCAGTTTGCTTTTGATACAACCCAGGACGACCTGCACAGGGGTACCACCATGGCTAGTCGGGCTGGCACCTCCCACTTCAATCATTAATAAAGAAAATGCCTCCACAGACTTTCCTACAGGGAATCTGATGGAGGCATTTTCTCAATTAAGATACAGTTAATCTCAATTAAGGCAATTTCCCAAATGCCTCTAGGTTGTGTCAAGTTGACAGAAACTAAGAGCTTTCTGACTTGGGTTTAAAGCACAAAGGCCTCACTGGCATCCAAAGGGGGGGGGACACTGACATCCCACAGCCTAGAGTGACACAACAGTTATACCTGAACTCTGCTTTACAGAATTGGAGTTGTGGGAGCCCAGTGAAAAGCAGAGCTTTGAACTGAAGCTGTCATCGAGAACTCTGTGAGTCTACAAACGTACACCACAGTTCTGAGTGCAGAGCATTTCCCATGAACTCAGTTTTCTGATCCTAGGGAAATTTCCCAAGTACAGAATACCCACGCTTAGCTCTTGTCTGAGAAGTGAGAATTACTAAGGTATGGGTTGGGGGACTTCACTCTACAGATTTAGTCAGAAACAACGCTACAAAGACTGGCTGTAAGGAAGCAAGTAAGGCTATAGAGCACTTGCCTACTGTCCAGGTAGTCTAGGTTCTACGCCCAACACTTGATAAAATGAAGCACGGAAGTAGCACTATCCCTCTCTGGATGCATTACTGAAGTTGTGGGACACAAAGGAATAGCGATTCCTTGTCTGCCTGCTTTCCATTTTGGCTCGTAGAGAACACATGTGGTTGTTGGTGGGTAAGCACAGCTTGCCACCTACCAGCTAGTGGATAGCCTCAGCTTGTAGTTCTTTAGACTCTTGACATCTGATATGAATGCGCCAATCTGGTAAATGCCTTTTCTCTTTCCCGACAAGAGCACAGATGAGTATACTCTGCAGTCAGAATCTGTGTCAGCCTCCATCTTCTCAGTGATTTCAGCAGCACAGGGCCACGCCCCCTTTCACTTGGTGAGCATTGCGCTGCTGTGCCACACTGGTCCTGTCGTCCAATTGAACTCAAAGGTCAGAAACATGTACCTTGGGTACCTGGAAGTGTTCTTGAGTTGAATGTTACACTGCAAGAGTTTAAGGACCTGCTCAGCTGCACTGTTGTGCATAGGGACTGATTCAGAGAGTGACACCTTTCTCTTCCTTGCACCTAAGACTGGGAATGGCTCACAGCATTGCATTAGACTAGGTGTTCCATGTGAGCGTTCACTCTGCCACACTTTCTGATGAGCCCAACAGCCAAGTTTGAGGAGGGGACAGATAAGGTTCTTGTGTGTGAGCATGCTTGCGACCTGTACCATAACAAATTTAATGGTGTTTGAAGGCTCTATGACAGACCAGGATGCGGATAATAGTTGTGGAATCCTTGATGATCACAGTTAAGGTTGAACATCAACTCACTACAGTTAAAAGAAGTCTGCAGCAACAACAAAAAAAAAGGCCAACAAATGGGTCCTCAGGAATAAAGACTTAGGCAGATAAAGCACCCCCACAGTAGAGTATCTGGAGGAGAGAAAGAAAACAATAACAACAAAGAGAGGACTGGGAGCTGGCTCAGTGCTAGAATGCTTGCCTACTATGCATAAGGATAGAAGTTTGATTCCCAGTATTGCAATAAGATTAATAAAAGATATTGAGGCATCCATCCTTTGACCCACTAATCCTTAAGAAAATAAGGCCCAAAATGTCATTAAAAGAAAAGGTAATACATTTAGACAATGGAGTATCACTCAGCTTTAAAAAAAAATATGAAACCACGAATTTTCAGGCAAATGGATAGAACTAGGAAAAAATCATCCTGAGGGAGGTATCCCAGCTCCAGAAAGACAAATTGGTATGTATTGGCTTATATGTGGATATTAGCTGTTAAGTCAATTATAACCAAGCAACAATCTGTAGAACCACAGAGTCACAGTGGTTAGGTATAGAGTGATGGAATTGGCAGTGGAATGCAGAGAAACCTTGTTTAAAAAGGGAAAAAGAATAGATAGTTATGGATGGATGTGTAGGAGTGTGGGTCCCTTGTTCTGTCCTGCCTGGCTCCTGGCCACTGGCTAGCTTATACCCAAAATAATTACACAGAAACTGTATTCATTGAAATACTGCCTGGCCCATTATCTCCAGTCCCTTATTGGCTAACTCTCACATATTGATTCAGCCCATTTCTAATAATCTGTATTCACCACGAGGACATGGCTTACTGGCATGAGTCTAACCAGCGTCCATCTTGGGCAGGAGAAGCATGGCGTCTGCCACACTTCCCTTCTTCCCAGCATTCCCCTGTCTACTCTGCCTACCTGATTTCTGTCCTATCAAAAGGCCAAGGCAGTTTTCTTTATTCAACCAATGAAAGCAATACAAATGCAGAAGCACCTCCTACACCATTGTTGGGGCCAGATAATGCCGCAAAACAATCCCACACCAGTTTTGATTAAAAGGGGTTATTTATTGGAGGGGAAAAACTTACAGAACACCGTCCTACACCACAGTCCTCTTGTTGCAAACAGGAAACAGAGAGTCTAGCAGTCTGAATGGGAGCTGGAAGCAAGAGAACAGCGGAGGGTTGCTGCCACTTTTTAAAATGAAAGAAACCATGCTCCAGTGGGCTGGTATCTTAAAGGCTATTGGCTGAAGGAGCAGAAGGAGCTCCCACAGCATGGATGGGCGACTGTAAAGGGAAGATCAAGTGAGGAAGAGGAAAGGAGAGGAGGTTGTGGGAGGGAATATGGGAGAGACAGCTGAAATGAAGGGTTATTTGTGGACTAGTATAGAAACATAATACAGTAGAAGCTTCCTAAAATATATAAATATATGAAGGCAATCTAAATGAAATTGTCAAGTAATGGGAAGAAAGTGTCCTAACTGACCATTTCTTATCACCAAATGAAGCTTCCAATACTAGAACTGGGTTTCATCCAATTGAACTGTTGGCTAAAACAAACAACCCAGGCTGTTGTCAAGACTGCAGGCGGAGTTTTCCATCTAGACCACTGATCAGCTCTGTTTTGTCAGTTGCTCCCCAAATAATCACACAGAGATTTATTGTTACTTTTAAATGCTTGGCCAGTAGCTTAGGCTCATTTTTAGCTGCTCTTATAATTTAAATTAACTCATTTCTATTACTCTATGTGCTGTCCCAAGGTTTGTTTACCTTATGTATGTACATCCCATCCTGTTTGCTCTGTGTCTCCTGGTGTCTCCTCCAACTCTACTCTTCTCCTCCCCAGCATTCTCTCTGGCCCAAAAATCCTGCATAGCCCTTAGTCAATCAGCTTTTTATTAGCAATAAGAACAACATATCTTCACAGTGTGCAGAAGGATTATTCCACCGTACAAGGCTATGGTTTCCTTTCCACAAACTGACAACAAAAAACAATTATTGAAGATAACACCTACACAATGAATATAGAGGAGTCAAACTGGTACTTACATAGAGCCTTCACCCCTACTTTCTAGCACCTCTGATACGGGAAAGAGAAACATAAACAGCAACCCAGCCACAAACCCTTTCATCTAACAATGCTGCCCTGCCTGCCAAATATGCTAGGGTAATGGTGGCAAAGCTCGTGAGAGTAACCAACCAATATCTAATTTGAGGACCCATTCAAATGGAACCCATACTCGACATTGCTTGAATGACCAAGAACCAGAGACTAATAGCCCAGGGACCTAGAATAAAACCAAATACTACTATTTTACTATTGGCTGAACAAGCTCCCCCCTTTTTTTCTGGATTCGGGTCCCTGCTTCCAGTGGCTCTACTAAGGGAATGTAGCAATAAGATGACTCCTAATGGCATTCTGTCATGCTCATAAATCACTGCCTTGCTCAGCCATCATCAGAAAAGCTTCCCCTGCAGCAGATGGGAATAAATACAGCAAGCAAATCACAACTGAACAATGTGTAGAGTGAGAGACCTTGGAACACTTAGCCTTAAATAGGATGTCTCTATCCAAGCCCTCCCCTCTGATCTCAGCGATGCCCAAGAAAGAGGCAGCAGAAAGAGCGTAAGAGCTAGAGGGATTGGAAGACAGCTAGAAAGCGTTTCTGAGCTAGTGTGGGACTTTTTTTAAGTGTTGGTTCCACGGTATCCCTTTTGTTTCCCTTTCCTGTCCTACTGTTCTAGCTAAGACTTTAAGCACTATATTAAACAAGAGTTGAGAGAGTGGACACTTTGTTACTGATTTAGTAGAGATACTTTGACTTTTTCTCTCTTTAGCTTCATGCTGGCTATAGGTTTGCCATATATGACCTTTGTTATGCTGAGATATGTCCCCTAAGTTCCTAATCTTTTCAGGATATTGTTGGGTTTTTGTCAAAAGCCTTTTTATTGAAACTATGAAATTTCTATCCTTGAGTCCATTTATTACATTAATTGATTTGCATATACTGAACCATACTTGGATCTTTGGATGAAATCAACTTTATCATAATAAATGATGCTTTTGATGTGATCTTGAATTCAGCAAGTATTTTGTTGAGAACTTTTGCGTCTGTGTCCACCAGAGAGATCGGTCCATAAATTCTCTCTCTCTCTCTGTCTCTCTCTTTCTCTCTCTCTCTTTCCCCCTCTCTCTCTTCTCTCTCTTTTCTCTCTCTGTCTCTCTCACATGTATGTGTGTGCAATTTTCATATCAGGCTAATACTGGCTCTGTTAAGAGAGTTTGTGAGCATTCCTTCCTTTTCTATTAAGTGGAGTCATTTGAGAAGGACTGGTGTTAGTTCTTTACTAGTCTGCTAGAATTCAGTCATCAGTCCACCTGGGCCTGGACTTCTGCTATCTGACAGAGTATTTCTATTATTATCTGACAGAGTATTACTATTATTATTGCTCCAGTTCTATTCTAACATTTGCTTCAACTATTTTTCTCCTTGAAGTTTAGGTTTTCCCTTTAGTAAATTGTCCTGGTGAGGGAGAGAAAGCACAGATTTTTTGGGTTTTCTTTTTTTTTTTTTGCCAGTGTCCATTTGGGCTGGGAACCCTTCTGTTATATGGCAATGTGAGGCTTAAAAATTATGCCACTAACTTTCATTTTTCAAAGGAGTCTTTAAAATTACATCATAGTCTTACATAATTTAATGAGTCAAATACTGAAGTTTTTTAATGTATAGGATATTTTGCTTACATGTATGTCTGTGTCTACTTGGAAAAGTATGTCTGATCACCTAGAACTGGAGTTACAGATGGTTGTAAATGGTTACATGGGTAGTGGAAAGCAAGCCCTGCCTCGCTAGAAGGGCAACCAGTGCTCTTAACTGTTCAGCCAACTGTACCTCAAATACTTCAGTTTTTTGTTGAATAAAGTTGATGCATAGTTTTAATTTCTAAGTTCATGAAGAGCTCTTTAGAGACAGATCATTGCAGAAAATTCTCACAGGTGAAGTAAATTCTAAAGCCTCTTTTATTTTAGCATGCTGACATTATTTGGTTTCATGACCATGCAAATATTTTCTAGATGTCCATTGAAATTAGAAGGATAGTTCTTCTATCTATCAGCTAATGACATTGTTACAAGGCAACAATGTGATGTTGAATCACCAGGGTGCTAGCACCAGAAAGAGCTGGGCTGTACCCTTTGAAGTTTTAACTGTGGTATGTTTGCTATTGTCTTTAAGCATCCCTGTGCTCAGAAGAGCAATGGGGGATAATAGCATCACAGCCCCCTAGGATTTTTGTGAGATAGTCTGTGGGATAACGCATGCATGCCACTTAGACTCTTCTCACATTGTTAACCTGGGGACTCTTGTGTGCATTATAAAGACAACACAGGCATCACAGGTCAGGTACAAGGAGTACCAAGAGATTCTGGCTCATCACACAAGCTTGGTGCCTATAAAGGGTGTTCCTCAAATATAGCCAGGTGGGAACCCAGGTCCTTGCTGTTCTTCAGTCCCAGTTACCATGCTGAGCCTGTCATCCAGCCATAAAAGGACACATTTGTTTAGGATGATATCCCGCATGCTTAAGGGCAGGGAATTGAAAGGGTTTTGTTTTGTTTTGTTTGCTTTGTTTGTTTGTATGTTTTGAGACAAGGTCTCTCTACATAGTTCTTGTAATGATCTGTCCTGTCCCTTTAACCCTTTAAGAGACAAGACACACACACATACACACACCCATTCCCCAAGGCAAGCTGATCTTCAGCTTCCAGCCTGAGTCTCTTCCTTTCTCTCTCTCTCTCTCTATAAGAGGCAGCTTCTGTCTTTCCCTTCTCCCCTTCCTTTCCATAACCCACTAAAAAAAATCCAACCTTACTCTCACTCTGCATGGCTTGCCTATTCATGTTTCTGTCTCTCACCTGCAGTGTAGCTCCCTGCCCCCCGCCCCCACCAACCAGCTGCCTTCGAAGACCTGAAGACCTGTGGCACAGTCTATCCATCTCAGTCTCATGGTCCACAGACCACTCGGGGGCTCCTGCCTGGGACCCGGCTGCCTTCGTGGCCTGCCATGGTCTCAGGACCTGCTGCCTGCTGCCTGTCGCCATTCAGGAACCTGTGGTGTGGTCTCATGGCCCGCTGCCCACTGCCGCTGCTTGGTGACCTGCAGCATTTCTGCCACTGCACCCCTCAGGGAACCTACAGCATTTTAGTTTTACCATAACAGTTCTGACTATCCTGGAACTCACTACGTAGACCACACTGGCTTTGAACTCACAGAGATCTGCCTGAGGGCTGGGATTCAAGGCCTACACCACAAAGCTTGGCAAAGGGAATTCCAAGAGTATTCATTTGCACTCTTTAGTAACAGTCATACACTATGCTTGCCACTACTTTTACTCTTCAGTTGAGGACTGTAACTTATTGACATGCATGTGTGCGTCCATGCATGCCAAGGACTTAATACAAGCTGAGAGTGAACTCTGCCAGGAGCTGGGCCCCCAGCCTTTTTTAAAAAACCCTTTCAAAACAGGATGTTAGAAATGTATCTCACCCTTTCCTTTAAGTCAGCACAAAGGGGGACCTCCTGGGTGGCATGTGACTTTTGCATATTCATGCCTTCCAAACACTGGGTTTTCAGGATTTGTCTTTTCTAACTGAAGATGAAATTGTAGAAGGAGTGGGCAGTTCCTGGCTTTCTGACACCCACCATTTGTTTTTACAATGTCATTTCGGGGTCTACACTTCAGGATGGTTGGTTCCTTTGATGTAGCAAGTTTATGGGCTTTGCCAGATTTTGTGTCTAGTAGGGGGCTTTTCATGAGAATTCTCAAGTGAAGATTCTCTAGGTCCCTTCTATGCCGTAGTGTCGACAACATGACCAGAGGGCCAGTGACACAAATGAAACCTCTATAATTTATGGTTTAAATATAATTCATGTTCTTTTAATGTTTAGCTGATTCCTGCTAAGAAATCTGTGTGTGTGTGTGTGTGTGTGTGTGTGTGTGTGTGTGTGTGTGTGTGTGTGAAGGTGGTGTAATAGCAAAAATCATTGCGGATTTGTTTAAGTGATTCCCAAAGACCCTTATGTTGAAGGTTTGGCTCCAACCCTGTGGTGCCAATGGGAGGCGGAGTCTATTTGAAGAAGTGAGGTCATTAGACATGTGTCTTGGATGGATGTTGTGTTCCACCCTGCCCCTCCATTCTCTGTTTTCTATATCACCTGCTCCCATCATGATAAAATTGTCCTACCATGGGCTCAAAAGCAATAAGAACAGTGACCATGAACAAAAACTTTTGCAAATGAGGCCAAATCTCTCCTCCCCACACGTTGATCTTCTCTGGTGTTTGTCATGGTGAAGAGAAACTACAGATGGGTATGTGATATTATTCAGCAATTAAATGAAAGACTGATGTGAGAATAGGCCTGTGTCCTTAGTAGAGAAGTGCACATGCCAATTAAGGAATTTCTTTATATGTTTTGTTTCAAATCCTAAACTTTGATTTAGAGTCATGTTACACAAATCACTAGAGAAGTTCACTTTATCATTCAAAGAATATTGAGTTTTGGAAGTGACATATGACCAAGTAGCATGTCTGGCATTTTCTTTAGTTTTGCAAAAACTGAATGTAGATTATGTTATTAATTGCCAACTATTATCTTGTTAAAATTTTCTGACTCGTTGGTACTGCTATGTAAAATGATATCAATCACTTCTGGGCAAGGTAGGAATGATTTGGTTTTATTTAAATCAGCGTCTCGGAAAGAAATGGCAGATTTCAGGTATTTCTATAATTTTCATGTATTTAATGGATTACATATGATGTTTGTTTGAATAATCACTGTTCATTTGATTGCCATTTAACTTTTTTTTTCCCTTGCAAAATACTCTGCGAGTTTGTTGTTCTTATATCCAGAAGGTCAGTCTACAACTAAGAAATAAACCAATGATATGCAGGGCAGCCCAGGAGCAGCGCCAGCCATCAGTCACCAGGGGTGCTGTATGCCACCTCCAGGGCCTCTGGCACCACTGGACCCTTGGGAACGTGTGTATTGTGGAGGGTTTGGCATCCTGGAGGCCAAGGCCTCCTAAAGGGAGGTGTTTTGCCCACAGATTTGGATACTATATCTGAGTGACCCTTCTCATTGATGTGATAAGCTACTATCATCTAACTCTGCTGCCAAGTGCTTAGGGACAGAGCTGGCGAGGAAAAGGAGGAGAGAGGTTGTTTGAAAGACTAGAGAAATTGGTATTCACGTCTGTCACCATCTTGGCCTTAACCCTGCATTTTTATGTCTTTGTCTGTCTGGTAAAGGTCAAAGCACTTTTTACTTGACGTAAAAAATGCTTCCCAGGGGAGATGGCTGCATCCATTTCTGAAGATGATTAATGCTCTCAGGGCCCAGAACTGTTGCTGAAGAGTCTGGGCTACAGCTTCAGAAGAAATGGGATGTGCTTTTGAAGCCATCTAAATGGCTTCGAGGAGGGTAAATCTCAAGTTGATTTTCTTTTTTAGAGAAAGAAAAGCCTGTGGTTTGGCAATGAGAAATAGTTAATCTATTCTAGATCCGTGAGTAGGGACTTGGTTTGTGGGCAGAGAAGTATATATGTGGACAGGAACAATGAAGAGAATTGTGTGATCTATTGCTAGGATTTGTTTGCAAAGAACAGAAGTCAGTAGAGTTAGTTTAAGCAGACAGGGATTTGTGACAGGATATGAAATGGTTTTCAGACACTGGGAAAGACTGGAAAATCAGATTCCAGACTGATCCTTTAAGAACACAACTCATTGCCGCCCTGAAGAACCCACCAAGCTGTTGCCTCTTCTCTAATTCAGCAGGCATCAACCAAGCAGGCAGTGACAGCCAACACATCTATCCGCAGAACCTTACCACCTGCCAGAATGAGGCACCTGACAGTTCACCGGCATAATGCTGAAACCTCTGTGGGTTTCTGCAGTTGGTGCTGATGCTCCAAAAGCTGCCCTGCCTAATGACTGTATCACCAGCAAACGACTTTCACAGGCTGGGCTTTCAATCCCCAACAAAGCCAACTAACAGATACAGCCATCCATCATGGCGTGCCTTGTGCACTCCTGTAGAAGTCAGCTGCCAGCAAGCCATGCTTGTCAACAGACATGAGATGTTCACTCTGCTCCTGCTGTCGTGGTGCCGTGGTTTGCCCTTCAAAGGTCCCTCAAAGGCCCAGAGGGTAGTGGTATTTGTTTGCTTGCTTTAAAGTTTTTGTCTAAATCTTGGTGCTATTGGGAAGATGTGGAAATTTAAGGAGCTAGAATCTATCGGGTGGTCATTAGAGAAATGTCCATGAAGTGGGATCTCCTTCCTTTCCTTTCTTTCTTATGTTCAAGTCATGAGTAGCTTCCTTTCCCACATGTTCCTGCTATGGAACACTGTCATACTACAGACCCAAGGCAACAGCCAATCCACTGTCTCCTGAAAACCCCTATTTTGTAAGCTGGTTATCTCAGATGATTGTTATAGTGCATGGGACATGGGGACCAAGTCACCAGGGAATCCTAGGTGCAAGAGATACAGGGAAGTATCGTAAGAACGCTCCAGGACTCTACCTCTCAAGGCATGAGGCACACTAGAAGGATGTTGTCATGGATGTTGATTTATTCAAATTGTTCACACTAACACTTCCCCCTGGTATCTGTCCCAGCTAATTTTGGCTGTCAACCTGGCAACATCTGGAATCAACTAAAATGTAAGCTGCCGGGTCTGCCTGTGAAGGGTTTTCTTGGTCAGATTATCTGAAGCAGGAAGACCCAACCTAAATGTGGGCAGTACCTTCTGGTGACACAAGGATAAAAAGACAAGGAGAAAGAAAATTGTGCTTTGTCTGCTTGTCTTCATCTCCACTGGCAAGTCCATCTATACTGTTGCTGCAGCCTTCCTTCATCATTATTAAAATTAGCTTCTCTGGGGTTCCAGCACAGACTGAAGACCAGCAGCTCTCCAGGAATCCTCCAGGCTTCCAGAACCAAATTGGCGCTGCTGAGCTATCCACCCTGAAGGACTGAACAACTATTGGATTCTCATTCTCTCCACTGTGAGGAAGCCACCGTTGGACTACCAGACCACATCTTGTTAGCCACTCTAATAAATCCACTTTTAATGTATAATAAATACACATTTTAATGTATTTAAATGTGTTCATTTTATCAGGTCTGTTCTTTTAGAAAAACTTAACATAGTATCCTTAAACATGTGAGCATTAATTATCACTTATTTAAAATTGGTGCTGGGCAGTGGTGGCACACACCTTTAATCTCAGCACTTGGGAGGCAGGAGCAGACTAATCTCCCAAGTTGAGGCCAGCCTGGTCTATAAGTAAGTTCCAAAGCAGCCAGGACTACACAGAAAAACCCTCTCTCAAGAAACAAAACAAAACAAAAAAAGAAAGAAAAAGAAAGGAAGAAAAAAATTGGTGCTTATTTCTTCTCTTGAGACCAAAGTTCCATGAGCCACTATGTTGTTTTTCTTTTTTTGTTTGTTTGGTTTTTTTTTTGTTGTTTTGTTTTTTCGAGACAGGGTTTCTCTGCAGCTTTTGGAGCCAATCCTGGAACTAGCTCTTGTAGACCATGCTGGTCTCGAACTCACAGAGATCCACCTGCCTCTGCCTCCCGAGTGCTGGGATTAAAGGCGTGCGCCACCACCGCCCGGCTGTTATTTTTCTTATAAGTTGTTCATTGTAGTCTATGTTCTGTGTTCCTAGTTTATATATAATCCTTCTTGAAATGCTGTAGATAAGCCCAGATCTCTACTCCTCTTTGTACAAGGCACCAATCCTATCATGGGTGCCCCCCATATGACTCCACCTCACTCTAGTTAATGCACAGATGTCCCATGTCCATATATAAACTTGAGGGCTGCATTTCTAGCATGTGAACTTGAGGAACACATTCAAATCCTAGCAGTTCTGTTCTTAAATTTATTTCCTTCTTATATATCTCCATCAGCAGGTGGAAATTACTAGAACAATGTGCAATGCTGGACGATCCAGAACCACTTGCAGCCATGCTTGGGATCCCCAGGCCAGTGTTAATAAATTAGAGCAGTTACCTGACGTGGCCTCAGACCATCCCTGAGTGACAGTTCCAACAGCTATAGACAGCAAAAGAAGGTCTGATGAGGCAGAGGACTGAGGCCTCTCACAAGGCAAAGCTTAGCTAGATGAGTTCCTCACGGTCAGATATAGTACTCCACCTCAAAGCTCCTAAACCTCCCCGGACCAACAGTCACAGGTCAACAAGGGACAAACAAATGATGTACTTAGAAGCAGTGTGTCCCCTCCAGACAGAGCCACCAGGCTGCATGCCCTCTCTCACTCAGGGTAGTGTGGTATTGAGTTTTATCAACAGAGGATCAAAACTAAGGGTGCTCTTTCAGAATGCAGGGCTGGGGTGGAGCCCAGCAGTAAAGTCATTGAGTAGCAGATCTGAGATCCTGAGTTCTCAGCCTAGCATTGCAATAACAGACAACAAAAACAAAAATATTGAAATGGGGTTAGATTCAAACAGATGGGTGGACTCGGTTCACAGAGGTAAAGGTGGAGAGGGCAGGCATTGTGCTTGCTGGTGCCCACACCCACTTCCTGTTTGATGCTATCTACAGATGTGTCAATCCCTTTCCCAGGCTGGTAGGGGCTTCCCACAGCGACCATCACGTGGGGTGCAGGTGCAGTACTGTCTGATATTCTAAGTTTTGGAACAGAAACTCAAGGCCTAGGTTTGTTTTTTTGTTTTTTGTTTTTTTTATAATGACTCAGAATGTTTGGAAATTCTAGTGGATCCAACTAAACATGTCTGCAGAAAGAATGCGACCAGCAAGGCTGCCAGGATGCAACCTCTGGGTGAAAAGCCTGTCTCTTCAGAGGGCAAGGCAGAACCAGACCTGCTCATGGAAAGCCCCTAGCAGACTTCACAGGGAAACTCCCACTCCATGGAGGCTGACAGCCTAGCACTAACTCCATCCACAAAAGCCTCAGCCTCAGGACGCATGACAAGCCAGCGCATTGCCTTGTAAGGTCGTATCTGCTGTTTCTGGTGCAGATGTGGCTGAGAATATACAGACAGGGAGCAAGCACACAGCTCGATGTTCCTCTGCACTGGCAGACACCCTGCACCATGCAGGCTGCCAACAGCCAGGAGCTGTACAACTCTGAGACCCACAGAAACAATAGGAGCTCTTGCCACCATGTGCAGCCTCTCTCTATGCACTGCTCACTGCTTCAAGACAAGGCAAAGGAAAGTGACAACATTGTCCCAACTGTCCAGGGACACATTCCAAACCCCAGTGGGCCATGGAAACTACAGAGACAGCTGAGTTCTCTTTCTGTCTATGTATATGTATGATGAAGTTTAACAGCGCTATAGCAATGGCCTACAATCTGAAACAACTATGGGGATGTAAGCTACCTCTCAACATCTTTGTGCACTTTATCTTTTTTAGTTAAGGAAAACTTTCTGGCTTTCTCTTCGCCAACTGGAAATTGCCCAGATCAGTAAGTACCCTGGTGCCTTGGAATCACCATTATGGCAAATAAGTTATTGGATGGATGATGGCATGCCATTTAGCATTGAGTGCCCCAAAGTTCCTCAAGGCTCATGAACCTCTGTGGAAGAGGATATAGAAAGCCTATAAGAGTCAAAGGTGATGGATGACTCCATGGAAACTGGGTTTTCCAGATACCACAGGACTGATGCACATACGAAGCCACAGAGGCCAAGGCAGCATGTATAGGCCCTGAACAGGTTCAAGCCAGGTGGGCTTGCAACACTGAGATAGGGAACTGAACACAGGTCCTCGTGCAGAACCAAGAGACAATTTGCAATTGATACCCACTGCCAAAGGGAAAATCCGTTTTATCCAATGAAGTGTCAATATGTATATCAACGACACTCCAAGACATACCCCATTTCCAGGAGTTTACATAAAATGAACCCCAAGGAGTATGTTTTGTAGATTTTTTTCATTTTATTTTGTTTTGGATTTTTTTGTCATATTGTTTATTCTTATTTTAATTTGTATGTGTGTGTGTTTAAGAAAAAGAACAAGAAGGAGAGAATCTTGAAACACCATAGTTGGGGGACAGAAAAGACATATTTAAAACATATTGTACTAAAAAATTTAAATAAAAATATATAAAGAAGGAAAATAAATTACTGGAACATGATCACTATGACACTTCAACAGTCTGACAACAAAAGTAGATAATTGTGTAAACTGGGGGCAAGATTGCTTTAAGATAGGGTTGAAGACAAGGTTTTCATTGTAGATATGAGGGAGAGCATAGCCAGAGGCATCTGGAAGAGTCCAGAACAGAGAGAGAAAATAGTAAACTGAACCAGGCCATGTGAGTGGGATGGGGAAAGAGAGTGAAGACAACGGAGACCAAGAGAGCAGGACAAGAGAGTCCAAGAGAGGAAGACAAAAGAGAGAATGCAGATGGGCAACGGTGGTGCCCATCTTTAATCCCAGCACTCAGGAGGCAGAGGCAGGCGAATCTCTGAGTTAATGGCCAGCCTGGTCTACGAGAGCTAGTTCCAGGACAGGCTCCAAAGCTACAGAGAAGCCCTGTTTCAAAAACGAAAGAGAGAGAGAGAGAATGCATTGATGAAATGCTAGGGTTATATAGGAACAAGAAACTGGGGAGGGAAGGGAAGTTTAGGGTAGGGAGTGGGGTGAGAAGAACTGAGAAGAGCTACCAGGATTTGTGAGACTGAGTGAGCCTGGGGGCCAACACCCACTTTGTTATGCTAATAAGCACCACAGATAGCCATTTGTCCCTTCTGACAGTGATGAGGAAATGGCTCCTTTGGTAGGGAAACAGGCCTCAGGATTTGGAGGAGTGGAGTTTTGGACCTGACATTCCAGCCTTTTGCTAGTGGTAAGGTAACATAATCTCTTCTATAACTGCTTCTTAGCTAATTGGGGTGTCACTATCAGGGCCCAGCAAAGCTGGAATGCCAGTCAAAGCCCAGGAGTAGGGAGAGGAGCGCAGTCTAGGGATGCCTGTCTTGCTCACTGCCTGGGTTCTGTGGGGCCACCTGGAGCTAGCTAAGTGCAGGCCACTTTGGAGAAGTCTAGAAAGCTGGTCCAAACAGGGGCTCAAGCTGGCAGAAATTTACCAAAAGCGTTTGGTTTATACCGACTTTCAGCAAGTTCAGGGCTTGCTTGTTCTGAAGGGTGACCAGGGCTGGCAAATCGCAGGTGGTTTTGGAGCAGTTTGTTGTCTGTAGTTGATTAGAAATCCGCTGGGACAGATACAGACTAGGGACAGAAGGTAAAGTTAAGGAGCTTATGGGAAAAATCTTTATTGTGGGTGTATATTTGAAACTTCCAGGACTGTAGTCCTGAAAGCTGCAGTGGGGGAGGCATTCCCCAAGACCAGGGGAAGCAGAGAGACAGCTCACCTGCAGACTGGGAAGCTTAAGCTGTTGATTGACAGGAGTACTTATCCGGAGTCCAGTGATCAATGGATTAAAGTAGTGATTCCCTAAAATTTACATAATTTTTTAAGTTTATAAAAAGTGATAAAAGTTATAAATATATTAGCATTACTACTACTGTATGTAATTTGCACTGGAATCCTCATTGTGGAAAAAACAATTAACAAGTGCCTGTAAACATCTGGAATGCACTCCATCGTAGTAACAAAAGCTTGCACACCCAAAAAATGATTCTGAGTTAAAAGCATGAGCATTCTTTCCTCTGTCCAGAGGGGATAGATAGATAGATGATAGATAGATGATGACAGATAGATAGATAGATGATGACAGATAGATAGATAATAGATAGATGACAGAGAGATGATAGATTGATAGACAGTTAGATGATAGACAGATGATAGATAGATAAAACAAAGATGTTTTCAGCATAGTGAGAAGCACTTTTAAGTCTATTCTTAGAAAGCAACCAAAAGAAATTTAAAATTTTGAGCTTGTGACTATGATAATAGCAGTCAGTGCATTACCAGGGCTGTATTAATAGCTTATCAGAACTCCATTGATTAATGTTAAAACTCTGAACTTTTAAAGTCTTAATATAACAATAGCATAGCAAGAGTTAAAGAAACCTGAAACATTACTCATTTTTATATACTGTCTTAATTAGAATTTCTATTACTGTGACAAAACCCCATGGCCAAAAAAGATTTATTTGACTTATACTTCCATATCACCCGCTGTTCATCATTAAAGGATATCAGGATAGGAACTCAAACTGGGCAGGAACCTAGAGACAGGCGCTGATACAAAGGCTATGAGGGGTACTGCTTACTGGCTTGCTCTTCCTGGCTTGCTCAGTTCTCTTATAGAACCAGCCCAGGGATGACACCACCCACAATAGGCTGAGCCCTCCCATCAACTGCTCCCATTCTCAACCGAGGCTCCCTCCTCTCTGATGACTCCAAATTACATAAGTAGTAATCAGGACACACACCTTAAATCACTTCCTCAGACTTTCACAACTTGCATTTACACACATTCAATTACTTTCTTGGCTCCTTACATAACTTACAAAACGTAAGCTACGTGAACTTCTATTTTCCCATTTATTCATTTACCACAAAACACAGGCAGTTGATTGCTGAGAACAGTCATTGCAAAGCAAGTTCCTTTAAATAAAGGAACAGTGAAGAGTGACTTTGAAACCTGCTTTGTGAGCTTATCTCTATCATTGTGGGTTCAGACAGGTGGATTTTGACGGCTATCTACTGAGTATACCTGATCTCTGCAGATTTTGATGGCTATCTACTGAGTATACCTGATCTGTGACAGATTTTGACGGCTATCTCCTGACTATACCTGATCTCTGATGGATTTTGACAGCTATCTACTAAGTAAACCTGATTGTAAACAACTTTGCTTGTTTTTAGTTATCTGCTTCAGGCTTAACCTTGAAAACAGGAAGCTAAATAAAGCTTGTTCCTGGAAATGCATTCCATTTGCACATTTGCATAGGTGTAAGCACGTTAAGAATCTGATCATTTACAAGGCGGCTGACCTTTAACTTGCATGCCTTAATTATTTTTAACAGCTTCAACGAGTTAGTTTTTTATAAGATTAGGATATTACAGTTTTATTAAGTTTGAACCTTTAAAATTTTGAGTTAAAGATTTAATTAAAGATCATTAGCATCAAAATAAATTTTAAGCCACAAGTACAGTTCCTAGAAAGACTGGGAACCCATAGTTTCCTGATCCTTTCCCAGTGCACCATTACAGAACATCAGTTTCTTGTGTGACTCCGTTTATTCAAATAGCTAGAGCTTAACAAGGTTAGCAAAGACTAGATGTATTCATCAAGTCAATTACTGTTGACCTTGGAAATTTATAAAACTTATTTATCAAATATACCTTATTTATCAAATGTATGTTGTTTCTTTTCTAAAACTTTTTAGAAACCTGGTGTTGAACATTGCTAGCAAGGACTTAAGTGGTTAGATATACTTTCCTAAGTCCATTTCTGTTCTGTTCATCTGAGTATTAACTAAACATGTTGTTTCTTATCTAAAATTTTTACTCTCAGAACAAAAATCATTATACAAAAAAACCATTCTAATCCAAAATATCTTGGTGATTTGCTGTTGCCTCCTCCGACTAAAAGGAGATACAACGCTAAGCAGAGGACCCAGTAGAACTAGGAAGTTTTATGTGTTGCCTTAGTTGGTTTACACCGCATGTGTTGTAGAATATTATTTTAAGGTGTGCTACTTTTTTTTATGCTCTGGAACGTTTGTTTAACGATACAAGGATGTGTTTGATTAAATAAAATTTACCTGCAGTCTGGAGGCTGAGTCAGCAACTCCAGATTGTGGTAGGAAGGAACTGAGTGGGGAAGGGCTTTCAAGGAGGGTCAAGGAGAAGCTCAACCTCTGAATCCTGAGCTCTTTAGAGGGACAGAGATTTAGTTAAGTTCCCTCCATAACTCTGAAAGAGTCGATGCCCTCCTGCTGTGGCTCTTGTAGAATTGCAGTTGCTGATCGGACGGCCTGGCTGTGGATTTTTTAATCCTTTTGGCAGCCACAATTTAAAAAAGAGGACACATGATCTTCTTAATCAAGATGGTGGTGAAGTTACACGACATGTACTTTCTTTTAACCTTAATAAGGATGACTGCCAGTCACAGGGTTGCTTCCATCAGCTAATCCACATGCTAGTTGGTCCTAGGTGAGCCATCAAGCACACAACCTCCACCCCTTTTGTCTTAAACAAGAATTGAATCCAAGTTGCATATACATTATGCTGTAGCAAATCTATTTTTCCTAACAAGAGTTGAATCACATAATTACATATATGTTGTCTCAAACCCAGGACAAATGGCAAATAAGGTGCTTATTTAACATAGCAAAGCAGACCTAGATATTAGGTTCTCCATCATCCCTCAGTCCCTACCTGCTACAGGGTCCTTCTGGCTGGCATATCAGATCCCCTACCCTAAACTTCTCCAGCCCAGGGGCTGGGCTACTCTTTCCCCAGCTGCCCTCCCCTATATAAGGCAGCCATTCTGGTTAGCATGTGTTTATTACCCTTCACTCTCCTGGATCTCCCCTCTCCCATCCCCCATTGCCTCATGTGACCCAGTTCAGGGTCCTGCTCACCCTGGACTCTCCCAGACACCCCTGCCTCTGGCTTCTCTATCTAGAAGTCAAGTCCCTTTGCTCCTTGTTTGTTTTCCTTTTCATTCACTATATAGTAAGCTGTAGCAAATTAAGGTTACCTATGTAGAGATTTTTAAACTATCAATCTATTGCTACAAGTTTTTGTTTTGAGACAGGGTTTTTCTGTGGCTTTGGAGCCCTGTCCTGGAACTAGCTCTTGTAGACCAGGCTGGCCTCGAACTCACAGAGATCCGCCTGTCTCTGCCTCCCGAGTGCTGGGATTAAAGGCGTGCGCCACCATCGCCCAGCTTGCTACAAGTTTTAAGCTAAGATTTTGTTATAGATTTTTATGGATTTTAATCATACCCAATTACTTTACAAATTCTGAGATAACGAGTTTATATAATAGTCCTATGAGATTTATTTTTAGAGCAGAGAACAAAGAAATCATACAGATAAAAGATTGTTGACTTGAGACAGGGTTTCTGTGTATAGCTTTGGAACCTGTCCTGTAGACCATACTGGCCTCTAACTCACAGAGATCCGCCTGCCTCTGCTGTAACCAGGTGCACACCTTTAATCTCCATACTCAGGAGGCAGGGGCAGGTGGATCTCTGAGTTCAAGGCCAACCTGGTCTACAAAGTGAGTTCCAAGGCAGCCAGGGCTACACAGGGAAACCTTATCTCAAAAAAGAAAAAAAAAAAAGTGGGAAGTAGAAAAGTCTCAGTGATAAAAGAATTTTGGGATCCTTTGCTTGTCCAGTTGCAGAAGCTGTCACAATCTGAAGAATTTGAAAATCAAGCAGGCCATTTTTGTGGCCATTGAGCTGTACTGAGGTCAAGGCTTTCATGAAACTTCTGAGTATGAGGAGGAAAAGAGAAAGGGTCTAAGTCCACCAGAGACTTCTAGAGGAGAGTTCTAGAAGGGACCTGAGGGACAGGGGGACAAGGGTCACACACAGGAACTCCACCGGACAGAGGAGTCCAGTACCATAGAGGCTCAGAAGTGTTTCAGGAACTTTCAGACTTAAACAACAGGCTCAAGCAAGACAAAAAGAGAGCAGAGGGCTCCTAGCCAGAGGCAAAGAAACTCTAGCAGGAAGCTGAGAACATGTGGAGCGGGTGAAAGGGAGGACAGAGAGAAAGGTAAGTGTAGGAAAGAGTGGATGTAGGGAGAGACAGTCTTTCTGTTATAAAAAATTAAAAATGCTGCAGGACCCCTGGCAGCAGAGATGCTGTAGGTTCCCAAGCAGTGGTAGCAGGCCATGTGGCGGCAGGCAGTGGGCCCTAAGAGCAGCCAGTCCCAGGCAGAGATGGCTGCCAGTCCCCGAGCAGTGGCTGGTCCCATGCAGGGAGACACGTGGCGGGCGGGCAGGAGTCATAGACATGGGTAGGCACGTCATGTAAAGTTAAATGTTTATTAGGGTTATGGGGGGGGGGAAGAGGAGAAGAAGAGAGACAGAGAGAGAGAGGGAGAAAGAAAGAAGACAGAGGAGAGACAGACAGAAGTGGGGGGAGGGAGAAGTGGGGAGAGAGAGACAGAACCTGCCTCTCCCTAGAGGAAGACAGGAAAGAGAGAACTCTCAGGCTGGAAGCTGAAGATCAGCCTGCCTCAGCAGATGGGGGAGGGACTGGGCGTGACTTTTCTCTTAAAGTGCCAGAACCATAACACTTTCCATAGGACCAGTGTCTGGGTGTCCAGGAGGGCCTAGCTGGCTCCAGGAGCAGAGTGACCGGGAGATGCCCTGAATCACAATGGAGCAGCCTAGCAGTGGGGAGGGAAGGAGCAGCTGGAGACAGCCTCTAGAATGTGAAGTCAAATATGGTGGGTGCAGAAGCCAGCAGGAACAAATGACCCATGCCTACTTTTGGAAAGACAAAGCAGCAGCTTGGTTCAATTAGAGGACAGCCCCTTTGAAGAGGGTCCATTTAGGCCCAAACCAAAAGTTTCGGCAGCTTATGTATCAACTGAGGACTCGACCATTTCAAGGTGTGGCTGAGGGGAATCTGAAGAGTTCAGAGCAGAGAGAGGAAGTAGTAGGCTGACCACGGCCAGTAGACTGAATGTGACTGTGATGGGTAGTGAGGGAGAGAGGGGGAAAGCAAAGGAAAGCAAAAGAGATGACTAAGAGGGCTGGAGAGATGGCTCAGTGGTTAAGAGCACTGACTGCTCTTCCAGAGGACCCGGGTTCAATTCCCAGCACCCACATGGCAGCTCACAACTGTCTGAAGATCCAGTGTCAGGGAATCTGACACCTTCACACCAATGTACATAAAATAAAGTTAAATAAACCATAAAGAATATTTAAAAAAAAAAAAAGAGAGATGACTAAGAGAGAAGCACCCAAGAAAGGAAGACAAAAGAGAGGTCGCATTGCTGAAATGGCAGGGTTGTGGGAATGAGAAGCTGGGGGAGGGAAGCCCACGAACTGGAGAAGTTTAGGGATGGGGTAAAAACTGAGCCAAGCCCCCCAAGGACTTGGAATACTGAGCCTGGGGGCCCAGCATGCACTTTGTTATGCTAATAAGCACCACGGATAGCATTTGTCCCCTCTGACAGTGGTGAGGAAATGGGTAGCAGAAATTGGGGGAGGGGAGCTTCCTTGGACCTGTGACTACTGAGTGATGATCTCAGCATGGACATGCTGGACAAAAGGTTGACTGGGTGGTGGGGGAGGGGGGAAGTTGGAGAAACTGCTCAGCAGTTAAGAGTGTTCACTGTTCTTGCAGAGGACCAAGGTCCCCAGTACTCCCCCTGGACAATTCTTCTAACTCCAGTTCCAGGGACTCCTACTGCCTCTGCTGGCTTCCCTGGGCACTGGCACACATGTGGTGCACATACATGCCATTTATGAATTGTTTATTTCTGGAAGTTTCCATGTGATATTTTTGGACCTCTGTGGAATACTCTCAACACAGTTCCAGAGCAAAGGGGTTCCTCAGATGTTCCAACTCTAGTCCATTTTCAGTCCTGAGTAACCCTGAGTAAGTTAACCTCTTCCTGGCTCTCACAGGCATCCAGGCTAAAAGGGAAGTGCTCCCTGTCTTGACCCTCAGAGGGCACTGCATCTGGTCAGTAGCCCTGGTCCATGAACCAAATGGCTGCAAGGTCAACTGTCAGTGAAAGTTTCCATGATGATCAAGATTGGATTTGGGGGTTCAAAAAAGCAACTCCTATGGGGGAAAACTGCAAGAACCTAGAGCCAAGTCACAGCTGTCCCCAGGGCCAAGTCCAGCAGGAACCCTCTGCAGTCCCTGGTTTCTGCTCCTTGAATTGGAGATTAGAGATGTCACTTGCCCAGCTGAGGCCCCAGGCTCCATCCCAGCACCGCAGAAAGAGACACAAGCTGCCTTTCCCACAACACTGCTGCTGCTTGGGGGTCTTTTAAGTGTCTGGAAACTGCCAGAGACCGGCTCACCTTTGCACTCAGTGGGCCCCTCCCTCCCGCATATGGAAGTGTTAATCGTGGTCCCAGGTCAGCAGCTCACTAAACCAATAAACGCCCCCTTTCTCCTAATCCTCCCTCCCAGATCGCATCTCCCATGAACACCCCACCCCCACCCCCACTCCAATTTCTCAGGGCAAAGCTAAATTACTAACCCCGTGCTTGCCCTGGGGTTAGCCGACCACACAGGAGCCTGGAGCCAGGGATGGCCTCTGGGACTGCGACCCCTTTTGGACCTCCCCTCCCACCAGCTCTGTAGGTGTGGGTAGGTGTGGGAACCCAGGCCTTTAATAGCCCTGGAGGGCTTTGCTGAAGGAGTGGAGTTGGGACAATAAAACTTCCAGCCTCCTGGTTCCCAGGCTCTTTGTCAACCACCCAGCCATGTCACCTGACAGCTAATGTAGACTGTGGCTCTTTGCTCCCCTGAGAGAGGCTTAAAAACACAAGTCTGGTTTGTAGAAAATCCAGAGGCTGACAGTTCTTGGCAGTTCCAAGCTGTGAGCAGCTAACAGGAAGAAGGGAGTCTGAGCCTCCAGTGGGACTCTCAGGAGACACCATTTCTACCCGGGAAAGAAGAACCAGGTAGAAGAGCCACATCTTCCTCCATCTAAGAGCCAAACCTAAAGCATCCAGCCTCCAGTTAGGAACCAGCCACACCGAACCAGTGCTCAGTCATAACACAACCACAGCCCACCAAGCCGCAGTCTGAGGGTTTTGGTCTCCACTGGCTCCTTTGCAAAGATTCCAGAAAGTTCTCTCTCCCAAGACAGTAAACCTAGATGCTCTATTTTGGTTTCTTCACATCCAGACCTCAGCCAGTGTGGTCGGCAGAGCCCGCACTGTCTGCAGTCAGCCCCACTGGGAAAGAAAGGCTGCCCTTGTTCAGCTGGGAAAGTGGCTGTGGCTCCCCACAATTGAGAGGCAGTGTGATGATGAAACACATTTCAACAGGCTTTGTGAGAAGCCTTCCGGGTGGGAGGTGGGCGAGGTCCAGGGGAGGAGGCTGCCAGTGGGCGCCTGCCAGCCCTGCTTTCTCTGAACTTCTGGCCCCACTGGGAAAGGAAATTCAAACTTTGTTTTTAATTTTTAGTATGACCCCACCATGCTGAGGGGTCAAGGTTCGGGGTTTGGGAAGCTCAGAGGTCCTGTGAGGAGTTCCTGAAATGTTGTATTGGAGGTCAGTTCAGGGGCTGAGGGTCCTCTCTACCGCAGAATAATCTAAGGCACAACCAGAGGTGGTGACATCACTGTGTCACTCTGCAGTCAGGAAGTGGGGTGAACACTCCTTAGGTGACGAATGTAGAGGGATTCTTACATCGGAACCTTCCCTAATGATCCCTTCAGCCCTGGTCTGCGCGGCATGGAGAAGACTGGACGATGTGCGGTGCACACACAGACACACTTAAGTACTGTGATGTAGTCGCTTACAGAGCTCAGTACAGTAACGTGTGTTCAAGTACATAGCCAAAAAGCGATGACATGGGTGTGCTCGGATATACCAGAGGGTTTGCGTAGAGCGTTCTGGTGCTGGCACAATGGAAACTCTTGACCACAGCATCTGGAGGCCTGCTTTGGCATCTGCAGTGAGTGGTGAGGGATTGCTCTCTCTTGGGTCATGTGACTCGGGGCTGCCTAGTAGCACCTTCAAACTTTTCTGTTCATTCCTTCAAGATATTTTCTGACCAGTTTTCTGCCTCTTGAAAATTTCCTGGTCCTGGACAAATGGAACATGTTTACAGTTGGCCCAAAGTCACTGAGAAGCAAAAATTTTAAATGTGCTTCAGAATGCTCAGAGGATGTGATTCAAATGCATTTTAGTAAAGAAACCAACAGGTGAAGAGTGGGTGGAAGACCCCAGGGCCTGCGTAGGAATGTCCAATGGCATCCACATCCTCCACACCCTCGCCCTCAGGCTCCCATCTCTGATACTCCCCCCTGCCTGCTAGAGAGCACCCAACCTAGAGGGCAGAAGACACTCCTTCTTCTTCTAAGACCCTCACTGCTCATGCCTGCAGGCTCAAAGCCCGAGCTCTGAACTGAAGCAGTGTGTTGATGGTGTCCATGGTCCCTGAAGTTGCAGAAGCCCCACCCACTGCTGTCCAACTTGAGGGAAGACCCTGGATGGCTATTTATACCCATTAAGAGTAGCAATGTAGACTTGGCCAGTGACTGTGGCAGTGGCACAGGGCAATACCCTTACCCAGGACTAAGCCCTCCTACAAAGCCTGGGGTTTACAAGGTTCCAATGATGGGTTCCCAAGTCCCAAATAAGGGAGAATATCTGAAAATGGTCACCAAAAAGTGAGGAACACTTGGTCATAAAACTGAGTTTCCTTGCCAGACATTTGAAAATATTAACGAGACCGATGATGTTCTGGTTTCACGTCATGGCCTTTAAAGTGTAAGAAATAACTATGCAAAGGACGAGGAGAACCTTGGATTCTGCTCATGTCCCTGGAAAGAAGGAACACGGAGTCTTAAAGACAGAGGAAGAAACACAAAGCCTATCTTATGCAGAGCAGTCTAGGGCTAGCATCAGCACTGCTTGCTGATTAGGTGCAGAGCGTCCTAATTAGACTGCACTGGTGCCTTTGACACTCAGGTGTTACTGCACATATAGAAAAACTCAAAGGAACCTCGAGGTAAAATCAATGAGACCAGGAGAGAGTTTGGGAATAGGCCATAGTGGGACAAGGGTAAGAAGAGTCCACCATTCTGTTTTCTTTACTTTTTGCTGGAATTTTTTATCCATCCAAGAATAATGGATTATCGAGCAGGGTATCCCACCACCTCTCCAAAAACAATAATGCTACAGGTCCAAAATTTCACAGTTGCAGAAGCCCTGTATCCAAAAACTTTTGGAGGTCCTCCCTTCCCCATCCCATGGTCACCATCTCATACCAAATAAATCCTGCTGCTGTCACAGGCTGGTTGTAATTCTTTCCATTTCTTACATGGGCTCTGCACAGACCATAAATTCATTGATGAGTGAGTCAGATTTTGACCACAATCCTTTCCACAAAGGCTGGGCGAGGTATGATGAATTTAAGCTTCGTGGTCATCTACAGGAAAAACCATATGAATTCTCTCTCCATAAATTGAGAGTGGGACATTGAAAGAATATGCCTGGTGGGTTCACTTGTATCCAGACTCACTGAACCTTTAATAGCTGTCTGGATGAACGGCCAGAAATGCTAGTTCTGGTCTAGTCCAGTAGCCACCACCCATGACTGTGGCTAGCTCACACCTCTTCTGACCTTAGAGGCCTGGTCCTAAAGTTGTTCTCACATACACACACCAGGCTTCCAGCTCTGAGACAGTTTGATTTCACCTGGAAATTTTCAAGAGGCAGAAAACTGGTGAGAAAATATCTTGGAGGAATGAACAGAGAAGTTTGAAGAGAAATTGAAATGGTGCTACTAGGGCAGCCCCGAGTCACATGACCCAAGAGAGAGCAATCCCTCTGCACCCCGACTGCCATGAAGGGATAGTAGGTAATCCTGGAAGATGAAGAAATCTTGTTCCAAAGTACATCACCCCCAGCTGAAGACTGACCAGTGTAAGACACGATTGTGCCCAAAGGACCTGAGCATAACACATCAGAGCTACACAAGAGCAGAGGCCAGCTGGTTATTTATTATTTTTTTGTAGCAGAGAAACAATGAGGAGGTGACAAAGGACCAGCCTAGAGGAAAGGTCCAGGTGTATCAGTGAACAGACAGTCCCTTCTGAATACATGGTATCATACAGCTGCTAATAGGACTTGAGGGGAAAATGACACACACAGTGCATACAAAGAAGCAAAACACTGTGGCCTGACAGGGAACAAGGCTTTCTTTATTCTACAGATCATAACCTTGGTTCAGCCCCATAAGAAGACCGCAGACAGTGTGGAGCACCCCAAGTTCAGAGGAACACTGACACCTTGGAAGCCGTCCAGAAGGGAACCGCAAAGCTGAGTTACAGGCTGTGAAGGCTGGAGCAGCGGAGAGGTCAGTGACATTAAATACTGAGTGACGGCAGTAGCTGTAAGCCACTGGGGCCAGAGAACCTAAAAATAATGACAAGATCTCCCCCAGGAAGAAGGAATGGAACCTGGGCAGCTACAACCCTCACCAACGCTCATGGCCGAAGAGCCACAAATACATTAAACCTGCAACTGCCAGGGCCCTAGGTTGGTGGCCTCCCTTGTACCAGAATTAGCTAGGTCATCTGTCAGAGACCTGGGGCTATGTAGGGTGACAGCACAGACCAATGCAGCCTCTTGGACAGAGAAGGGAGCCTAGAAAAGAATAGATGTGCTTGGCCCATCTTCAGCCCATCTCTCTCTCTCTCTCATGCCCTCTTTCCTTCCTTGTCTTCCATGCTGTAATTCCCATGACCTGTTCTATCAGCTAGACATCGCCACCTTGGACCATGGAGATAGCAGCCTGTTGGGACAGAGCAATACAGGCCAGACCATGAGATCTAAGTTTGAAAGCCAAGTGAAAATAGATACAGAAAGATGCTGGGGAGTGCCATGCAATTTTCTAGCTTTGAAGCCAATCTCATGGGGGATGGGAGAGTGACTTTTAGTTACAATTTAAACAATTCAAAGATTCATAATTCATCTTCAGCTGAGGAAATCTCTAGAGAATCTTGTTTGTTTGTTTCAGTTTGATAATATGATAGCCCCCTGTAGTCATGGTTTCCTCATCTAAAGGTTCTACCAAGTACCAATGAAACCAATCACAGATTGAAAATATAAGGCAAAATACTATGACTTTTAAGCACTTTCTTTCTATTACTCCTGAGCAATATGGCTATTGCATGGCAGATACATTATGTTAGACACTGTAAGTCAGTTATACATGAATCAGACAGGAGGCTACATGTGGCTCATCTACAAATATTATAACACTTTATATGAAGTCTTAAACATTAGAGAATTTGGGTGTCTAAGAGAACCCTGAATTCAATCCCCAGCAGATTCCCAAGGACTGACTGCACCATAAGGACCAAAACCAAGCTACATGTCTGTGTTGAGATAAAGCGAGTGTGAAGAAAATCCTCCAGCCACAGAGCTAGATGAAGAGATGCCTAGTATTGTCACAAAAACGGAAACTGCCTTCCCAACTCCCACCCACCATACCCAACTGTGTGCCGTGAACCCTTTCCAAGTTCACTAGTAAAACTGAGGGTGACCAAAGGGACATCACATTGTAGGCAGCCATGATTCTTAAGATCTCTCAAACCCGTGTCCACTTCCCTGCTTTGGAACATAGCCTCAAAAATTGCCCGTGTTAGATGTGATCTTTGAGCCGTCATCATTCATGATGTCAATTCTCAGGATAGAAGCTCTGATGAGCAGTTGCAGGATACAGGTCGAGAAGCCAGCAAGGTTCCAGGGAACCTTCCCTAGAGCAGGAAGCCAGTGAGTTGCGCTCCAGCAGCCTCTTTTCTCCTATCCAACTTGTGGATCTTTTGTTATTCTGTCATAAGAGTCTGTGAGTCATGGGCGCTGATACTATCATAAGAAGAATAGAATATTCTTTACATTACAGAAACTCTTGAATACACGTCATCTGAGAACCACAAGAGGGATTCACGGGTAGTTAAAGACTAGTGCCTTACAGATGAGAGTGAAAAGATAGTAGTCTGGCATTAAGGCCCCAAGACAACAGAGGTAATGCTTAGGCAGCTCATGGAGACTGAGTACCAAAGACTATAGGTAGACCCTTGTGGGAAGAAAAGCTCTGAAGCCACTCTCAACCAAGCTGGCCCACCAATGAGACGCTGTGTGATTATTAGGACTGCTAGTCACTGTAGACGAGCTCAGCCTGACAGCAGACCCTTGATGACAGCTGTGTCTTACACATGTCAGCTCTATGCACGTGTTGTTTCTGACTTTTCAAGGCATCCCACTCTTCATATGTGACTGTCTACCTGCTCAGCAGCTACCACCACCATAGCCTCTCTGAGGCCCACAGGGTTTTGTCTAAGAAAAGCATGAGAACTAATGGAACCCAAAATTGGATGAAGCAATAACCCAAGGAGGAGACATGGCACAGAAAATGGAAGCTGAGACAGCCTTTGAGTCAAGATTGGAAGTCAGGACTGCCTGGAGTTATCACTTAGGGAAGGCATGAGACATCAGGAACTCAACTACAATCTGAGGAACCTAAACTACATTGAAAATACCAATGCCAATATACATACCTTCTGACCAATACTTCCACATCCTGGGATATACATAACATATAACAGGCACGTAAGTACATCATAAAGTTCTCAGAGAACAGGTCACTGTTTCACTCAAGTAAAAACAACACAAACAAACATCTAGCAGGGATAAATCAATAAGACCAAGGAAAGTTATAAGCAATGCATTGAGCTTAGCTTCACACACCAACAAGGATCATTGTCATGAGGCTACTGTTGCAGAAAAGGAAGACCCCCAGTGATAGAACTTTATTTATGTAAAAATTAAAGAAAGGCAAAAGATGAACCTGTAAACAGAGACTGTTCATTTTCTGGCCACCCAGATCCAAATAATCACACAGAAACATATTAATTACAACACTGTTTGGTCAATAGCTTAGGCGTATTTCTAGATAGCTCTTACATATTGAATTAACCCATATATTCACCACCTCTATGAGCCATGCTCACTGCCCCAGTTTCAGGGATGTAGCAGGTCTATGTCTCCATTAAGCAACTAGCAGCACACTGCTCATTTAAGTGAAGGACCTCCCCAAATAGCCAGAGTTCGTGCTGCCAGCCACATTGTCATTTCTTTTAAAAGCCATGCAGTTTTGGCTGCTAATGCTGAGTCAGGAAGTCGTCTCTTAAAGGAGATGCACCTCTGCTCACTGCTAGCACACAGAGTCTATCTGAAAACATTCAGCTACCATGAAGCTGTACTTGGCTCCTGTTTTTATGGGTCTAGAAGCCCTCTTTTTTTTAAAAAAAGATTTTTTTTTGTGGATTCCTGCCCCACATTGGGTGCCATTGTAAAAGGGAGACTGTTCATTTGCTTCCCAGCTGCCCAGACCTGAATAATCACACAGAAACTATATTAATTACAACACTTTTGGCCAATAGCTTAGGTGTATTTCTAGCTAGCTCTTACATGTAAATTAACCCATTTCTATTATTTTATATTTCACCACAAGGCTCATGGTTTATTACCTCTTGCTTCTTGGGCAACTACATGACTCCACCTATGTCCTGTCTGTATCTTTGTTTGGATTTCCCACCTGGCTTTACTCTGCTAAGTCATTGGCCAGAACAACTTTATTTGTTAGTCAATAAAAGTAACACATACACAGAAGGACATTCCACAGCATGAACTTATGTTGCTTAGGTGTTATAAACTAGGTGGGAACATACAAAAAGAGGAAAAGCAGATTCTCCAGAGAAGGGAGTAGGGATGAAACTCAGAATGGATCATGGCACCTTTCACAAAGGCAGGAAGAGGTTCTGGGTGTTGGCAGTTGAGATGATTTATTTTCATTGTAGATTTGGTTGGATTTAGAAATAGCTAGGTGAAACCCTGTGCTTATTTGTGAGAATGAGTCAAGGAGAAATGATACTTTGAGCATGAAAAGCACCATTCCATTTGATGGTGTGTCCTGGACTAAACAAACAGGAAGAAAAAAGAGAAAACATAGCTTCAGCTTCATCCCTCTTTCTATGTCTGTGGGTGAAATGCAAAAGGCTGCCTCCTGGTCCCACTGTGGTGTCTTTTTTGCATGATGGACTAGGTCTCTTCTTAAAGTGTGAGCCCCAGTAAGTCTTTTCCCCTTGAGTGGCTTCCATTAGCTATTTTCTCACAGCAAGAAGGAAAATAACTCACATGGAAAATTGGTAGCCAAGAGTGGGGTTGCTGTCATAAATCTGGCAGGCAGTTCATAGACCATCAGAACTAGTTTTCATGAAGCATATGTAGAATTTAGAGAGGTGAGCTAGAAAAATCCTAGAATATAATAATCAGAGTTTAGTGAGACACTCTGGTAAAAGTTTAGAACATGAGACACAGAGAACAATGCAGATAGTAGATGTCTGGCTCACAGTATTTCAGAGAGAAATAAGGACTCTCACAATCCATTTGTGTTACATTCTGGCAAATACTGATCCAGCTATATCTTGTGTATGTACTGAAATGTTTAGTGAATCTGAATTCAAAAGCAGTGGACAAATTGTTTGACAAAGGACATTTTGACATAAGCATACTACCCATGCATGGTTACAAGCCACTGCTCCAAGCCAACCTACAGTGAGAAAGAACCAAAATTAGTGAAAATGTACAATTTGGCAAGTAAAGGGATTCAAGAATGAGCTTAAAGATTCAGATAGTGCTGGTGTGTTCAGAGAAAGAGATTGTGCCATTAAAGAAACCTTGTAGCAAGCAAGCTGATATCTGTGCATTCCAGGACAACTAGGACTCCATAAAGAATCCCTGACTCAAAGAGACCAAGAAACCTTGTGCTCTGCCCTTGAACGTAGGAAATGTGCCCTGGGGACAATACTATGTCTGTCAAAGACTCCAACTTGTGAAAATACAAGTGTATTTGAAAGAAGAAAGCTTGAGTTAAAAAAACTTGAGTTAAGAAAGCCACTGAAAGGGTTCCTTCCTCAAAATAAGCCACACCTAAGGAAATATTTCCCAGATTCAGTAATGAAGGTACACAGAGTCCAGAACACCTCTTGTAGGAAGAAGTCAGATTATATCCCACACTGGCAGGAGATCTTGGCAGCATTAATTAATTATCTGTTGCTGTTTTTTTTTTTTTTTGAAGACACACAAAATGTCTAAGTTCTGGTATCATGGAGACTTCCATCAAGGTTCCAGGCTGCTATGAGGCCAGACAATGCGTGGCAGGGCCATTTTCCCTGTGGGTCATTGAGTGAAGTAAAGCCTAAGTCGCATGGAGACACCAGGATATTGAAAATACTCAAACTATGGGATTTCCAACAAGAAAGCATAGAGATTAAATGGAGCCAGCCCAAGAGAAAGGCTATGTATATTGTAGGTGGAAGGCTGTCAAAGCCATTTTGGATCCAGATGATGACCTTTAAAAAAGAATTTAAAAAGAAAATTCTGGCACATGTATGGCATGGACTCACCTGCAATAAAAACAAGGATGTACCCCAGCACCACAGTTGCCTAAACACTGTAGTGGACATGCTAGCCAAATCAGTTAAATGTTGGATATGTAAAAATTAAAGGGCAGACTGAAGCTCCGAGAGATAGATGCAAAATTACTATCCACCTCTACCAGTCCTTTGCTCAATTTAGCCAAAGTAGTCCAACTAAAAAAATGTGCCTAATTCTGATGTTCACTGGTCTGTGGGCATGGCTGATGAAGAGCAGGATGAACTTCAGCTCCATGTCTCTTCAGCCAGTTGTCCTGTACAGTGATATAGGCACATAAATGTAGCATCTCAGTGGAACTGTTTAGGAAGGATTACACGGTTTGGCCTTGTTACAGGAGTTGTGTCACTGAGGGTAGAATTTGAGGTTCCAAAAGTCTAATGTATTTCCAGTTAGCTTTCTCTCTCTGCCACATACTTGTGTGTAATCAGATGTTTTTCTCCCAACTGCCAGGTCCAAAATAACCAACTCAGAGGCTTAATATTACTTATAAATGCTCTACCAATACCTCAGGCTTGTTACTAGCTAGCTCTTACACTTAAATTAACCTATATTTCTAGATTTATGCTTTGCCACATAGGGATACCTTTATCAGCATGGCACCTTCATCTCCTGCTCCCTCTGTATCTGGCTGGCGACTATTCACACTGCCCTTCTCCTTCCCATCATCCTTAGTTTGGTCGCCCCACCTATACTTCCTGCATGATTACTGGCCAATCATCATTTTATTAAACAATTTGAGAGACAAGTTTTTACAGTGTACAAGAGGGTTATTCCCTAGCACTTGAGGATCAAGTGCCATTCCTAACTGCTTTCTGCCATGCTCCATACCATGATGGTCATGTCCTTTAACCCCCTGAAACTTTAAGTTTCTTTCTTATATGTACCTCTTTCTTATATGGGTTTCCTTGGACATGGTGTCTTACCACAGCAATAGAAAGTAATTAAGATATCTATTAAGTCATAATAAAAAAAATGGCAGCAATGTAAGAATCTGTCTATGGAAAATCTGTAAATAAGATGATATTTCCACCTCATGGAACCCCAGCAGCTTTAAAAGTGAAGTCCTACGTACAAAGACAACAACAATATTATTCAATGTTGCATGAAAAATTAAGGTTATGTTAGTTGTGCAATAAAGGAAATTCAGAATTTTTAATACTTATTTACTTTTGATAATTGTATTCATTCTTTGAGAAATTCATTCACATATATAGAAAAAATAAAAAATTTTAAAAGTGTTTATTTCTGTAATGGAAGCATTGCTTTCTCCACACCCCTTACAATACTATTCAGCATATTCTAATAAGGACGGGGTGTAGAGCGCAGTTTCTGTACCACCTGGTCCCGAAGCCATTCAGTCCCAAAGAAACACACAGCAGCTTATATTAATTATAAACTGTTTGGCCTATTAGCTTATACTTTCTATTAACTAGCTCTTGAAATTTAAATTAACTCATAATTCTTGTCTATGTTTAGCCACATGGCTTGGTACCTTTCTTCAGTGAGGCATTCTTATCTTTGCTTCCTCTATGTCTGGCTGGGACTTGTGTCTCTGTGTTTCCTCTTTCCAGAATTCTCCTAGTCTGGTTGCTCCTCCTATACTTCCTGCCTGGCTACTGGCCAAACAGTGTTTTATCAAGCCAATATGAGTGACAAATCTTAATAGTATAAAAAGGCATTATCCCACAGCAGTGGGGTTGGACTAGAGGGAAGGCAGCTCAATATCTACCTTGTTTTGTCTTTTTCATATTTAAATCATATTTGTGGTTTGCTTCTTCAAAAAAGAAAATAGAATTTAAAGAAGGTCCCCAAGAGTATCTTCTGGCTTTTAAGTAAGGATTTATTTATTTTTTAAATTATTTATTGTTGCTGGGCGGTGGTGGCGCACGCCTTTAATCCCAGCACTAGGGAGGCCGAGACAGGCGGATCTTTGTGAGTTCAAGACCAGCCTGGTCTACAAGAGCTAGTTCCAGGACAGGCTCCAAAGCCACAGAGAAACCTTGTCTCGAAAAACCAAATAATAATAATAATATTTATTGTTGGGGGAGGCCACTCATTCATTTCCGGCCACCCAGACTCCTGAAATAATCACACAGAAACTGTATTATTTACAATACTGTTTGGCCAATAGCTTTTTGCTGTCTAGCTCTTACATCTAGAATTAACCCATTTCCATTATTTTATATTTTATCACGAAGTTCATGGCCTACTGGCAGGGTTCCAGCTGGCAGTTTGTGTCTTTTCCTCTGGCAGCTACATGGCATCTCATGACTCCACCTTTTCTCTCCCAGCATTCAATTTAGTTTCCCGCCACTCCTCTCTGCCTAACTATACTCTGCTGTATCACAGGCCAAGGAAGCTTCTTTATTCATTAACCAATAAAAGCAACACATATACAGAAGAACTTCAATTTAAAATGAATCATTTTAAAATGTTCATTTTTGTTTTATTGAGACAGGGTCTCTCTGTGCAGGCCTGGCTTTCCTGGAACTCACTCTGTTGATGAAACCTGCCTCAGTCTCCCAGGTGCTGGAATTAAAGGCGCGTGCCACCACCACCCAGCAGGACTTATTAAATGTTAATGATGCCTCCTTTGAAGATTTTTTTTTATTGATTGCCCAAGCAAAATGTTGTTGTTTGTTTTTTTAACCATCCTATAACCCTAGTCATCCCTTCAATTTTACAAAATAATGAGCCACCTGGACCATGTGGGAGAGGTCTACTCAGAAATTTAGGGCTGGAGAGATGGCTCAGAGTTTAAGAGCACTGACTGCTCTTCCGGAGGTCCTGAGTTCAATTCCCAGCAGCCACATGGTGGCTCGCAGCCATCTATAATGAGATCTGGTGCCTTCTTCTGGCATGCAAGCATATATGGAAGGAACTCTGTACACATAATAAATAAATAAATCTGAAAAAAATGTTGATAATTCACATTTGCCACACACATTAAAAAAAAAAAAAAGCCGGGCGGTGGTGGTACACGCCTTTAATCCCAGCACTCGGGAGGCAGAGGCAGGCGGATCTTTGTGCAGGCTCCAAAGCCACAGAGAAACCCTGTCTCGAAAAAAAAAAAAAAGAAAGAAAGAAAGAAAGAAAAAAGAAAAAACGAAAAGAAATTTAGGGCTGAAAACACGGGGTTCCTTTCAATGTATCCCCCTGACTTTGTCACGTGAATTTGCTTGTGGAAACAGCACCACTTTTCTCCCAAATGCTTGGGTGCCCTGCACCTCAGACAAGTGGAATCACCCTTCCAGATCATTCATAAACAAAGATGGAGGTGAGAAAATACAGTGCAGGAGGGCTGGCTGCCATCCAGTAAGGGAGGAGGTTAGCGTTTCTCCATGTCAGCCTCACCCAAAACACATCCACGCCCTCCTAGCCACCC
This sequence comes from Dicrostonyx torquatus, assembly GCA_028555095.1. Lineage (NCBI taxonomy): Eukaryota > Metazoa > Chordata > Mammalia > Rodentia > Cricetidae > Dicrostonyx > Dicrostonyx torquatus. The sequence goes on from JAQHUG010000008.1 coordinate 8,470,732, forward strand.
ACATGCAGACGGCCACACTTGCTGACTCCAATTCTAGCTCTGTTGTCAAGAAAGAAGCGTGTGTGTCTCCAGTGCCTACAAGGTGTGTGGTGAACTCAGCAGCTGCCCACTCGTAGGTTCTACCTTGAAGACACATTACTCTGCAGACCCAGATGCCCATCCAGGGCCTCTGGACCACTCTCCTCCCAGACATGTGACATTGTGGGAAGGAAGCTGGGTTAAGTCCGTCTATGAATTCTCCATTCCCACTCAGGGCACAGACTAATCAAGGAGTCTCTGGAAAGTTGGAACACATCTGACCCCTCAGGGACTCACCCTGCTGTTCCAGCTATGTGCCCCTGGAACAAATTGCTCTGAACATTTAATTCAGTTTATGTTCCTGAATCTTTTGCCCTCATCATACGCAGGGCAATGAAGGATTTAATTTTTCCTTTTTAAATAAGAGGCTAGATTTTCCAAAATCAGTTAATGTTAGTGTTTATTGTTCAGAACCCATCTGAAGAGAGCTACAGGTTATTAAAGGGGGAAGAAACAAAGGTGCTCTCCTGGAGAGAGCAGTTTTTCTCAGTCATGTAGTGTCCAGTAGTATTCCCATAGCCCTGAAGATATGGAGGAGTGATGGAGATGAGGCAGTACTCCCAGGGCCCAGAAGGTGTGGTGCTGGAGGTGACAACAGTACTCCCAGGGTCCAGAAGGTGTGGTACTGGAGGTGACAACAGTACTCCCATGGCCCAGAAGGTGTGGTGCTGGAGGTGACAACAGTACTCCCAGGCCCAGAAGGTGTGGTGCTGGAGGTGACAACAGTACTCCCATGGCCCAGAAGGTGTGGTACTGGAGGTGACAACAGTACTCCCAGGGCCCAGAAGGTGTGGTGCTGGAGGTGACAACAGTACTCCCAGGG
>JAQHUG010000008.1:8472652-8495550 GCA_028555095.1 Dicrostonyx torquatus
GGCCCAGGAGTGTGGTGCTGGAGGTGACAACAGTACTCCCATGGCCCAGAAGGTGTGGTGCTGGAGGTCACAGAGGGCAGTGGCTGCCTACATGAGCCTTTGTTCCAGTCTGGTTGTATGCCTTCCTCTTTTTGCCTCTAATGGTCAGTGGTACCCACTAGCATGAAGCACAGGTCCTTAGTGATGAGACAGGGGTGGCATCCCTGCCCTGAGTCTACCTCTTCCAGTCACAGCAGAGTTGTGAGATATGGACCAGTTTTCACACTGCCACTGTGTGCTTCTAGACCCTTCTCCCACTCAGACGTAACATCACTCCCTGTCAGAACCTGGAAGAACAGTTTCTTTGTTTGTGAAATTTGTTGGAGGAATTACTGCAGGCAGTCAAGCCCTGCTCTCCTGACTTTCCTCCTTCCTCCCTCTTAGAACCATGCGACCATATCTACTGCCCACAGAAGAATGACCCTTCAACAGAGTTTGTGTGATCAAACTGAGAACTGTGAGCTCCGCTCAGAGTGTGTCCACACGTGAGAGTGTGTGTGTGGAGGTGAGCTGGGCTAGGAATGTGCATGTGCACATGTGTGTTGGGGGAGTTTGTGTGAGCATGTAAGTGAGCCTGCATAAGTTGTATGAGTGTAGATTGAGTGTGTGTGTGTGAAAGAAGGGAGGGTGTCTTAGTTAACAAGCCAGACTTTGAATTCATGATCAACTGAAGCCACCAACTCAAATAAAGACTATTTTTCTTTAGTTTGGTTTGTTTGTTTGTTTGTTTGTTGAGACAGGGTTTCTCTGTGTAACAGTCCTAGCTGTCCTGGACTGGAACTGGCTCTTGTAGACCAGGCTGGCCTCAAATCAAGAAAGGCTTTATAAGTCTGGTAGAAACTCTACAGTAACTTACCTTTAGGCAGACAAAAACCCAGAAACAGGCAAGAAAAATTTCGAATAAAAGATTGTCAGGGAGCTATGAGCAAGTGAATAAGTGATCTAGGAAATGAGGCGCCTCAGTTTCTTGCTGAGAACCTGTTTGCTCCGGTTCATAGGGGGAACACTGATGCCTGTCAGGCTTAGTTCCCTGCAGTCAGCAGACTTGGCTCACCTGGCTTGGAGACTGTAACATTCTGTCCCACGAAGATGTGCGTGAGATTATGTGAAGTAACCTTTCCGTAAAATACAGTGTAAACAGCATCCACAGGGAAAGTCTACTGTGCACACCAGTCCTTTCCATGACCTCCCCTGAACATTCACTTTTGCTACAAAACTCAACAAAGTTGAGAGTGTGCTGCATGGTTCATGTTTAGACCTTACATCCCAGAGTGTTTCGAAGACTGTGGAGTGGGGTCGTGCGGCCACTTTCTAAGTACTCCATGGCATGACAGCAAGCTGCGAGTAACTGGAGTATGTACACAAAGCAAGAAGGTGCCTGCCACAGTCTGACCCATTTCTCTACTTCATTTTGCATGTGTCACCACTTCCCCAAGTGACAAAAGTGATCTCATGGGTACTCTGTTTTACTGAGGAGGTGACTGTCCTTTACTCTTTAATCATCATTTGTTTAATAAGTACTGACCATCTGTTCTGAGTGCTAGAGGACAAAGATGAGTAGCAAAGAGATGTAGGGGTGGAGAGATGGCTCAGCCATTAAGAACTCTTGCTTCTCATGTGGAGGACAGGGTTCCGTTCCTAGAATCCATGCAGAGGTTCATAACTGCCTGTAGTTCCAGGGCTGGGGCATCTGGCACCCTTCTTGACCACCAAGAGCATATGGCACACATAAAAGTAAAGGTTTCAAATTATGGGTGAAAACTTTCAAAACCATAAGACAAAATAATTTTTCCATGAATGCGAGTGTGTGTCTGTCTGTAAATCTATGATTTATGTGCATGTCAGGGGACACGCATGCTCATACTTACATATAGAGGCCAGGGAAGGGTTTGGGTTGTCTGATTCTATTACTCTCTGGATGTGGGATGTCCCTCTGTATGCTGTGAATATGTTTTATTACCATTGGTTAATAAAGAAGCTGCTTTGGTTTATGGCAGGACAGAATATAACTAGGCGGAAAAGCCAAACTGAATACAGGGAAAAAGAAGGTGGAATCAAGGGAGATGCCAGCAGTCACCAGAGAAGTAAGATGTGAGGTAATTAGCCAAGAACCTCATGGTAAGATATAGACTATTCCAAATGGGTTAATTTAAGTGATAAGAGCTAGTTAGTAATAAGCCTGAGCCAATAGGCCAAACAGTATGTAAAATTAAGCATCTTAAAAGCAGCTCTGGGACCAGGTGAGATGAGAAACCTCCAGTTACATTCCCTACCTTGTTCTTTGGAGAGAGTCTCTCACTAGACCTAGAACTAATCTGGCAGCTATCCTCCTGTCTCAAGCCCCCATAGTTCTGGGGTTACAAGCACATGTTCACATGTGTCCATACCCTCCTCTTTAAAAATCCTACTTTAGGGTATTTCTTAAACATGATGCCATCTGTTTCTTCTGCACACTTCTGCTGCCTACTCAAAGAAGGTAAAAGGAGAGGGAAGAGCTAGGTTGGAAGCTACACACCTGGTACGCATCCCACTTTGACTCCATGGGGTTCAAAGACAGGTGAATTTCAGCCAAGGCACCTCTCCAAATATTTGCTTTTGGTAGCTGAGGTTGAGATGATTATCGATGCCATGAAAAAGATCAAAGGGAAGTCACTGTGAGTCCCTAATTGTGGCGGCTCTGGCCATGACCCCAGCCAAGCACAGCTTCTTCTCAGTGGCAGTTCTTGATGAACCTCTTGTGAAATCGCCTGTGAGATGGCAACACAGCTGTTTCAGAACCTCAGAACCAGGAAGAATTTCCCGGAAGAACAGAGGGAGGCTCAGTCGGTTGCCCCAGATGAGGGGAGAGCATTTCCCATTTCCATAGTACTCTCATCCAGCCCACCCCGTGCATTGCTCTGTGGGAGCCATGCCCCAGCCCACACCCCACAGGCAGTGGCTCAGCACAGAGAGTCCTTGTATTGGGTCTCAAATGACCTCAAAGGCCTATGTGGTCCTCAAAATGGCACTATGGACAGGCATGCTCTCAAACAGGATACTGGGAGCCAAGCCCCAACCCCATCCCCGCCTTTTTTCTCAGCTATGGAGTGAATGGCTTTGCTCCACTACACTCTACCTTACCACACTTCCAAAAGTAACAGGAGCAACCAGTGGTGGACTGGAAACTCCAACAATGTAAACAAAAATAAACTCCTTCCCTTTAGGTGTCTATCATCTTAGGTAACTAGCGGCTATAAGCACAGAAAACTCACTAATAACGCTGTACCCTGAAAGTCTCTCCATCACCTGAGGTCATCCCATGGTGTAGGAGGGTTCTTCTGCATTTCTGTGCTTTCATTGGTTAAATAAAGAGAGACTGCCTGGCTGTAGGATAGGACACAGCCCTTAGGTGGGTGGAGTAGACAGAATGAAAGGCTGGGGAGAAGGGAAGATGCCAGATGCCATGATGCTTCTACCTAAGATGGACGTACATTAGAATCATCCAGTAAGCCACCACCTCATGGTGACACACAGACTTTTAGAAATGGGTGAATCAGATGTAAGAGTTAGCCAAGCAAAGGCTCTAGATAATCGGCCAGGCAGTAATTTAAATGAATACAGTTTTCGTGTGGTTATTTCTAATGTAAGCTAACCCACCAGCACTGGGAGCTGGGTGGGACACAGCCCGCTGCTCCCTATTACTACAATCCCATAGTCCCTTCTATGTGGGACCCAGTAGCTTTAATATGTAGTTCCCTGCTCAAGGCTATGCCACTGGCAAAAGATAGACTTTGTTCTGAAGTGATATAGCTCTTCTGGGGCTTCACAAAAGTCCCTCTAGTTGATGGTGCCATAGAGTGGGAGCTTTATAGCCTCAATTTCAAAATCCTCAGTAAAAGTTTCTTAATATAAAACTATAAAAAAGAAACCTGAAAGAGATCTTTTCTTACCACATATTTCTCAAAGGACAGAAATCGTTGCAACTATTTACCCCTAGTGCATCGGATACAGTCACCTTCACTGTTCATTAATGATGAGATTCTCATCCTGAGGACATCCCTAAACCCTGTCATTGTGACTAGTTAATGAGGCTTAGAGCTAGGAACAATCATGCTCACACCAGCAGGAGGTTTTGATAGTGTGGGAAGTTAAGTCAGGGAGCGGCATGACTATTTGGGTCAGATGGGACATGAGCTATTTCCAAAATGCATCTTTATAGGAAAACTCATAGAAATGCAGTGAATTTTCATGTTTTATGCTGGATAAGATATAAAATTAAATGACAACTAGATGCCCATTACCCATAATCAACCAACCAATCAAATGCATTACCAGTATAGTGTCAGTTTTCATTACTTATGGGTTTTGTTTAAGAATCTTTTATTCACTAAAATTTATTTCTTGCCCCAAATAGAAGCTTATTCTGTCTTCACAGTTGGCGATGGACATACGACAGGACAGTTGAAGTCGTCCGAGGATGACCCCAACTGAACCAGGCTGCACCCTGCCCCCAGGTTTCAGCTTTCAGGCTACAACCACAGTCCTGACTGCTTCTGCCGTGGATCCTGTTTCCACCGTCTACACTTCTGGTCGGGGTTTCGCTGCTTTCGACAGCCCCCACCTGTCCTACTGGAGCGAGTCTAATGTCTGTGAGCACGTGAGGCAGGATGTGCCCATGGAAAGACTAGAGTAGTGGAGAAGCTATACCAAGAGGACCAGAACAACTCGGGGGCATTAGCATCAGCAAAGCCCTGTATTCTACCCCAAACATCACTAAAGAAGACGAGTCGTCCACCCATGGTTTACACAGCATGCAGCTATGCAGCTATGAGTGCCATGTCTTTGAGCAAACAGCATGTGTCCAAGAGTAGCCTTCAAATGAAACCCTATAGGACAAGGTTACAGTTGGGTCAGTTGACGAAGATCTGAGCAAGAACTTGAAGGAACCTAACACTGTAGCCCTCTTAGGAACAACTGTTCTGTGAAAAGGTACCCCGAATACCCAGGGATGCACCCCAAATCCTCCCAGACCCCTGAAAGTGAAGCTGGTGCGCATGTGGTATGGCCTAACGTGTTTAAAAGGAAGCTCAATGTGCAAGTCAGATATAGATGAAGAAACAAGGCCAGTAATTCAGTAGACTGATTATAAGAATATATTGTAACAAATGTTATTAAAACCTTATGAGATGTCTCTGTCTGGAAATTTCTACATAATTTTTTTCAGGGTATGGGTGAACAAGGGACACTGAAACAGTGGAAAGTGAGACCCTGGGTTGAAAGGGGCCTATATTTGCTACTTCAGAGTTTCAGTTTGGAATTGGTGATTAAGGGCTGGACTGAGAAGGTCCAGATTCTTTCCATCTTATTTAAGTGAAATAAATCCACAAATAGTGCCAAATAGAAAAAAAAATTATTTCAAAGGCAAACAGAAGCCCATATCAGAAAGACATATGCAATCATGAATGACATTAGACCCCAGGGAGGAGCATGCTCCATGGCCCTGATTTGTGAATGGTTCTCTTATTTGGATCAATCTGTTTGGATCATGTAAGCCTTTGCTCATTGCACATGTCTCTTCCTATGATGCATCTGATTCTAATCATATTTGTGCCCAATTATGCATAGGGATGAGGTGATAAAATGGGGGATTTTCCCCAAAGAGTCACTCAGAGGGCACAGTGTGTCTCATTGCACATGCTCCCAAAACCAGTCTAAGACAAATTGGCCTCCTGCCTTCCATACCCAGATATGTTCTGAAATATGTTTGAATATGTTTTTGACCATGGTTAGGAGAAGGAGAGCTATCCCATTTGTTCTGAGGGGAATGTATGTGCAGCCCAGTGCAGATGGGGCTCCTGGGGCTCCAGGGTACTGTCAGAAGTGATGTCCTGGTTAGTTGTTTGTCAACTTGGCACAAACTAGAAGCTGGGGAGAGGGTTGTCAGTGGAGAAAATGACTGTTATATTGCAGGTGGGCAAGTCTGTAGTGCATTTTCTTGATGAATGGTTGATGTGGGAGAGCCCAAGTCACTGTGGGCAGTGCCATCCCTGGGCAGGTGGTTCTGGAGTATATAAGAAGTAAGCAATGCCTCCAGTCCCAGAACTTGGAAGGCAGAGGCAGGTAGATCTCTGTGGGTTTGAGACCAGCCTAGTCTGTATAGTGAGTTCCAGGAAAGCCAGTCTTACATAGTGAGACCTTGTCTCAGAAACAATAAAAATATAAAATAAAAAAAGAAAAGAAAGAAAGAAAGAGGAAGGAGGGAGGGAGAAAGGAAAGAAGGAAGGAAAAAAGGAAGGAAAGAAAGAACAATCTGTGAGTATCATCCAGTAAGCAGCAATCCTCTATGGCCCCTGCTCCAGTTCTTGCCTTGAGTTCCCTCAAAGGTGGGTTATGATAAGGAAGTAGACATAAAAATCCTTTCCAGCTTGAGGTGCTTTTGGTCACGGTCTTTAATATCACAGCAATAGAAGGCACACTAACACAGGGGAACACAGCCCAAACCAAGGTCTGTCCTAGGTCACTGTGCTGTTTTCTTTGCTGCCTGCCTCGCACACTGCTATCAACCTTCCTAGGGCTGCAGCCCTTTAATACAGTTCCTCATGCTCTGGTGACCCCAGCCACACAATTAGCTTCGTTGCTACTGTGTAACTGCAATTTTGCTACTGCTATGAATTGTAATGAAAAAATCTGTTTTGCTTTTTGGTTGTTTTTCTTTTCTTTTTTCTTTTTTTCTTTTCTTTTCTTTTTTCTTTTTTTTTTTTTGAGACAGGGGTTTCTCTGTGTAACAGTCCTGTCCTAGCTGACCTTGAATTTACAGAGATCCGCCTGCCTCTGCCTCCTGAGTTCTGGGATTAAGGGCGTGCACAACCACCACCTGACTGAAAATCTGTGTTTTCTGATGGTCTTAAGCGACCCTTGTAAAAATCTCCAAAAGGGTCACCACCCATAGCCTGAGAACCACTTCATTAGATGCAAGCAGGCTGTACTTTAGTGTAGGTACTGTACACTGAAAGCCTTTGAGGGGAAAACACTGTCCATCGTCCGCAAGGAATTTCTGGTGAAGCACAAAGACCAATGTGCAGCTCCAGTAGGATCTTCAGTCAGTCGAAAGCATGACCAACCTCCTCCATCCTTCCACAGTTCTGTCCAGTTCCTAGTGGAAACTGCCAATGGCAGTGTCCCTAGAAGGCAGAGCTGCATTCACGCTGGTGAGGAACTCTGAGAGGTCTTTCCCTGACTCACACTCAGTTGAGACCTACTCAAAAACATGGTGCTAGAGGCTGAGCTATAACTCCAGGCAGGAGCACGCGCTTGGCAGGCACGAGGCCCTGGATCCATCCTCAGCATCTCCTAAGAAGCATAATCAAATAGACTCCAATTTGTGATTGCACTTTCTCCAGCTCCAGCTTCCCATGGCCAACCACTGATAATACCAAATAGAAAGTCTAGAAACACATAGTTGATCAGGCTTTTTATTATCTGTTTTTATGCATGTGGGTGTTTGGCATGCATGTATGCCTGTGTACAATGCACATATACCTAATGCCTGAGCAGGCCATAAGAGGATGTCAGATACCCACAGTTGGAGCTACAAGTAGTTGTTTATGTATGGGTGCTGGGAATCAAGCCAGAGTCCTCCAGAAAAGTGATCAGTGATCTTAACCATTGAACCACCTCTCCAAGTACGTTTTTGTTTGATTGCTTGGTTTTGGTTTTTCAAGACAAGGCGTCTCTGTGTAGACCTGGCTGACCTGGAACCCACTCTGTAGATAGACCAGGCTATCCTTTATCTCAGAGATTCACCTACCTTTTTCTAGTGGGTGCTGAAATTAAAGGTATGAGCCTTTATATTACATTTATATTATATTATATATTAGATGCACAGGGTTATAATTGTTCTGATGATTATCAACTGCTATTGCTTGTTTGTTTGGTTGGATTTTTGAGACAGGGTTTCTCTGTAGCTTTAGAGCCTGTTCCAGAACTCACTCTGTAGACCAGACTGGCCTTGAACTCACAGAGATCCACCTGTCTCTGCCTTCTGAGTGCAGGGATTAAAGTGTTGGACACCACCACCACCTGACCCGTTATTGCTAATTTATAATTTACAATATTCATCATAAGAATGTACAGGCAAGGAGAAACAGCACGGGCAGGGCACCCTTTGTCCTCATTTTCCGGTATCCTTGCTTTGGAACATGTGTCTCCGGGGCGGGGGGCTGCACAGACAGACTTTCAAGCAAGCTCATTGGATGCTTTTCACCCAGCAACTTGACTCTCTTCTTTCGCAAGTCTGCTTGGAAGCTGGTTATGGCAGCGTCTATGTATAGTCTCAGCACTGAGGTGGTGGAGAAATAGACAAATAGAAATCACTCTAGTCGATCTTCAGTGAGAACCACCTTCAAGGGCTTATCTCAGCGGCGTCACCCACAGCTGTTGGTTGAACATAGCTTTAGCTGACATCAGAAAGATCTTTCTAAAACAGGGGTTCTCATCTGCGGATCTTGACCCTTTTGGGGGTCAAACAACCCTTTCACAGGGGTCGCATATCAGATATTCTGGATGTCAAATATTTACATGATGATTCATAACAGCAAAATTATAGTTCTAAAGCAGCAATGAAAATCATTTTCTGGCTGGGGTCACCACAACATGAAGAACTGTACTGAAGGGTCGCAGCCTTAGCAAGGCTGAGAACCACTGTTCTAAGAGGTAGAAGTTGTCTAGTCACAAATACAAAGCCCTAGGACAACTCCAGCTACTGCAGTTTGGCCGTCTTGGCATTTTAAGGTGCCACGGTAGGTTAAGAAGAGATTGCACTTCTATGCGTCCATGCCTCCCTTGGCATGTCTCCCTACTCCCCATACAAACAGAGAAAAAAATGAAACATTCCAGTCACACTGATCTTATGCAGCCTTTAAAAAAGAAGGAAAAGAAGTCCATGTCTAGACTTAGCCTGAAAACGGAAGGGTACAGCCAATTCAGCATGGTTATTAAGTATACTCACTGGAAAATCCATCTCTCTCTCTCTCTCTCTCTCTCTCTCTCTCCTCTCTCTCTCTCTCTCTCTCTCTCTCCTCTCTCTCTCTCTCTCTCTCTCACACACACACACACACACACACACACACACACACACACCCCACAGCATAAGGTTCCCACCCCCAGCCCCCAGGTGCAGCATGCATATTACGTGACGTGATAGTTCCCAACTCTAAAGAGATACATTAGTAGATTGAAATAACACATTTTTCCTTTGAACTGATGAAAAGATCCCAGGGCAATTTTGAAGGCTGGGCTGGGTGTTTGTGAAGAGTGAAGTAATTCACAAGAGGTTTGCTAGGCTTGTGCAAATACACCATGGGAGAGCGGAAAACAGATGTGAATCCAGGCTCCTTGGCTTCCTGGGTATGAGCTTTTGCTCCTTGAGGGAGTTTTCTAGAAGTTCTGCAGAGTCTACGTCCATCCCACAGATGCCCGGGGCTCGCTAGGCTTGCTTATGGACAACATGGGCCAAACCAGAGAAACCCAGAGACTGATGCCTGTGGAACGAAGTCACAGGTAAGCGCTTGGAGTGGGTCCTAACTGCCAGCTGCATGACAGCACTGGGAACAGCTCTGATTCAGGAGGACTGTGATGGGGGCCACGAGGTGTCCTCCCCTCCTTTTAACAACAGGAATAGATCTCTCGGATAAGATTGGCAGAAACAGAAGAGTTCCCTGATTTCAGTGGTTTTCAATGTCCTGTCCTTGCCTCTGCAGAAGCGGGCAGCTTACAATATTTGTGTGACTTCTAGGGGTGAATGCAGATTGCGTGTGCGTGTTCATGCCTTCTAAAGTTATCTTTATTTTACTGTCTTTGAAAAATACCTGGGGCTGGGGAGAAATAGAGAAATGGCTCTAGAGTTAAGAGCACCTGATGCTCTGCAGAGGGAGCTGGGTTAGACTGCCAGCACCCACATGGTTAGAGCTTCATAACCAACCACCTACAACTCCAGCTCCGGGGGATCTGACACCTGATTTCCCCAGGCACCTGCACACAAGTGTTGCACTTACACGCATGTAAAGAAGACACTCATGCACATAAAATAAAGCAATCTTGAAAAAGAAAAAGAAAGACAAAAGCCCCAAAACTAACTGCCTAAAAGGAAACTGCTAGTCGCATAGGTTAGCCTAGAAGCATAGGTTAGCCTAGAAGCATAGGTTAGCCTAGAAGCATAGGTTAGCCTAGAAGCATAGGTTAACCTAGAAGCATAGGTTAGCCTAGAAGCATAGGTTAGCCTAGAAGCATAGGTTAGCCTAGAAGCATAGGTTAGCCTAGAAGCATAGGTTAGCCTAGAAGCATAGGTTAGCCTAGAAGCATAGGTTAGCCTAGAAGCATAGGTTAGCCTAGAAGCATAGGTCAGCCCAGGAGCAGGTTTTCTTGGGTGGCTTCTCTTGCCTCAGGAGGGCTTCATCAGGCCATCAAGGAGGCAGATTTTTCTTGCTGGAGACGCTCCCATTAAGAGGGCACGTGGGCCCTAATACATCTGACAAGCTTCAAGTCTGTCGAGCTAAAACACAAACCTGGGAAAGTACTGACATTGAAAGTTTCCCCTTGAGAGTGGGCAGGCTGCATTATGAACAACGGGATCCAAGGTGGGGCTGTGCTGTGGCTGAGGGATGGCAGTGACCAGCTTGTGCCAGGTCCTGGGTTCCAGGGCCACCAGAAAAAAAAAAAAAGGTTAGTCTTCCAGAATTTCCCCGTGTAAACACGAGAAGGGAAAGCCAGCCCTGCTTCCACTTTCAGAAAGCTGGAGGGCCGTCTGCTGTAGCCCGGCTTCTAGCATTCCTAGCAGACAAGTTGAGCAGAGGGCAGCACAAGTCAGGGAGCGGGCTCTGTGAATCTTGACTCTGCAGCTCACAAAGGCCTTTAATGGAATGCCGCCAGGAAATCCCTGGGCAGGCATCCCCCAACCTCAACAGCTGGGCAGGAGAAGCCATTGGCACCTCGTTCAGACACCTGCTCCCCCACCCCCTTCCACCCGCCGCCAGGTGAAGAGCTGCCCCAGCCCTGGGCATGTTTCGTCAGGCTGCTGCCTGGGGTCTGTTGCTCTGCAGACTCACTTAGCTGGTTCCTGACTTCACCTAGGATTCAGTTTTATGGTATCCTGACCAATGACCAAGCCCCTGGAACCCAGAACTCTGGAAATCAGACAAACTGATCAGTCTTTGGGGCTGGATGTGGCGCAGTGGTAGAGTAGCTAGAGTAGTGTCCTTGTAGGCGTGGGGCCCTGGATCCTGGAATCCAGTGGAGGGGGGTGGAGCTAGCAAGGAAGGGAGGAAGTCAGCCTTCTCGCAGGAGGGATTAAATTAGTCATGCTCTGTCTAACCCCTCAGCCTGTGTCCTCTGCCTGTCCACCTGAGCAGAAGTCGCTTTCCTGGCCAGTATTGTGTGCCTTGTGGCAGTTCTGAGGACAAAAGGAAAGACAGCTGGTTGAGTACATCCGTCACCTGACACTAGGGATGCTCAGGAAGCGAGGACCCAGACTGAAGAGGCCCCAGGGAGATGAACTCACAGCTGAAAGCGGCCTTCCCATCATCTGTTTTGTTTGTTCATGCTTCTGTCCTAGCTCAGTGTTCTGTGGCTGTGATAGAACGCTGAGCAAGATCACCCGAGAACAGGGAAGGCTGAAACCTACTTCATCTTAGAACTCCCAGGTCACGATCCATCACTGAGGGATGTCAAGGCTGAAACCTGGGAGCAGGAACTCAAGCAGAGATGGTGGAGAAGCGTTGCTTGCTGACTGGGTCTCCATGGCTTGCTCAGCTTGCTTTCTTATACAACCTGGAGGCCCAGCCCAGGAGAGGCACCACCCACAGCAGGCTGGGTCCTCCTTTGTTAATTATTCACCAAGAAAATACCCTACAGGCTTGCCTATAGGCCAGCCTGTTGGACGCATAAGTTTCATTGAGATTCCCTTTCTCCCAATAATCCCAGCTTGTGTCAAGTTGATGAAACCTTAGCCAACATTCATGGTCCTCATGGGAATAATGGTGGTCACTCCGCTGGCTGGATCTTTGGTGGCACATGTAAATTTACAGCTTCCAGGATGCTCAGAAAACACCAGACAGCTGAACTGAGCTTGGCAGAAGCATCCCTGGCTGGGATACAGCCTGACCAGGCTAAATGGCTCTCTGTCTCCACCTCCTCTGTCCAGGTATTTGAGTGAAATGAAAACGGCCCCCTCCTAACACAGATGCCTCCCTGAGAACACAGCCTGGAAAGGTGTGAGCTTTGGGGTCCGCGTGCAAGGGCAAGGGTGGTTTTAGAGAACACTAATATAGCCTCCCCTGAGACTCATTTACCTGAGGCTGATCTTTGGATCTCCTTCCCACTCCTGGCCTGAGCACAGGGACAAGTTTGGCCCACCCACATTCCATCTCCTTCCACACCAAAGAGACGCCTTGCTGCGGCAAAGGCCCAAATATTAGTGTGGGGAATGCTGTGATCTGGTGTGAAGTTACAAGGGCAGACCAGTCCAAAGCCCTGTTACAGCATGCACAGCTTTACACCCCTCCAAGCCCCTGGTGTCCACAGAAACAGACGTTCAGAACCAACGCCAGGGGATTCACTTGGTTTTGCCCACCTTGGAGAGAGAAGCCACTAGAAGAGACCTGTTTGGTTATTCTGGTGGCTAGACTCTCTCTGATGATCCAACTTTAAGCCCAGGAAGTATGTTGCCACTCTAGACCCAGGGGGAAAACTGAGTTTACAAACAGGCAGCACAAAGTTTTTTTTTTTTTTTTTTTAGCAGCCAACTCCCCATGTGAAGTATCTCGGACTTCCACATGCACAGTTGCTTTGCTGCCACTAGATGACGCCAAAGCTCCACCCCAGTCCCTGAAGCGGGGGGAAGAGAAAGAAAACAGAAAGGGAGATGGGAAGGTGAGAAATAACTTCCGTCGATGCAAACTTAAACTCGCTGATTTCTGTCTCCACACTGAGGTCCGATTATAGTTTATTTTGAGCCATAAGCAGACACATGGAGCGGCAGAAAACCTCCTAACAACAAAATTTCGCACAGCAACTGCTTGTGCGAAATGGAACATGGAACCCTAACCAAACAGAGCCAGGGGCATTCTCTGTGTCGAAAAGTAGGTGCAATGGGTTCTTTGAACGACTTTTCCCCCTTAAATGCTAAAGGGCTAGAGAAGTCGTTTTGGCTGTCACTGAACACAGCAAACCTCTTGATGATTTTCTCCTTTCCTAGTCTCAGAATAAGACTTCTATTTAAGATGGACATACACAAGAACCCCGGCTCTTCCTTCCCCTGTAACATCCCAGCAAAGCTCCAACAATCAGCTTGACAAGGGACAAGGCCTCATGAAAATTCCCCTACTGAGGAAGCCAGAGTCACGTCTGCTGCAGACTCATGGACACATACACAGAGAGAAACCAGAACAGCCTAGGTCCTCAGGCTCTCCAGGCTGACACCCCCCACCCCACCCTCCCCGTCTTCTACCCCAACCCCAACCCCCTTTCCTGCTGCCATGCTCCCAACAGATAGTATTCCTACAAAGGACAGGAGAAGCCCCTGAGCCCCTCTCACATTAGGTTAATTCATTGCACCTTCATTTTGTGAAGCAGCAAATGTTATATAAATGATTTACCATTTTCAAGCTGTGATAACATCAGACCCTGGGGAGATAAAGAGCTTTCTGTGAAACCCAATGCCCAGTGTTGGGAGTAAGCAAGACTCTGCTCCTAGCTGCAGGAGCTTTAGGCAGGTTTATCTCCTTCTCAGGCATTACTTCTGGCCGTTCACACCTCTCCTTCCCCCACCAACACTGGCTTCATTCTCCTCCCAGCCCTCACTCCCTTGTTCATGGGGGACTTTCTGGAAGGCTCTAGATGGTATCTTGTGTCTCAAGTTGCAATCGGTCTCCCAATACCATAGGCTTACTTTGTAATCAGCAACCAACACCAAAGCAGTATTTTCCAGGGGCCAAAACACCCCGCCTCTCAGAGCTGCAGTTCGCCTTTTGATAGCTTTTGCCTAAAGGAACCTAGCAGCAGCCTGGAGTACACAATGGGTAAAGTGTTCATCCTCTGTTCTGCCATCTCAGGAACCTAATTTTTTTTTTTAAGACACACATAGTTGACTTCATTTTTGTTGTTGTTAACAGTTAAAAAAAGTTTCACATGTATGGCTGGGAAGTAGCTCACCCTGGGTTTGTTTAGTGTGCTTGAGGTCTTGGGTTCCATTCTGCAACACTGCAAGAAAGGAAAAAAAAAATTCATTCATGTGCCATCCAACTCACGCTACGGTAGACGCTACAGTAGACATGTTCTCACTCGTGTGCCATTGAGTTCACACTACAGTGGACGCTACAGTAGACATGTTCTCACGCGTGTGCCATCCAGTTCACACTACAATAGACATGTACTGGTAACTTATCGGCATTTACAGATCTAAGTAGCCACTGAGATATGTAGAGGACTATGGTCCCCAGCCTTATACAGCTGCTTCTGGTAAGTTTCAGTGACTACTTGGAATGTCATAGAACCTTTTTCTCGTTCATCATAATCTTTATTTTAAAATTTCCTGTCTTTGCAATTTCTCTTTTCAGAGAATTTTGAAGGTTCTCTCTCCACTGAGAACCTATCATGAGTTCCCTCCTTTGGGATTTCAGTCAGACACATATATCAATGTAAACTGAGGCACACCTGAGCCCTTCATGCAGGGCCTTGTGTCCACCAGAGCCGTGGAGTGGCAAGCATGCTATGTTCACACATCGGTAGCCTGAGCCCCTGGGCACATCCCTGTCACAGTCTCTTGTGCTTTAACTGGGGAAGGGTTCAATTCCTATCACGTCTGTTCTGACTAACCAAGCACTGTGTTCCGTTGAGATTATGGGGACAAGCTGCTTTTTCCACAGGCATTCTGCCTTTGCTTCGTTGTGTGTATTGGTTTGGATCTGCTTCAAAAAGGAAAATGGCCTTTCATAGTATGTGCTGCACGTGGGCAAAAATTGGACCAGACTCTCAGAGCTCTGTGCCCAGATGGAAACTATTCATAAAGAGCACCCACGCTCTCCCCAAGAGGGGGTGAGGGACTTTCGGCTGGAACCTCTAAGTCATGGCACCAAACTGCAGCCCCACACTTTCTAGACGAGGGGACCACGGACTTCCACATTACCCAGAATGTTACTGGGAGGGATTCTCCTGCCCAGAAGCAGAAATGTCCCAGAAGTTTTTCGAATTCTGCCAGGTATAAGCCTGACTTCCAAGGGCAACAAGGGGACCACAGATCTGCTGTCTGTTTGGTGTGCCACCAGCTCCTAATGGCAAGGGCTAATTTGGATCCCACGCTCAGATCACAGTTGCCAGGACAGTGGACATGGATCTTGCTGGATTTCCACAAACAGAATCAGCTGTGCTACCCTAGTCTTGCCCCCTTCCCTTTCCAGTCTCTGATGAATGAAAGCATTAGTGTAAAAACAGCTTGCATTGATGTTCTAGAGACACCATGGAGCTTTTGAAAACAAATGAAAAGCAGCAGTGGGGGGGCTGTTTCAGGGACAGAGCCTAGGGCCCTGGATTCAATTCCCAGCCCCCCCAAAGCAAAGAAAGATGAAGGGTCACACTTGGGGGAAAAAAGCCCTTACTATCCCAGGAAAGTAATACAGCTAATCAGGGGAGCATCCTGTTTCCCCTGTGCCCAGTCCTGAGGACTCCTACCTAGGAGACCCTAAAGTACACCTTCCAGATTCTGCCTCGGATGTCTACTAACAAATCCCTCAAAATAGGAGAGGTTCACCGTTCTCCTCGTTCTGTAAGAGACACTGGGTATCACAAACCACCCAGGCACACTGTACATCTGCTAAGGTGCCTGCTGCAAGCCTGATGACCTGTGTTCCATCCCCAGCATTGACGTGATAGGACAGAACCAATGCAGGAAAGTTATTCTCGGACCTCCCCCTCCCCGACACACACAATTAATTAATCAGTTCATCCAAAATTTAAAATGTATCCTTCAGAAACTTGGACTTTATTTTATTTTGTTTTGTTTTATTTTATGTGACACACAAAAATATCAACACCGCTTGTATTGGTGCATACACTAGATATTGTTGCCTATAGACAGTGTTGTGACCACCTCCCTTGATCTTCCTGGCCCCACCTTCCACAACCCCACATCTGCTTAACAGATTGTTCTAAAGGTAGTAAGAAGCTGGAAATGGGTCACAATGGGGGACGGCTATGAGAACCTAGTAAGATGTACTAAAACCTGGTAAGATGTACAAAACGCCATTAAATTTTCCTAAGAGCACATTACTCAGCTCAACATTCTTTCCCCCAAATATAGACACGCTGTTTGTTTGGTGGGCAGATGGGAACGCACTGCCAAGCACTTCTGCAGCCAGCCCTTGACCTGCGTCTAATGTTGCTTGGATCTGCTTCGGAATGCTTTCTGGGTTCTAAATGCTTTCTTAGAAAATGTCTGGCAGAGCTGCAAAATGAGCTCCGACTCTTCTTTTAGGAGATTTACAACAGACTGTCAACACCATCTGATAACTGATTCTCCTGGAAATCGGCAGGGCTGTATAGATATCATCAGAGCGCTGATGTACAAGCCATCAAGAAAGGAAGAAACCAGGAAAAGAAAAGCATGTATCACCAGGGAAACACGAAATTTGCCAAATTCAACTCAGGAGAAATAGGCTATACAGGTTTCGTTTTCAACTTCCATTTACAAGTAAAAACTGTTATCATAGTGCACTAGACATCTGGTATTTATTTTTTTTTCTATTGTGTTTTGTGGTGTTAAATATGGAACCCAGGGCCTTTCACAACCAGGCAAGAGGTTTTTGCCGCCAGACAAACCCTTAGCCAAAGAACTTTGGGGTTTTTTCTTTTTAATTCTCATTGAATTTTCCCACCTATATGGATTCCTCAGTGCATAGACTATTATATCTAAAATACATATATGCATGCATACATACATACATACATACATACATATGCTGGGATTGAATCTGAATCCTGGACCTCATACATCTCTACCACTGAAGTACATTCTACCAAATCTCTTAAAATTGCCAAGACAAACAAAAAACTGAAGTGAACAGTACATGTGGAACCTGAGCAAATCTATGAGCCCATTCCAGGAAAAAAAAAAAAAAGCAGTTGGCATAAATGTCAGTGGTGTTTACTAGAAAACTAGCTCGCTTCCAGCACACAGTAGACAATGCACTGATACTAAAGAAAATGTGTGAGTGTCCTGGCCTTGCTGTCAGGAGGGCTGGCTCCACAAGCCTTCCCTGCCCACTGCCAAAACATTTCCCAGCGCCTCGTCAGCCTGCCTTTGGACACGTTCCTTACTAAAACAAATAGGTCTAACAAATAATCTTTGATAGCAAATACTCATAAAGACAAACAATGAAAACTACTATGTTGTCTGTCTTAGGGCAGCCGGCACGCTGCGGAATTACCACACAGAAGCAAAACAACCAGACTTGCCAGGCCAGCTCCCAGAAGTCAGTGGCTCACAGCAACTTGCTCCTTTTGGGTGAGTAATTTTTCTGGCTCTGGGCAATGGTGGTCTTCTTGTTGGGCAGTCACGGTGTATCTCTGGGTTGTCTGTTTGTGAAAGGAGGGAACTACCTAAGAACAAATTGAATAGTGGCACGCATCCTGGCAAATTGAAGGAGCTCGTCCCGTGGGCCATTGCTGGCACCTTATGAAAGCATGTTTAGCGTTATCTAATCGGGTGCCTGTTTCATCACAGGGGAACCAATAATGTAAACCTTTGTGTTGAAGGAAGGAGAGAAAGAGCACCTAGCCGGCCTGGCGGCTCCCTGGTGACCCAGCCCCCACTCTGCCCAATAGTCAGGCAGGAGCTTGCCATCCCCATGAACGTAAGTGCGAAAATGATGGATGGGCAGGGGTACCGCGAGGCAGAAATGGCTAAGAGACTCGTTTCCTTTTCCCATCTGTTCCGGAAGGACGTCAGCGAGGTAGACTAAACACAGGTCTTGCTCAGGGTTCCGAGTGCGTGCCTGTGGCCTGTGTGAATGCAGCAGCCGACTGCAAGGAGACCCTCCTCCAAGCTGTGGCGAACAAAGGCACTTAGATGCCAGCCTGCTGGATTGAAGAGAAGCAGGGCAGTCCCAGACTGTCACATTAGTCAGCAAAGACTGAGGGAGGCTCCTCTGGCAGCCTGGCTTGGTAGTGGCCACAACCTGTGCTGGCCAGCAGTGAAGAATTATTCTAGGTCAAGACTGGGGCTCATGGACCCTTTCAGTTCCTCTGGGCATCACCGTAATGGTCACTACCCCCCCCCCCCACACACACAGATACTGGTCCATGGGAAAACAGAGCCCCTGTTGCTCTTTTGAACATTGCACTGGGCCCTGGACCTGCCTGAGGTTTTAGGGCCTCTTTCAGTCCTCTACCCCAAGTGTCTGCACCCCGTTGTTGGCTCAACCTTCCAGATCCAGACCAAGCCCCAGTTGAGCAGTGGAATATTTCAGAGAAAAGGCCGTGTGCTGTTGACTCACCTTCTCCCTGGTCCGCCTTCTCCATTGCTGTGCCCTGCTCCTACTCTCTTCTGCAAGCAACCTAAGGCTGTCACTAGCATCAGACATTACAGCCTTGGGAGAACTTAAGGTGGAGGAACTCAGTGATGTGTCATGGCAAGGCTGGACTGAACTTTGCCATTACTGAGTGGGAGGATCCCTGCCTTATCATGGGCCAGCTTACTCTCCCAAACCTCAGTTTCCCTCCCTGTGATTCCAACACTCTGACTTTGATGCTTTTGGGGGTCCTGGCATGAGGTCCTAAAGACAACCACAGCTATAGCAGGTCATGCCTTCCCAACCCTCTTGGCCTGAAGTTTGTAATAAAGATTGAGAAGAATGTTCCAATCCTTGCCATGGGGTTATGCAGTTTCCTAGGTACAAGGTCCTGTCTGGTGGGTCATTGAGATGGGTAGCTAAGTGTAAAGACAGAGATGATGGGACTGGAGAGATAGCTCAGAGGTTAAGACCACTGACTGCTCTTCCAAAGGATCCAGCACCCACACGGCAGCTCACAACTGTCTATAACTCAATTATACGGGATCTTGTAAACATAGTCTGTACTTTTGTTTCCCGGCTGCACAGATCCCAAATAACCACACAAAACTTTATCAATTACAACACTGCTTGGTCAATGGCTCAGGTATATCCCCAATTAGCTCTTTTTTTTTTTTATAATGGAATCTTACTTTTTTTAAAATTAATTTTGAGACAGGGTCTTTTTAAAGAATGTTTATTTATTTATTATGTATACAATATTCTGTCTGTGTGTATGTCTGCAGGCCAGAAGAGGGCACAAGACCTCATTACAGATAGTTGTGAGCCATCATGTGGTTGCCGGGAATTGAACTCAGAATCTTTGGAAGAGCAGGCAATGCTCTTAACCACTGAGCCATCTCTCCAGCCCCCCCATTAGCTCTTACATCTTAAATTAACCCAATTCTATTAATCTGTTTATCACCAGGAGGCTTTGGCTTACTGGTAAACTTCTGGTATCTTTCTCCTTTGGCAGCTACATGGTATCTGCCTAACTGCCTTCTTTCTCCAGGCATTCAGCTTAGTTTCCCTACCTACCTATATTCTGCCTGCCATAGGCCAAATCAGCTCATTTATTAACCAATGGTAATAAAAATATTCACAGCATACAGAGGGGAATCCCACCTTAGACTCTGACTCCCTTACATGGACATACCTGCAGGCAAAACTCTAATTTACATAAAATAATAATAAATTTTTAGAAAGACGGAGACACCATGGAGGTGGAAGGAGGGAAGTTCCTCTGTTCTCTATTAGTTGTGCTCACTAGGGAAACAACCTTGAAGAAACTAAATAGAAAGAGTCACCTGATAGCTTCCAAGGAGGAGAAAATACAACTGCTAGCAGGATTTTCACCAATTCCCCCAGGTTCAGGAGGCTGAGGAAGGCAAAGCCTGAGTTCAAAGTCAGCCTGGGTAACTTAGTGGTGAGACACTTGCCTCGTGTGTGCAGCCCTGGGTTCAATCATTATAGAAATATGCATTTACACATGAACATACTTTATGGCATTTTCCCAGCTCATGTCCCCAATGTCAGCATCTCTGAAGTCATGGATAGGTGTGCAGATAAACTAGCCCAGCTCAAGTCCAGTGCATTTAAGGAGTGACATGTGCAGGCATTCTTTCCATAGTTATCCAAATAGAGCTTCACAGAGAAGTCCCGCAAAGGGCATCTGCTGTGTGCCCAGCTGCTAGAATCAGGCCCAAGGAAAAAATAATACCTCATATCTATGAGGACGAATTGCTTAATAAATGTATCATTGATTTGAAATGCACTTTAAAATCGACATCTGAAATAAAGGTAAAATTTGCCATTTGTGACATTTAATAATTTTAACTTCCCTCTCTCATTGGCACATAAACTATGCATTGGCAGATGGCATGTTAGGGCCCAATGAGACACAGTGAGTCCACCTGGGAGGTTGTATATCCTGTTGGTGGGTTACTTATTCGCTTTAAGCTTCCCTTTCTCACGTGTAAGATGCAGATAATAGCATCAATGTCAGGGTTCTTGTGAGGGTTAAATGGAATGCTTATTTGTAGCACTTGGCAGAATGACAACATAAGTGCTCCAAGCATCCTAAGGATCCTTTTTAGTGCGCTTCTTAGTGTCTGTGCTTAAGAAGAGAGAAACAGCCTATGGAACAAGTTCTCCTTTCATTAGCCTTGGTAGTGCTGCTCCAAACCAAGCTTTGGGAAGGGGAGGAAAAGCAGCTGCTTCATTCGTTGAGTAGAGAGATTTTCTAATTCCAGCTGGTGTCTTTGTGACCTCAAATAAAAGGAGACCTTTCCTGAAAGTAATTTGGGGTGCAGTAGGGGGTGTAATTCACGGTTGCAGCCAGGGCTTACCATGCTAGAGGTCCTGGCCTCAATGCTCAAGCCCAAAAGGGGAGAAAAGCCAATTCTGGATTTGTTGCCTTATTGTATAGCTGAACCTGGTCGGCCGCTGGTGTTAGACAAAAAGGATTGTGGCAACCATAACTAAGTACTACACGGAGTCAATGTCTCCTTTCTTTGAGCACATTTATTTCTATCTAATATTCTGAGGCCACTTGCTTTTGTATTTGCTGTAGTTTCTCTTTTCTTACAGCTTCACTTCCAAACTAAACAGCACTCACTAATCCGAATGCATACCTCCTCAGGTGCCAGCGCTGAGCCTGTGTCTCTGTCTGCGGTGTATGTAAATACTGGCGCGCCTCTCTGCATTGGTAAGGCCGTAGGTGTGCAGGGGCTGTTCTCACGCAGCGAGTTCGGGTGTGTAAATGCATGCGGGGGTGTGAGACCTCACCAGCAGCCACCATCACTGCCACTCACTAGTCCTGTTCTTTAAACCGGTTCTTTGGAGGTTCAGTTTTTGGTAATTAAGACTAAGGAGTGTTTTAAAAACAGAAGTACATTTTCCTGGAAACCAGCAGTCTTCATTTGCAACTTTTATTGGCAGACCTGGCGGCCAGTAAATGCATTCCTTGGCATCTCCCGGAGAGTAATTCACTCGGTGAAGCTGCTTTGCTTTTTTTGTAAATGTGTACATCAGTTTAAAGGGACCTCCTGGAGGAATGTGTCGCCGGTGGCGGAGAGCCCCAATCTCAGGTCACTTCCGGCTCTAGGAAGAACGTCCCAAATCTATGCCTAGGGGGGCAGATGCTCACCAGGATGGGACTAGTCCCGGGAAGGGGGTGGTCTCTGGGGAAGTGAGAGTTGCTGCCTGCGAAAACAGAGAACCAGAGCCTGAGGGGACTTCCTTCCAGCCTCAAGATCCTCGGTCAACCCGCTTCCCCCGAGAGGCTCCGGAAAGGAAGGGACGGTCCTCCGCCGGACTCTGGAGCTCCGGCGACCATAGAGGCTAAGCGGAGGTGAAGCCGCGGGCGGCAGGGGGCGCTCAGAGCACGCGCAGTGTCCGGGGCCGCTCTTGCTGCTTCAGAGGCAAGAGACTGGCGTTGAGATCGCACGACCAGCCGGGGAGGCTCGGGGCTGCCCAGTGGCCCCCGGCTCCACGCATTCCCTCCTTTCTTGCCTTTGCCGCCCCGGTAGCAGACAGCATACGGAGGCGGGAAGGAGCTGCGGGTTCCTGCGCCACCAATTCCGTCTCAGATCGCCTGGAAGCGTTTAACCTTGAGCGAAACTCAATGCTAACATTTTTGTGTCTTAAGAGGAACAAACACCCAGCTTTAGCCCAGAGCCCCTGGCTGCCTCCCAGAAAAGGAGGGCTGTGAGGTAGATTTTCTTGGGCGCTCTAGGTCCCCATGGCTGCTGGTCTCAGGGTACAGTGAGGTGCACTATGGGGAGCGTCCCAGAGCCTGGACCAGTGGGGACCGAAAGCGAGCTGGGAGCATCTGAGAAGGACACCCTGGGAGGCAAAAAGAAAGATTTGCTGTGGCACTGGTGCTTGGGTTTTGTGCAGGTGACCTGGGACCAGCCCTCGGTCTGCAAGGTACAACCATCTTCACTAGCCTGGTCGAGCCGAATCACTTGTGGGTCAGTCTCTTTGAGCACAGCATTTTCCCGCAAAACCTATGGCCCAGAGAGGTGGTTCAGGAGCGTAAACTTTCCTCTACTACTCAGCAGTCTCTGAAAACGCCAGTCTCCAGAGGCTGGGGACCTGCTTGCATTTTACAAATCAGCAGCGATGAGCAGAGGTTGGGAAATGAAGGGGCCTCCGCCTTCCCGGGGCATATGCAGACATACACAATCCACCCTTCCACCCTTTCCCATCGCCCACTATTCTTCTTCTTCTTCTTCTTCTTCTTCTTCTTCTTCTTCTTCTTCTTCTTCTTCTTCTTCTTCT
>JAQHUG010000008.1:8495931-8527114 GCA_028555095.1 Dicrostonyx torquatus
CTCTCTCTCTCTCTCTCTCTCTCTCTCTCTCTCTCTCTCTCTCTCTCTCTCTCTCTCTCTCTCTCCCCCTGTAATCAATCAAAGAGACCAGGATGACTAACCTTGAGAACTTGGAAGATGACATTAAATTATCTCGTACAAAGTTCCCGTGGAGGGCCACATCTAAACGGGTGACTATTCGATTAATTCAACCATAGAGATAAGTAATGTAATCATGTGTGTTTGAGGTAATCGAAAGACAAACGCTGCTTTCGTTTTTTGTAGAAATTATTCAAAGAAAGGGTTGAATTAGAGAGACCTCGTTAAGAACGAACGTTCTGTTGTCAAGCCTCCTATGGAGGTTGTCGACCGGCCCGAAATCGCAGCCACCCAGGTGTTACCCCCACCCCCTGCCTCCTTCCTCTGGTGAAAAGTCACACCAATGACAAACTCTACATGGGGCCTAACGGTTTGATAACGAATAACGGGCTTTGACCCCAGGACATCCTCCCCTCCCGCGGGCTTCGGGTAAAGAAAGAGGCCAAATGGAGAACTAAGGAAATTCTCTAAATAGCTAAAAGACACCTCCAAACGGACTTTGCCCTACTTGTCTGTCGTGGGAGCCTCGTGGGAAGTTTTCCATACGCACTTCTGGAACAATCGTCCATGTCCCATTTCATCTTCCAGCGGGATGCCGCTTCTACTGACCCCAGCCCCCTGGGAAGCCCCGCAGATTTGCCCCTTCTCTCAATTCCGCGACTAGGCAGTGCCACTGGGACCAGCACACAGGCGTCCTGACCCTCAATACCCACTCATGAGCTTCCAGGGTTAAACTGCCAGCCAAGGGAGGGAAACTCTCCCCAAAACGGGCGAAGGAATCATATAGGAGGGCCTGGATTGAGTGGGTCCTGGAAGGTACCGCACAGAGAACCCAAGTGGGTCTGCTTCACGCCCTGTAGAAGTGTTTCTATACTCGGCCCCTAGTCCAATCCCTACTCCCTTAACTAAAAGACGGAAAATAGCTTTTCCAGGTTCTGGTGACCCGCCTTGGTGCTGCTGGCCCTTGGCCCCACTACCCATTCCTGTGGTGTCACCACGTCCCCGATCCAGGCATTCCAGGAGCTCTCGCCACATCCCGCTTCCCTGTGTTTTTGTGCAGGAGAGGTCCACAGAGGCCTTGTTTTTCAACCATTACCGTGACGTCATGCCCCCTTCCCAAAGTTAAGATCCCTTCGGTGGGCCCGGGGAACTGTAACCTCTCCTGGCCGGTCAGAGAGGGAATGGGGGTCGGCTGCTCCCAGCCACTATTCCGCCAAACATTCATTACCGCTGTCGCCTGCGGGGGCTTTCAAGCTGCCAGTACCTAAGGTGTCAAAAAAAGATGCCCAAGGGGTTCTGGGGGTATTTCTTCCAAGCAAGTCACGGGTTGTAGGGGAGGCTGCAATTACCCGTGAAACAACAGAAAAGGGGTACTCAAACTTCAACTCGAGCCCCACCCCTCAAGACAGCATCTTCACCTCCAAACAACAGCCAGCAACAACAATAATAAAATAGTGAGTGTTTGAAACACAATTAAACCGTTCACTGGAGGTTTGCTTCCGAGTAAGCATATAAAAAACAAACGCAAATATCTTTTCCTGGCGATTATCCAAAGCCAAACCATGGAAAGTTGATCGTTGTAAAACCGAACCCCCCTCCCGCATGCCAAATACGAATTTCACAATGGTAATTTTTATACCCACAGCCGGCAGGGCAACAGAGAACACCACTGCTGTTCGAGATTTGTTGTTCACAGAACAAACTGTTTACACTTCTCTGTGCTGGGGATGGGGGAGCAGCCGCGGACTGGGGGGAGGAGGGTAGTCCAGCACATTGTCTTCTATTGCCGAACCCCGCCCGCTGGAATGTGGAAACTCCACATTCGGAAAACAAACAAGTTGCTAAAAGCTGCGTTCATGGCCCCGCACAGCCGGTTGTGCACACACAGCTGGTTGTGCACACACAGCTTAAAAACCAAATGCCAAGGTGTCGAGGGCGATCACTTTCTAATTGTACTCCAGCTCCAGTCGACCCAGAACTGAAAGCCACAGCTGGTGAGGCCGTCAGTGACATGAATTTAGTTTTTAAGGTTCAGGACTTTCACCATTCTCTTTCCAGGTCCAAGTGCCTTTAGGAATCAACTACTGAGAAATCTCGTACTTCTCCCCATTCAACAGTGCCTTGCTATTGCAAACTTCTGGAAACTGTGTCTCAAGTGAGCCTAGGGGGCTAGGATGCAACCCCCTACCGGTGTGTGTGTGTGTGTGTGTGTGTGTGTGTGTGTGTGTGTGTGAGAGAGAGAGAGAGAGAGAGAGAGAGAGAGAGAGAGAGAGATACAGATCTTCCTCTTCCCTTGATACAAATGCCCATTTTGAAATTGCATATACATATATGTATGTATATGTTTAAGCAAGACTGAGCTGTCCCTACTATATAAATCAGCACACTTGTCATCTACCAAGGGAGCTACAGTGTGTGTGTGTGTGTGTGTGTGAGAGAGAGAGAGAGAGAGAGAGAGAGAAGAGGGAGAAATACAGATCTTCCTCTTCCCTTGATACAAATGCCCATTTTGAAATTGCATATACATATATGTATGTATATGTTTAAGCAAGACTGAGCTGTCCCTACTATATAAATCAGCACACTTGTCATCTACCAAGGGAGCTACAGTGTGTGTGTGTGTGTGTGTGTGTGTGTGTGTGCAGAAGTGAGGGAAGGAGGATTCAAGCTGGCAAGCCAAAAGGGACTCCTAAAAGTCCTTGAGTTAAAGATGACCAGAAATCAGAGGGCCCGAGGTGTGAAATGCTCACAGACACTTCTTCGCTGGCTTCCAAACCCGACATCCCCCTGCTTCTAATAAACGACCAGGTGTCCGCTTCGCGCCAGTTTTTTTTTTCTTTTTCTGCAACAGTTACTGAAATGCAGGGTCGCTTTGCAGGCAGAGGGAGGCCCATCTTCCATTTTCCCTCTCATCTCTCCCCATCCCGTTCCAGTCACCCAGAGGGTGCAGACCTTAGGTATAATCACGAATATCAAGGATCATACAGGGCTTATCTCCTCATAATCTTGAGCCGTCTTGTAGGTGCAATTTTGAACATTTTTCCCAACACAGACTATCTCTGTGAGACAGCTGTCCCGGAGTGGGTAGAGATGGAGGATGGCTTGAAGAAGCCTTAAGCTCCTGAACATATTTTTCTGGCTCTTTTCATCATCACGCCTACTAATGTCACCGAGTCCTTTGAACTTAACTGGCCCTTTGAACCAAACTGTGCTGGACAGGACAGTGCGTGGTTTGCTGAGGAAACTTCTGGAGTCCTTCTAGCCCGAACTCTCTGGCTCCTTTAAGTCCTGGAACGCCCAAGAATCTCTTGTTCCTCAATGTGGCCTACACAATCTATCAGCTTAACAAACGTCTAAAGTTTCAGGAGGTTTCTATCCCCTCCTCTTACTGTGACTAGTGGGGCAAGGCACCGAAATACCGCCTTCGTCCTCACTGGAAACCCCGCGGCTGTGACTGAACCTTCATAACCTAGAGCAGGACTGGAGAACCTGCCGGCGGAGAACCGGTGGGATGTCTGTGTGACCAAAGATAGCAGGGGGAAGGATGTTCGGAATAGAGAGGCCAGGGGATAGGCGGAGGCCAGGGAAGGCCCAGGAAACCCGGGCGCTGGAGAAAACCCGACAGACTAAGGATCGAGGCAGATCCTGTGTAGGAGAGACTCGAGGGCTCCGTGGAGGCCTGGGAACAGTGGACGCAAGAAGGGTCCTGCGGGAACAATGGGAGCCCCGAGAATGGCAGGGAGTGAAGGGCAGTGTTTGGCAGCGAGAGGGTGGCTGCGACGGGAGAAGCGATCGCGAGCTGCGGGCAGGGGCGCGGGCGCCGGGCCCTGGCAGCCGGCGCGCGTGTGGTCAGCCCCGCAGTCCTCCAGCCGCCAGGAGCCGGCCGGCAGGGCTCGGCCTCTGGCTCATTCAGAGGCGGCTCTTGTCTCCCATTGGCTGCCGCCTCCGTGGCGGGGCGGGGCTCCGCTGCCCGGAAAAAAATGTAACTGCGTAAAAAAGTCCTTGCCTGGGTGACGGATGCTCAAAAGTTCAGAAGTTTTCCCAATGCTTCCTTAAGCGGCCGGCGCAAGAGACTGAGAAAAGGTGACGCGGGGGCCCGGGAAGGCGGCCGGCGCGCTGCCCCCGCCCCTGGTTATTTGGCCGCCTTCGCCAGCAGCCCCGAGCAGTGTCTCCTGGAAGGCGCAAGCAGTGTGGCGAGCCGGGCGCCTTCTTGTTTTTTTGGATTTTTTTTAAACTTTTGTCTCTCTCTCTCTCTCTCTCTTTTTTTTTTGTCCCGACTGCGCCTGGAAGTTGCTCTGTGCTTTCCTCCAAGGCAGCTTGCGGCTTCTCGTCCGGTCCCCTCCCAGTGCAGCCACCCTCCCTAGCTGCCCGCGCGGGAACTGAGAGGCGCCAGGCGAGCGCTGGGAGAGGCCGAGCGGCCCCGGGCGCAAGGAGGCGATCGCGGCCGGGACAGACACAGCCCGGCGGGGCCCGCAACAGCTCGGCGCGGCCCGGACTCGGACTCGGACTCGACTCGGTGGCCGGTGCGGCGCGGCCCGGCCCGAGCGAGGGTGGGGGGCAGCGGGCTGCGCCGGGCGGCGGCGAGCCGGGGCCATGCAGGCGCGCTACTCCGTGTCCAGCCCCAACTCCCTGGGAGTGGTGCCCTACCTCGGCGGCGAGCAGAGCTACTACCGCGCGGCGGCGGCGGCGGCCGGGGGCGGCTACACCGCCATGCCGGCCCCTATGAGCGTGTACTCGCACCCCGCGCACGCTGAACAGTACCCGGGCAGCATGGCGCGCGCCTACGGGCCTTACACGCCGCAGCCGCAGCCCAAGGACATGGTGAAGCCGCCTTACAGCTACATCGCTCTTATCACCATGGCCATCCAGAATGCCCCGGACAAGAAGATCACCCTGAATGGCATCTACCAGTTTATCATGGACCGCTTCCCCTTCTACCGGGACAATAAACAGGGCTGGCAGAACAGCATCCGCCACAACCTCTCACTCAACGAGTGTTTCGTCAAGGTGCCCCGCGACGACAAGAAGCCGGGCAAGGGCAGCTACTGGACGCTGGACCCGGACTCCTACAACATGTTCGAGAATGGCAGCTTCCTGCGACGGCGGCGGCGCTTCAAGAAGAAGGACGCGGTGAAGGACAAGGAGGAGAAGGGCCGCCTGCACCTCCAGGAACCGCCGCCGCCTCAGGCCGGTCGCCAGCCCGCGCCCGCGCCCGCGCCGCCGGAACAGGCCGAGGGCTCCGCTCCCGGGCCGCAGCCGCCGCCAGTGCGCATCCAGGACATCAAGACAGAGAACGGTACGTGTCCCTCGCCGCCCCAGCCCTTGTCCCCGGCTGCCGCCCTAGGCAGCGGCAGCACCTCCACGGTGCCCAAAATCGAGAGCCCCGACAGCAGCAGCAGCAGCTTGTCGAGCGGGAGCAGCCCCCCGGGCAGCCTGCCGTCGGCGCGGCCGCTCAGCCTGGACACTGCGGAACCCGCGCCACCTCCACAGCCTGCGCCGCCGCCGCATCACAGCCAGGGCTTCAGCGTGGACAACATCATGACTTCGCTGCGGGGGTCGCCCCAGGGCTCGGCCGCGGAGCTCGGCTCAGGCCTCCTGGCCTCGGCGGCTACGTCCTCGCGTGCGGGCATCGCGCCCCCGCTGGCACTGGGCGCCTACTCGCCCGGCCAGAGCTCCCTCTACAGCTCCCCCTGCAGCCAGAGCTCCAGTGCCGGCAGTTCGGGAGGCGGCAGCGGAGGCGGCGGCGGTGGCAGTGTCGGGGGTACTGGGAGCACGGGCACCTACCACTGCAATCTTCAGGCCATGAGCTTGTACGCGGCGGGCGAGCGCGGCGGCCACTTGCAGGGCCCGCCCGGAGGCGCGGGCAGTGCGGCGGTAGACGACCCCCTGCCTGACTACTCGCTGCCCCCAGTCACCAGCAGCAGCACTTCGTCCCTGAGTCACGGAGGAGGTGGCCAGGAGACCAGCCACCATCCAGCTGCCCACCAAGGCCGGCTCACCTCGTGGTACCTGAACCAGGCAGGTGGAGACCTGGGTCACCTGGCGAGCGCGGCGGCGGCTGCGGCGGCCGCGGGCTATCCTGGGCAGCAGCAGAACTTCCACTCGGTGCGGGAGATGTTCGAGTCACAGCGGATAGGGCTGAACAACTCTCCAGTGAATGGTAATAGTAGCTGTCAGATGGCTTTTCCTGCCAGCCAGTCTCTGTACCGCACGTCGGGGGCTTTCGTCTATGACTGTAGCAAATTCTGACTCCATCCCCGGAACCCTCAATGCCGAAGGGAATGGAACCCCAGAGCAGGAACAGTAAAAGAACCCAGCAATGCAAAATCGAAACTAAAAACATACAATTTTTAAAACTTGAGAAAATTCATCACACCAGCGAACATAATCTCTCCCGAAATTCAACTCACCAGCTCAAAGAAAACCTATTTTTCTAAAAGATTAATGCAGAGCCTCCTCCACTATGCCTTATCTAAGTAAGCAAAACGGTAAACTATTTTGTACAGACAGCAAAACCATGGTTTATTAAAGGACAGGTTACTGCAGATGCCACGTAAGTTTCCTCTTGCGTTCAGAGACTTTCCTGCTCCTTCGTCTTGTCCCTCTGCCTTGTCTCTCACCTGTAAGATAATATTTTATCCTATGTCGAAAGAAGGGGAAAGTCCCTGTTTATGAAAATCGCTTTCTTTTTCATGGACTTGTTTTTAAATGTAAATTGCAACATAGTAATTTATTTTTAATTTGTAGTTGGATGTTACGGACCAAACACCAAGAAAGTGTTCCAAAAGCTTTTAAAGTTAAATTGCCTGAAACTTTAAAATGTGCCTTTTCTCTCGTTATAAAAAGGGAAACTGTATTAATCTCATTCTCTCATCCTTTTCTTTTTGTTGATCATATCCATTGTTTGTTTATAAATAAATTGCCATTCAGTTTGAATAAGACCAATATGTCTGGATACTTTAATACAGCTTTAATATAAAGAAAAGATTTCAGAGGAGAAGTTGTAGAGTTCACTAGCCTCTGCCAGATCTCTGAAATGTGGAGAAAACCTCCTCTAGTTCATGTCAAATTTCGCTAAAAACCTTTTTTTTGTTGTTTAGAAGATTTTTTCTACAACATTTTTTGTTTTGCAAAACGTACTATATAGTCAGCTTGCTTTGTGACTATTAAAAAGATAATTTCCTAAACAGATCTGAGTTGGCATATGAACAAATACTCCTCAGTAACTACAAAACATGATTTGGCAATTTTAAGTTCATGAATCAGCAGCATGGTTACCACAGTGGTACCTGTGCGCAGAGATGCAGATATGCCTCAAGATACTCAGATGAGTACTGGCTTTCCTGTCCCACACAGATTGCAATGAGTATTATACAAACCTGTGAGCCAGATGCCGAATAGATTTTTTTTCTATTAATTTCATTCCTTTATAAGAGGAAAATAGTTTTAAAATGTATGTACATAACTCACCCACAGTTTCAATTCTTCATGTATCACACAGAAGGATTTAATATAAGTATACTGTGGGTTGGAAATGAATATTTAATCCTGGGGAAACTTTTAGAAGATATGTTTGTACAACAATTATTTTTGAACATTTACAGCAATAAGCAGAAGGGAGAGTAAGAAGGCAAAAAGAACATTAGTCTAGGTTGGTTTCTTTTCAAACCAATTTTTCTTGTTAATTTACAGTTAAACCTAGGGGGCAATCCGAACTGGCCCTCCCCCCTTTTGTAAATAACCCAGGAAATGTAATAAATTCATTATCTTAGGGTGATCTGCCCTGTCAATCAGACTTGGGGAGATGGCGGTTTGATTACAGACATTCAGGCCTTCAGTTTGTTTTCAAGATAAAGCAGGTTCCTATCTGCCGCTCCTATCTAGAGGCAACACTTAAGCAGTAATTGCTGTTGCTTGTTGTCAAAATTTGATCATTGTTAAAGGATTGCTGCAAATAAATACACTCTAATTTCAGTCAAAAACTACCTTACGTGGCCTCTGATTCTCTCGGTTCCCGCCGCTCAGAGCGGTAACCTAATAGCCAGGGAAGCTCGAAGTGGCGCTTGCAGGGCGTCTCCTCCGGGCAGGCCGGCTGGGGCTGGCCTCACTGCGACTTTAAGTGTTTTCTGGGTTGTCCTAGCTTTGAGTGCCTTGGCTGCCCCCTCCTCCTCAGGTTACCTCTTTCAGAGGATGGGGTGGGAAGGGGAGAAGGTTGAGTCTATTTACAAATCTCTAGGAGTTGGAATCCAACTCTACTTTGGGGAGTCCTGCGTGGAGCTGGGAATTTTACACTCAGAGTGGTTGCCTGAGCTGGATTGTCTAGGCCTGCGGGAGACCTGAGCAGGTGACCGATGGCCCTGTCCCCTTGGTCGAGCGACCCAAGGCCGGACCAGAGGAGGCTGGCCAGTTCTCGGGACGTCCGTTTCATCTGTTTGGACTAGGGGTGGCGAGTGGAGATCCGCGGCCGGCCTCCTGCTTTCCGGCTGGGCCCCTCCGGGCCGCTGCGCGTTTCGGAGTGGCGTCCAGCCCCGACGCCGGCCTCCGGGACGCCGCTCGGGGCCCGGAAGGCTCCTGAGCTAATGAGCTGTAATTACCCGCTGCGGCGGCCGGCTTCTGTTTGCGTTCGCAGCGGCTTCCTCCTCCCCCGCGCGCCCCCGCCCCGCCGCCGCCCTCAGGTTCCCGCTCGCGTCTCCTCGGCCTTTTCCCGAAATAAGTAGTCTTTGGGGCAAATGGCGTCAAAGGAGACCCCTGCCCCTGAGCGTGAGTTGGACGGGTTTATCACAGTGGTCGTGGGAAGGTCAAGGGCTGGAGCGTGGGAACCAGGGACCGGGGTCGCGGCGGCCGGAGCTGTGCCTCGATGGCCTCGGGGCGCCCGCTCCTTCCTCGCCCCGCGGCTGGAGCTGGCTGCCCGCGCGGCTTCGCCGCACTTGTTTCCTCCTCGCTCTCCGCCTTTGTTTTGGAGACACATGTGTGTTTAGGAGCCTGGACCGGGTGGAAAGATCACAGTCACTTCATTGCTCACGGGTGACAGCGGGTCCTGCAGCTCTGTAGCGTTGACCAGCCACGGCTTGGCCGCACCGACCTGCCCCAGGCGGCCTTGCCCGCACGCTGCGACCTAACTCGCAGTGTGACAGGGACGCGGTTTACTTGAGCCAGGGATGCCTGAGGCCGGAGGAAGGAGCGTGGGGTTCAGCACTTTCGGGTCTAATTGCCTGCGACCCTCCTCTTAGGCCTGGTCGTCTAGGCCTCAGCTAGCCGGGTCCAGGCCCAGGCGACCAAGGGAAACCTGACTGTCCCCGAGCTCTGTCTCCCTTGCAGTGGTACCAGGGTGCAGCGAGGGAAAAAAATGTATGGCTCCTAGGAGTGGCGTTCTGTGGGTGCCCCATGCTCTTCCTTTTCTGGGTTAGGAAGCTGGAGGAGCAGGTTTCTTGTGTGAGCTTGTGGCTCCTGAGAAGCCCCTTGCTGCAGCTTCTCCGATGTTTCCCTATGTCTGGAGGAGAGCTTCTTCTTCTGTTTGGAGGTTTGAAAAATTAAGAATGGAAGATATGTGTGTCTAGGAAGGTGTTTGTATTATTCATCCATTGTTATTACTGCAAGAGTTGCCGCTGTAGTAGTTCTGAATCGTGCTAGTTGAAGAAGCAGGCTACTCGTGATTTTAAAAAAATATGCACGTGCAATGTTTTCTACACTTGCTTTCATATCTAATTTAAGAGAAAGAAACTATTTCTGCCATTCTTTTTTGACCTGGGATGGCTTATTCCTTAGTGGCTTGTAAGGTTGGTTTGCAGTTTTTCTGTTAAGAAAAACTGCTTGATAGTTAACAGCCAGCGTACTTGGAAATTACGCTGTATTAGTCCACTCACCAGTATGCATGCAGTACCCAGGTGACAAATTGTCTCTGTAGATATCGTTAGGATAGTATTTTGTCCCAAAAGGAGAAGTACAGGACATTTATTTTCTTAG
Source organism: Dicrostonyx torquatus (assembly GCA_028555095.1). NCBI lineage: Eukaryota > Metazoa > Chordata > Mammalia > Rodentia > Cricetidae > Dicrostonyx > Dicrostonyx torquatus. Next base: position 8,505,973 of record JAQHUG010000008.1, read on the forward strand.
CAATTCATACGCAAATGCCAGCGTGGTATGTGCCATGTAAAATCTTGCATTTGGCATCCTACATGTGGAAGGAACACGTGCTGTTTTCCAGGACAGCGTAGTTAGCAGGCCCTTTTCAACAGGCTGCATGCAAACAACCATGCATTTTACAATTTATCATTCCACGCTGTTTGTGTCATTAATAATAGATGCTTGCAGAGTAATAAGGCTCGATTGTGCTAGTCTTCTGTGAGCGCTTGGCTGCTTTCTGCCCCTGGAGTGTCTTACAGCCCTTTTGGGCTTCCTTAACTTTGAAAGGCGAAGAAGAAGAACGTAGCACCTTTTTTACCCCCTCCCACCCCAGTTACTGGGATTCTCTGTCTTTAAGGTAGAGGGCCGTATGTTTTGGTCAAAGTGGTATAAAATCCCAAGGCCCCAGACTCTGCTGGTTCAGGCCCCCTGGTCAGGCAGCCCTGGAAGGCCTAGAGGAAACCTTACTTACCAGCCCTTAGGTACCCAAACCATGTCCTCTGAGGGTGTCAATAGTTGGAGTAACAGGTTCCCTCTTTCTTCTTTTCCACATCTTGAATTATTGAGAAGAACCTTCAAGTCCCTGCTCTAAAGCCCCGGCCATGGAATATTGAGTGGTGTTATAGGGCCTTCATTTCTGATTCCTGTCTACTCCTCTTATGACTGCTTCATGAAGCCATTAGCTTTTCCCACTAGTATATAAACAAATAGTCTGTTAAGGGTAAGATTGATGAGACCTAAGTAATAAAGCTGGCTAGGAAGGGCAGACTATGATGGAACCAGTCAGAGAGACTGGGGCTTGGGGAGGAAGGGACCGAGGGACATGCCAGAGGCCTCTTCCCACTGCTTGAGGACCAGACACAGAGACGAGGGTTCCAGAAGCTCCAGGCCCTCAGCAAGTGAAATCTGATATACTCAGATAGTGGACACTTGGCAGGAATGGAAACCCACAGAAATTTGCCCGAGGGACCAATTGCCAGCTTCAGAAATCCTACTGCCCTGGATCCTTCTATCCGGACTGATACTATGGCTCAAAGCCTCCCCACCTCCCGACAGTTTTCCATGCTGTGTAGGCTCTACAGTCACAGCTGGAACTTCTCTGGGCTGAATTCCTCACCCCTTTATTTCAACACCTTCTTTTTTATACACCATTTGATTCTGTGTGTTTATGTCACTATCCCTTTATCTCCTTGTCACTTTATCCCATCCTTCCTTTTTCTCCATAGAAAATCTTTGGGTCTTCAAATGGTCGGTCTCTGAGTGTGACGCCTGCACTCCCAGCCTGTACCATCTCTGGTGCGCCCATTGCTTACCCTCCACTAAGACTTCTGGTTGGTGGGCTGGATATGACCCTAGTTAGTGATCGGGTATAGGATAGAGCTGGGGCCAGAGAACAGGGTGGGCAGGTGCTGTATCTAAATCAGGTTGAGAAAGGAACAATACCCAATTAAATGACTTCCAGCTCCAAAACCCATCCAAGGTTCTCAACGTGATTAGGGGTGGAAAATTGAGCAAAATGTACCATGTCCATCTTATTGGAAACCAAAATAAGGCACAGAGAGCACAGCTTCAGACCTTTCTTGCCTCCTTTTCAATCTTACCTTGCTTCCAAAGAAACTCTGTTTTATATTAGTTTTTTGTTGTTTACTTGATTTTTTCCTTCACTGGCTTTAAATTTGTAGCATATTGAGCGTATTATAGGCAATGCAGTAGGATCTGGAATTTCCTTCCACATACACGAGGGTTGGAGCTGTCCTTAAGCGGGGAGGTCTGGCTGCTATGACTTGAGATTGGGCCTGGCATTGTTTCCAGCTCAAAATTTCTGGGCCTGGGTTTGAGAGTGACTCAAAAAGTCATTGGGACCTTTCTGCAGGCTCTATGGTCTCAGAATAGCTCCTTCCTGTCTTCTCCCAAAGAGCATCTTTTTGTTCTACACTGCCCAAGGCCCTCCACGTCTGCAAATGGTCTGCCTCATTTGAACTAGTCTTTCTAACTTCTTCCAGCTGCCCCTGTAGAGGGCTCCTGAGAAGGGACTGTTGGCAAGCCGGTCCGTCCTTTGCCCTTAGGTGAACATAGCTTCACCTACGTGAGTGGGCATGGAAGAGCAATTTGCGAGCTCAAGACCAGCAGTGGGTGAATCGTCAGGGTTGGGCGCGGAGGCCTGGCGTTTCAGTGTGAAGAAACATAAAGGAAGGAAGGGTCTTGGTTGTGTGTGTGTGTGGGGGTTCGGTTTGGGAAATGGAAGTGTTCAGAGTGCTTTGGGAAGGACTTAAGAGGAGAGAGACACCCTTCCATTTTCTACCCTCGGGTAAATGCAGGAAAAACAGCATGTAACTCTCAAGCCCTCAAAATTTCCATCATTATCAAAAACAAAACAAACAAAGCAAAAAACAAAACGAAACAAAACAAACAAACAAAAACCTAAACCAAACAACAACAACAAAACCAGGTTCTTGTTCCCCTTCTATGCAGGGGTCCCTAATGGCTGCAGGCCTGTAAGCCATCAGGGATATGGTACAGGTTTCATTGCTGCGATCGCATTCTTTAAAAATTTGCTGGTAGAGGAGCGATGAAAACTGACCTCTGAGTTGGGCAAAATCAGCGCTGCAAGCTGCACAGAGGAGCCTCGGCAAGCCTGCCCTGGGAGGCCGGTTTGAGCAGCAGTTCCCAAAGTTGGGCTCAGCCCCCCTAAAGTTCTCAAGCAGCATGTGTTCTGGGCCTGGGAGATTTTTCTGGAGGGCAGCAGTGGCCCAGGAGCCAGAGGTGTCCTTGCTGCCTTGTAAAGATGAGTTTATTATGTACCTCGGAAGGACACTAGTGATGACAAGAGAGAAGTGGGCAGCCAGTGCTTCCTCTTAAATGTCCTGCAGAGAGCCTTAGGGAGAAGCGCGTCTTGTCAAGTGCAGGATGGGTACTAGATTTTCTGAGAAAAGTAGGTCCTACATTGAAAGCCTCTACCCCACCCCAAACCGGGCCCCAAGGAGCTCTCTGTATGTATGAGGCCTCCTTGACCCACTCAGGCTCAGCATCCAGACAATCTGGGAGGTGCAGGAAAGTGATTTACAGCAAATGTATTTGGTGACAGTGGGAGAATGTGGCATTTCCTGTATTTGTCCTCTGGTTCCAGGGTAGGCCCTACCCGCCCGGAACACGCACGGTCACTACCCCTCGGTCCCTAGTCCCAGACCTCGACGCCAGGGAAAAGACCTCCACCCCCATCTCTCGGGCAATCATACTTAGCCAGCAGCGCTGCCAGGAGGGACGGGGGCGGAGGATAAAGTGGCACAACAGGAAAGCCAGAAGGCCCTTCCCAGTCAGCTTCCTCGCCATAAAAAGCCAGACTCCAGTCGAGGTCCTGACCCCTTCCAAATATACATTCCCTTGCCCATGGCCCGCCACTGCAGTCCGACTTAGGGCTGTGCTGCTTCCTCTCTGGTCAGCCTGGGTCCAGTGCCTCCCTTGGAGTAGTCTGGCTGGTGGAGTCTTAGTTTTCAGTTGACTTCCCAATCCTCCCAGCTTTTTGCCTCCGACTGGGAGGCCGTGGTTCTCTCCAGTGCCTAGGACAGGGCATATTTTAGCAGTCAGGGCTCTTTTATTTTGAAGGACAGCGCTTCCTCACTACCTCTCCTCTGCCGGGTTTAGGACTGTCGAATTTGAGGGGAGTTGAGGATGGATAGGTGCATCCCCCAAGAACCTTTGGTTGTACGGCCCAGTGTTGCACCTCTTCAAGGTCACAGCTAGGAAACCAAGAGACTCAGAACCTCTGTGAGCTGAGGTGATCAGCAGAGGATGACAGCAGGTCGCTGTTCTTCAGCAGCAAACAAACCAAGCAGGCACCTTGGCCCAGGAATTCAGAGGCCAGAGGGGCAGCTGGGACCTTGCACTGGCTGGCAGCATATGACCCCTTGACCCTGGAAAATGGGCATTAGGGGATTAGGCCACAGGGCAAGGAGCCAGCCTGAAAGATCAGGTGGTCTGTTCAAAGAAAATCCTTTGGTCGGACTGAAGGTGGGTGGGGTGGGACCTTGGAAAGTTCCTGGGAGAGAGTCCACTCTGAATACATTTGGAGGGGTCAGATGGGGTGGGGAGGGAAGGGCATAGCATCACCCTGTAAGGGCAGCCCAAGGCTTCAGCTCCAGTGGCCACAGTTAGGCACATCTTCTGAATGCTTGCTGCATTGTAGCCCAGATGAGTATATGGGAGGTCTAGGGAAGCACGGGATCTCAAGGCTTAGTCTCCAATGCTCTCAGAAGACACTGAATTGTGGGAAGGCAGGACAAGGGGGTGGGGTGGCCTAGCATCCAGAACTGCAGTGTGTCTCAGATGTTATTGTTACTTGTGAAAGTTTTAAGTGCTCTCTGTGATGAAAAACTCCAATTTTTGGAGAGGTACAGATGTCATAATGGGACATGTTGATCTCTTGTAAGACAAACACACAGAACATACAATCTTTGTGTAAAACCTGGGTGGAAGCTCTCCCCACCCATGGGGCCTGCTGAGTAGTTAAGACTGCAACAAAGATCCCGGAAGATATGAAAGAAGTAAATTTGGATACAACTAAATAGACTGCCTGTTTTTAATCCCCAAATATGAAGAAGATGCCCCTTTTGTGGTGGGACCTAAAAGTTGTTTTTAAATGATACCGTAAGGTCTTTTCTTTATTTAGTGGTGTTATATGTATAAACTGACAGCCTATCTGCTAGACAAGTCTTCCACACTGAGATACACCCCTAGTACCAGGGAATTATTTTAAAATGAAAGTTGACAGTGCTGCTTCTAGGGAAGATGGCATTCGTGTGTAGCCTGTCCCCTGATAGGCTTCTGTGGGGTTCTGAGACTGGCTCTGGAGAAGGTGACTGACAGCAACGAAAAGAAGCCCAAAGCAGTTCTGCTGGATGTGCCCCCTCGCCTCACACACCTTCCCTTCGTTTAGGTTTCCTTCTGCCATGGAAACACAGCTTACCAACCTTCCCTTCAGACTGGCAACGCCAACTCTGCCTGCTCCCTATACGGTTACAGAGCTGACAGGCCTAGCTCACTGTTTTAGAACTAAAGGCAAAGAGCAGATGGTGCACATTCTGAAGAGCACTAAACCAGTGGCGCCCTAGTACCCAAGTGCTTGACCTCTCTCTGAAGAACAAATATGGACTTGCCTCTGGCATAACTGAGAGTACTAATAACTCTCTTAGTTTTTACAACAGTATCAAGCTTCTAGAGGTGTTATAATACATAAAAATATATACCCAATGCTTACAGAGTGGGGTGGGAGGAGAGAAGTGTGAGGGATACACAAAAATCACTGAAATCAAGATAAGATAGAAGAAACACTTTAAGTCTTGAAGATGACTACATGAAATTCAACACAGAAATTTAACTTCTGGATTTACACAGCAACTGCTATTTTTCTCCCTGTAAACATACACAAGAGTCCAAAGGAGCCCCCAACAGTGATGGAGAGGCATGAATAGTGACAAAGTTGCCATTAAAAAGATGTCTACTGTCAGAAACCCATGCTCATGCCCATTTAGCTTCACTGGAGACACATGGAACTCCTGCCCAGGATTTCTCCTAGTCCACCCTAAGGAGTTTATTATGGCTTTGGGATAGAGAGCCACAAAACACTGGATCAGACACTGTAGGCCTGCAGGCCTTTGGAATGGCTTTTCTTGGGTGTTTAATGAGGGACTTAGGTGGTCAGAGGAAGGCTTGTGCATGAAGGCCAAGGCCAAGGAGCACGCGATTAGTTGTGAGACTTGAGAGTGTGTGATGGGACAGTAGACTTCTGGGTATGTTTGCAAGATTTGTGTGGGATAGTGTGTGAGATGGCATGTTTGTGAGTTAATTTGTATATGTGAGTGGATGTATGTTTTAGGTTGTGGGTGACGACGCATGTTCATGTATGACAGCACATGTGTGTATGCCCCCCAGCCTTCCCAGTCCTACAAGCTCCACCTCCCAGAGACCATCTGCTTCCAATTACCAGCATCCCTTTTGGGGATAGAAACAGCAGGCTCTTCTTGGGGTGGCTTCTGAGAACCGGGTGGGCCAGCCTGGCTGCCCTAGTTCTACTTCATGGGGGCTGAGGCTGCCCCAGTCAGCATGCTCTCCCAGCAGAGAGAGCTCCACAAAGAGCCCTCTCTGCACCAGCCCTGGAGCCCTAGTCCTCCCCCAGATCATAAACCTGCCTGTGAAGACATTCGGAAATAGTTCACCCTCACTCTCATGCATGTGCAGAGATTGGAATGCCATTCGCTCAAGTTTTATTTTATTTTGCTTGGAAGGGGAGTGAGGGGGAGAAGAGTTCTGACTTAATTTGTTCTAGGCCAAAATACTATTTCATGTAAGAGTGTATACCTGCAAGCAGATCCTTGCTTGCCTTCTGGGGGTGTTCTGAACACTTATGTGTCACCTGTAGCTGCACAGTATACAGCTCAGAAATTCAGGCACCTAATAGTAGTCAGAATTCTAGCACCTAAATGATAAACTCAGTGAAGCTGGATCCTGGGTTCTAAGTCTCTTTATCATAACTTCTAGCTCATGTTGATGGGATTGAAGCATCAGCATAATGTCTGGTATATATCAGGTACTAGATTGAATTAATGAGTCAAAATTCAGTTTAAAAAGGGACCTAGTACCAATGGTAAGAGGTTGGAAATAAATATTGTACAGAAGACCATAGAAGAGGCTAGGGGGCTTCTGGGTAGCCCAGGGGCTTTCACATGTAATGTTCCAACAATATTTACTTACCATCAAGTTTCTTCTTTTAGCAACCCCATTTCATGAGCTTTTTTTTTATTTTTTATTTTATATTTTTTTGTGAAAGGGTGCGAGCTCAGTGGTTCTAATTAAAATCAGCAGAGATCAGAAGGGGTATGAATGATTCAATTCAGCAGGGGATAAGTCCTGTCCAAGGCAGATAGCTAGCGAGGCCTCTGCTGAGGGCAGCTCAGGCTAGGGGTCTTCCCAACAGGAGCTTTTCCAAAGGAACCAAGTAATATTTCATCCCTACCCGTGGATTTTGTTATTGTTTGGGGACATAACCTGCCTACATTATAACCTGGCAAAAACACACACAGGCCACTCTGTTAGTGCTGGTTCATAGAAAGATCATTTAATAAGAAAAGAGAGAAACAATCTCAAGGCTCCAAAATTTAAGTTGTCTAGTGACATAATTTCAAGTAAAATGAATATGTGATTAACACTTCTTGATTTCCAAAACCATTCAGAGGGGCCTTCGACAAAAGCAAAGTGGCCTTAGCTCTGGAGTGTACCCTCCTGATGCCAACAAATTATAGCCCAGCTTTTAGCTGTAGGGACAACACAGGAGGTCAAGGGTCAATGGTCGCAGGAGTGGCTGGACTCTGATTTGCATGGCTCATGATAGGCCATGCCTCGGAATCTTTGCAGCCGTGCTCAGGCGTTGGGGTTGGTCCGCATGAGCTCCACGTCGGCCTGCACCATCTCCCTCACCAGCTCCTGCAACCGAAATCCAGGGTGAGGATGGGGTTTCTGCCACCCTCTTCTGCAACACCTCCTCCCAGGGCTCTGAAAGGTCTCCGGCCTGACTGCAGTCCACCAGCAAGGGTTCACAGCTAATAGCTGTGACAACTTGCATTGGAGACACAACTTACGTCAAAGGCAACTCGGGGCTTCCAGTTTAGTTTCTGCTGTGCCTTGGAGCAGTCTCCCTGTAGAAAGTCCTGCGGAGAGAGAGCAGATGAGGTATGCTTGCAGAGTACCCTTTTCCCAATTTGTCCCATCAGGTAAGATATGATCCGATTTAAGCTAGGATCTTGCTGGATCTTGCTAGGGAGCCATCTCTGACACCTGCCCACCCCCATAGCTCTACCTTGTCCTAATGACTCTGAGAGCTTTTTTTTTTTTTTTTTTTTTAACATATTAAGTTGTCAGGAGGGCGACTGGGAAAACTGTTTCGAAATACTGCTCTTCTCGGCAAAGATCAGAGGTAAATCAAGCCTGAATGTCCAAGACACGAAGCTCACTGCACAATGGCCGTTCCAGGTCCTCAACCTGGAGGACTCCGACCCATCTGCTGGGTCTGGTCCCTAGAATCCACACACCTCCAGGTCCGGCCTTAGGTTTACTGCCTTTGCCCTGTCCCTGCCTCCTGCATCTTGTCCTGGATTTGGAGTCAGGAGAAACCCCGCCTCAGGTCTCTGGCTTTTTGGAAAGCCTAGGCGGGCAGGCACGCAGGCAGGCTAGGAAGCACGAGCTTGGAGTAGCCTCCCTTCAGCTCTGGCTTTGCTAAGATAAAGACAGTTCTCTGCCAGCCAGCAGCTCACCCACAAGCTCCAAAACCGAAACTTTCATTTCCTGGCTACTGTAGAGGGTCTGTTATAATCTCTTTCTTCCTTAGAAAATAGGGAGTTTTTTTCTTGACTCATAGGACAAACATGGAAACCTCAGTTTCAAACCCTGTGCATCTGAGACCTCTGGTCAGCCCAGGTTCTTTCTCTAGCTCCTCTCACCTCCAGATGCTCCTTCAAGGCTGCTTTTAGAGGAGACTGCTGACCACTGTCTCAGCGCAGGACTGGACCTTACCAGCATATACAGCTGAGGTCAAGCCTCCTGGTCTGCTTGCTTAGTTCTGACTTTATAAGGAGGGGAACACAAACGTACTGGAGCTTCCTGGATATCTAGCAAGAGCAGTTCACTTTCTTTCATTTAAGATATTCCCTTGAAGGAAGACTGGCAACTAACAGGAAATGGTAAAGATGAAAATCCTGTGTCTTCACCCTCACACAGTTCTTTATTGTAGGTCTCAAGACTAATGGGCATTTTAAGATGGGTTTAAAGGGAAAAAAGGAAGGAAAGGAGGGAGGAAAGGGAAAAACCAGAAAAAGCCAGTTAGGTATATTCATATGAGTGCATCTACTGCTGCATATGCAGAGATGCAAAATAACCAAGGACTGGGAAGGCAGGAGGGAAAAAGGGATCTTTATAATGATAGGTACGTTATTAGGATACAGTATTTTAGCTGTGCACTATTAGACAAGTGGACCAGCTGCTCTGCTCTGAGTGACAGCCACAGATAACTAAGCTGCAATAAAAGGCCTCTCCTGCACTTGGCAGCCAACGACACTTTGTTCTGGATTTCAGATGGGTAGGCCAGAGTGTTAGGTACAAGCTATTTATGCTTCCCACGGGGTGCTCACCTGGGCATTCCCAGCAAGGTGGTCTGGATTCCAGTTCCCATTTCCCTGCCTGAGTCTTTACTCTAGCAGAGGACATTCAGGGACTCTCTTTCTCAATCATCCATCATTGTTTTTTAGGCTTGAATAAATCAAATTCCCAAAGGCTTTGCATTTCACAATATGCTGAAGTACCCACTTCCTCCCCAGAGTGTTAACCAAAGTGAAGCAAGTTATTTCTGCTGGCCTAAAAGCCCATTTCCAGACTCTTCAGGAGTGGTAGGATACAAGAATTAGTAATTAGCATTTTTAGCACAGTGCTAAATGAAAGTGAAAAAACAAACCAAGTAATTTATTTCTCTTTACTCTCTCTAAATAAACTGTATATACTTTTTTTTTTTTTTTTTTTTTACAATGCTTCTCTTTTAGTGTAAAAGCCACACAAGGATATTCCTTCTTTTTCCCCAGAGGAAGCTGTGTAGTTTGGAGTCATGAAGCAATGTCCACCCGCCCCTCTCTCAGTCCTCAGCTTCAGGAGAACATGGTTACTGTTGACTCACATACCACCGGCAGTAAATCAACCAGCACAGCATGGATGCAATTCATGGCTATGAACATACAGTTAAAAAAAGCCCTAAAACTCAGTTTGGTTTCAAATGATCTCAGTAGGCTTGGGAAAGGGAGGTTTGTATTGTAATTATGTTTCCTGTATTTTTCTACAAGTAGCTCATAATATAAAAACAACCAGGCAACTACAATTAAGAAAAAAGAAAAATGGTTTTCAAAAACTTAGCAACAGACACTACTAAATACACTGTAAAAGTATTTCATTGAAACCAGAGACAGGCCCAGCTAAACTTCCCAATCTAGTTTTGAGCCGTCTCTTAGACTGCAGCCTAGGAGCTTCCTTAGCTTTCTGCCAACACTCTGTCTCCCTGAAAGCTAATTAGATCAAGAGGCCTAGGAAAGGGAGAGCATGCGGTCCTATCAGAACAAAACAGTGGCTCTTCTTGCCAGTTGCCACTAGTCAAAATGTTTCTATCTCTTCAGCTTTTTCTCCCGTTAGGCAAGTGCTTTACCACTGGGCTCTCCTCCCCATCAACTTGGTGTGCCTTGGACTTCACTGTCTTACTAAACTGAGGTGGTGGTGTATATATACCCTTCATCCCAGCATGCAGAGGCAGGTGGATCTCTGATCTACAGTTCCAGGCCAGCCAGAGCTACACAGAGAAACCCTGTGTCAATAAATAAATAAATAAATAATAAAAAATAAAAAAAATCTACCATGGGATCTGGCCAATGGTTTGTTCCATTTACAAGCTCCCTGGCTCAGGCACACTTCAGGGGTGGCATGACAAGGCCTGCGTGTGAAGGCACACAGTGCTGGACAGGAGGGCAGACAGGAAATGCTCTTTTAAACATCATTTCCTCTGACCCTGCAGAGAAGTCGGGGTTGGGAGGTGGACTCCTGCAGGGAAGCCTGGAGTTGCTGTGCTCATACACGGATTTGGGGAGAAAGAAATGCTATAATCTGTGCTCCTTTTATATTTGAGTCTTTTAAGACATTTGAACTTCCACAAACTCCTCCAATAGGGCCAAGGAGTTCCTAACGACAAATGAAAAGAATGAGTTTATGTAGAGTGCTCTCCATTTTGAATTATTTGGTTCTCCACAGAGCATACACTACCATATGACAACAGAAGCAAAACTGGAACTAAGTGATGATTTTATGTAGAGTTTCTACAGAATTTCTATAAAGAACTTCATGAAATGGGTAGTCTGGAGTTTTTCTGGAAAAAAAAAAACAGGCAACAAAGCTCTAAGAAAATTTAAAGCATTTTAATGTAAATATGGCATTTCCTAAATCTGGCTTCTGGTGTCTTGCCATTTTCACTGCTATTCCTTAGGTGAACTATACAGTTTCAATATGTAATTTATTATTGTCAAATTCAATTAGGCTTAACTAAGCATTTTACAGCAGCTAAACAGCACAAGGAGCAGGGAAAGGCTGCAGACAAGCTCTCTCCACAGACCCCAGCTCCTTTGCCCCTAGGAGTTGTCCTGCAGCAGGAGCACCCAGACATGGTGGCTTTAAGGCTTTAAGGTAAGCGTAGCCTGAGAGGAGAGCATGTTTTGTTGCAACTAAATCTCAGGCTTTCCTGGCCATTGGTCTTGTTATAGTGGATAGATAAAGAGCCAGACCCAGTCCCGGGGAAGTCATTAGGCCAGTTCCTGAGCCCACAGCAGTTAACGCAATCCAGAAAAGGAGGGCTCACCCTGCCATTATTGTCTCCTCTAATTAGAGGCCACTTTTGTGAGATCTCTGGGCTCTCTGTGCACTGCTGTCAAGATAACAAGACACCTTTCCGCCACACAGGTTCCTTTTCTTCCCGATGTGATTTTGATTGTTCTTAAACAAATTAAGTCCCGTCAGTACACTAAACTGGATCATGCAGGATAACTCCAAGCTCACACCCTCATTTCTTTTTCTCCCCTTTCTCTAAGTTTGATTTGGGGGAAATTATAACATTTAGATTGAATTACAAGTTGGATTGGGTTTCCTTGGCAGGTTTGTGGTAAGGTTTGTAGGAACATCTGGTAGGGCAAAGACATTTTAAGAACATAAGAGCTCTTGGCAGGATGTTGTTAAATTTCTATGTACATATTGAAAGAAATTGATTTTTGAGCACCATAGACAAGAAGGTGCATAGACAGGGATATGACTAAGGAAAACCTAGCCCGATGGAAACCTTGGCTAAACATCTTCAGGAATTTAAGACATGGAGCTGTGAGTGGCACAAAAATACTCACTTTCCCCTCCTGCTTTTCTAAGAAAAGCGAAATTGAAGACTAGCTTAGGTTCCAAGGGAATAGAAGAATGCCAACGAGTGAAGTCCTTGATCTGACTTTATGCTAATGGAGTGAGGAGGCAAGCTTCCCTCCCAGGGTAAAGCTTCTCCTGGGAAACACAGAACTGCTAAGAACAAAACAAAACAACACAACTTGAGGGAAGCCTTTGAAGTTGCACTGCATATCCCAACCAAGATTCTAGACAGGCAGGGAGGGGCAGATGGAGGAAAAGGGACAGAGTAGCCTGAAGAGTCCCCCAATTGCCCCCATCCCCCAGGCTCCAGCCTGCAGTGCTCTCTGAGGACCTGCGTAGTTTTAGCTCTCATATGCTGGAATTTACTCCTGGCTTAATCCTACCCAAGGAGAAAGCTAACCTCAGAGCAGTACAGCTAGGAGGTGGCTGGGCATTTCCCTCTCCTCCCCTGGACTGCTTTAGAATAGCAAAGATTGAAGTCAACACACCAGGCCTCTCCTTTAATGACAAGGGGTGATAAGAGACAAGGAGAAAACAGCAGGTTGTCTCGTCTGTTCAGGAAGTGGACTCAGGGGATTGTCCATCCAGCAGGGCTGACAGAGTGCCCCAGAGCTAAACTGATACAGCTTCACTAAGTGCCATTCCAGAGTGTAGCACAGCATGGGACATAGAGAAGAACAGCAGGCCTGCAAAAGCTGTTCCTAGTGTCTGCACAAAGGCCACTCCAGGCCTATGGGCTATGGGCAGTCCCACATGGCCTTAGACTAAAAAAAAAAACACTGCTTGGAGCTCAAGATTCAAGACTGCACTTTCCAGGTGGGCCCCACTCAAGAACCTGTTAGTCATGCTGCCTGTTCTTCTGGATGGTATCTCCTCTTACAGGATCTTTAAGATCCTGTGGTTCCTTCACTGATCCCATTTTTCTGTGAGAGAGTATTCAGCAGCTATTAAGAGGTACTAAACAAAAGAAAAGAAACATCTACTTACATGTGTGTCTCACACACTTATAAAAGAGTCTACTAGGGCTGGAGAGATGGCTCAGAGGTTAAGAGCATTGCCTGTTCTTCCAAAGGTCCTGAGTTCAATTCCCAGCAACCACATGGTGGCTCACAACCATCTGTAATGGGGTCTGTGCCCTCTTCTGAGCTGTAGGCATACACACAGACGGAATGTTGTATACATAATAAATGAATAAATATTAAAAAAAGAGTCTACTACTGTTTAGAACTTTCTGAAAAGTGAATAAGGATGTATCTTCTTCCCAATGTATCTATCCATCAATATACCATGACATACGCAATTTTCCATTATATTTTAAGAAATATAGTTAGTGCCAGGCAGTGGTCGTGCATGCCTTTAATCCCAGCACTTGGGAGACAGAGGTTGGCGGATCTCTGAGCTCGAGGCCAGACTGCTCTACATAGCTAGTTCCAAAGCAACCTTGTCTCAAAAAAAACCAATATATGTATATGATATATATATATATATATCATGAAAGAAAAAAGTTAGGCAAAAAAAAAAGGTTCTACAAGTTACACAGAAAACATATTTATCCTCCAAACCTGGGGATTTTGCATACATAGAATCAAGTAGCCATTGGTCAAAAATAACAGAAAAATAGACACCTGTACTGAAGATGTGCAGATGCCATGTTTGTCATTGTTGCCTAGTGATCATAACACCTGCTGACAACATCTGCACTGTGTTAGACACTAACTTTCCTAGGATGATTCACTGAGTGCAGGAGAACATGCAGAGGTCTGCAAATCATCTTATACAGGGTCATAAGTTATCTGAGTATTTTGTCAGAGGGGGATCCTGGAACCAATTCTCTGAGGATTCTGAGGGATGATTGTATTTGGGGAAAGTATGGGCGCTCAGATTATTAATTTTCCTTTAGAGTTTTAATGATTCTTGAGAAAGTTCTCTAAGGCCAGCATGCTTGAGGCATGGGTAGCTTTACCTCTGTGGGCCAGATTACACACTCCAGCATTCACATGAACCAAACTGTACCATCTCTCTTAGCAGCTTGGAATTCTCCACTACTGCCTGTCTGCCCATTACTACAGAGCTTTAAATGGGGTACAGAAATGGGAACCAACCCAGGAACACTTACCAGCCTGCATAACCTCATGGGACACAGGTTTAGCCCATCTAAATGAGCAAGCAAAGGAAAAAATTTCTAAGAAGCAATGTCCAGTAGCCTGAGAGAGTTACATGCTCACAGGTAGAGGTCTAACATACATGTTACAGGTGAGACTCTGAGGATGTCATCTTGCAACATCCATATTTATGACCCCTTTGTACCTGTTCTATGTCTACAGTTGTAGTCATGGAACTTTTTTTTTCCCTGTTACCATGGGGTTTTGAAGCCTAGTGCTTACAGAGAAAGTGAACTGAATGACTTACTATAACTGGAGCCCTCTGATCCTAATTCCTTCACTAAAGTTCATCGTAATCAGCTGATGGGGGTGGTAGTGATGACTCACATGTATAATGTAAGGGCCACTTAATGACAGGGAGATAAGATTGTTAGTGACTTCAGCATTCCGGGCTTCAAAGTCAGCACCATCTTCTTTGAAAATTACTGGCTACTGTTAATAACTAGATCTGGGGTGTAAAGATTTGTCTATGTTAGTAGAAGGTGGCATAAACCCCCAAGGAAAGGAGATAAAGTACCTTTAAGTGGACCGATTAGGGACTGTTGTGACATAATTGGCAAGTGGCGTTCTGGACACAAGATGCAGGCTGCATTTCTTTTGCCACTTAGCACTTTCTGCCCTCAAAGCACTTTGCAGAGTTCAGCTAATTAAACTTGAAGACATCCACACTCAAGATGCAACTCAGGAGATTTTATATCTGCTTCAGAGGCCTCTTTCTAGAGATGAAAGTTTTCTACAAAGTGTCTTGGAGCTTAGAGCCCAACTCTGTTATCCATCTTATCTTGAGCCTGCACCCTCTTATCCAGGAAGGCAACTGAGGCCATGCAGCATCCCGGATTGCACAACACAAAGGCAATTTTCCTTAAGTTTGCTTCCTTCTTGTTTGTTAGGCAATCTATCATCTTAGAGAAAATCCCTACCCTTATTTTGAACACATACAGAAAAGAACATCGTAACAAATACAATTATCCTTACAATTAAAACGGGATGGCTTTTTCTTTGGGTGTTTCTCATTGAGGTCATCTAATTCAGAGTCTCTCTTCAATAACTTACTGATCTACCTATGCTTCCCCTCTGCCCTTGTCTGTCCCCAAGCTAGATGGAACTGACTTAAGAGGGCCACATCCACATGTTCTGTCACTACTTCCCTAGCAGCTTCTTGAGGGCAACTAACACAGAAGACCCTGCATTTGGCTGCTTCCTCAAGAAACTTCTTGAGGAAAAACTTAAACAACTACCTGGCATTTGTGAGTTTCTTGAGCACAGAGGAAAGATGAGCATTAATTCAGATCCTTAGGTTTTCCACAGTTTGACTTACTTGTTTTCCCACCATCAAGGCTAAGAAAGATTTAGCAGGCTGTGGGGATCTAGCATGGCTACCTGTTACTTTTCCTTTCATTTTTTCATAAGAACAGATCCCTATGTCTATCTGTTGAGATATTTCAGCCAGATATCATGAAGCCATCTAGTGGTAGAGTCTTGGACTAGAAGGCAGCATCTCTGATTTTTAGTCTAGCAGTCACAATGTTCAAAGGACCAAGTCCTCCAAGGAAAACAGTGTACTTATGCAACATTAATGTGAGAGGCAAAGAGATTTCTAAATAATGTGTCAGTATATGATGACTTCAGTACATGCCAATGGTAGACAGAGGTTGACACAGAAATCCAGCCACTGTGTAACTCAATGAATATGTTGTTATAGAACAAACTCAGCCACAGTGGTGGAACAAGAGTAGTGGCCAAAGGGAGGATACTGACTGGCAATATGCAGAAGGAGACCTTGGGAGAAATTAGGTGAATGTTCCCTAGGTGGACAGAAGCATATTACAGAAGCCCATGCTCTTGTCAGAATCAATCTAACTGCAGTTAACATCTGTGCATTTCACTATAAATTTCATCTCAACCAAAACATTCTTAAACATTACTAAGAACACAGATATATCACTGGAGGGAACTGGACTCCTGTCCAGGGCTCAATGAACTCAACTGTTTCTGAGCATCTTTGAGTATGAGGTTCTAAATCTATAAAACTGAGGTAAACACTGTCTATGCTACAGGATGGTTGTAAGAATTAAGGCTACACAGAAACAGCTGCTGGTACCAGATTTCTCCCCTTGAAGTACTGGAGATCAAGCCTCATTCATGCTAGGGAAGCAAGACACCCAGTCCCTGTTTCACTGTTAGGCTCAGGTCTTTGTTTGCCGAACAAATCTACCCAGGATTTTATACTCTGTTTTTCTACAATTATAGCACACATTTTGCAGTTTTGTGGTTTGTTGCCAGACACTGATTTTTCAGGCACTGGGGAAGCAACTGTGGATAAGTCAAGGCCTTGAATGTCATGGCACCTGTGCTGGGTTGGGGAGATGGCAATAGGTGCAGAGAGATACAAGGAGGATATCAGCTAATGGCGAGTGTGGTGACAAGGCCATAGAGGTGGGGACTTGACAAGAGTGGGACAACCCTGACAGTTAAGGGACATTCTAAAGAGTAACATCTGATCAGAGATCTGAATGGTAAGAAAAGATCTGGTTTAGAAGGTCTTTTGGGGGACACCATTGATAGGAAGTATTTTAGGGAGTAGAGCTTCAGCTCTGAGGAGCACAGATCAGGCCATTGCTTGTGGATACATGAACAAGGGAAAGGCAGCTCATGGTGAGGTCAAAGAAGGTTAAAAAGACTTGTCATGGATCCCAGGTCTTCCTCTATAGAAGTTCCAAGGCTTTATTTTCTGAACCATACCTGACTGTCCCTTAAGAGTTTAAGCCTGTGCGCCATGGTTAAAAAATTGGCTGACTTAAATAATATAGGTAGAAGCTTGATTTTTTTAGGGGGTGGGGTGGGAATTTTCAAAGGCATGACACTGACTTCTAGCTGTTCATACTGATTTATGGGAGAGTTGATTTTTCTCTCTGTACTAACTAAACTCTTATGCATGACCTCTGCTCCTCTTTGATGTTTGGATATGTAACCTAACTACTCTGTAGGGGCTAGGTCTGGGCTACTACAGTGAAGATGGTTTTGGGAGGCTAGGAACCTGGCTGCTGTGCTCGGATACCCCCTGGAGTGTATATTAGCAAGGTTGCCCATCTTCTGGCCCAATGAGGACAGCAATAGCCTCTGAGGGGAGATGAGACCATCCTTCACTTCTTTTCTGGTTATTGGAAAGTGGGAGTCCTGAACACCCCGAGGTGGCTATGGAGCCTTTTCCCTGACCAGATCTCAGGGTGGGATACATTATTGGAACCTACTTTCCTTTAACGAGTTTCACCATATGGTGTTTGTGTTTGTGTTAGTATGTGTGTATCTTTGAAAGGCCAGAGAAGCAAGCAGTCCGTTACCATCCTATCATTGATAGCAGGGAGTCTGGACTTTGCTCTGGGTCCTGGAGAGTTTAAGCACTAGAGGTTTTCACAGGACATCTGTGTACTTTGTCTTAGATGAGAGGAATCAAAGACAGGAGAGGAGACCAGTTAAGATGTCCAGGCCATAGAGGTGAAAGATGGGGTTCCTAGATGACAGTGGTGGTAGAGCGTGACCATGCAAAGATAATTGGGAAAGTAGAACACAAAAAGACTTATAGATTGATGGGATGCAGATGAGAGAACAAGTATCCTGGATTCTGGCTTAAAAGAGAACTCTCTCATTCTTTCAAAGGCATTTGTGAATTTATAATGCTATGAGACATTCCATTATAGTCTCACTAGCTTTATTAGTTTCTCTGCTTCAAGGCAACTCCTTATTTTCAACATTATGAAACAGGGGCTCTCTGAAGGTTACTTTTGTTAAGCTGCTGATAATCCTTTCTATCAAACTCCATGGAGAGGCACTTTCTGGTAATGACTTGATATGATGCCAAAGTCCTTGAGTCTACTTATCACCCAGAGAGCAATTCTGCTTCCATGAATTCTGGCTACTCATGTGAAAGGAATACTAACCTTCTTCTGTGACTTGAGCTAGCGGACAAGTGAGGAAAGGGTTAAGCTAAGCTGTGTCTACTGTGCAATACCAACACGTCCTACTTTTATTATTCTCCACTTGCGGCTAGAGGAAGTCCGAGAGGTGGCCTTTCACATGACATCATAAAAGCCTGATTTATCGCCAGCCACCAAACATCTAGAAAATCATAACATCCTTTCAGGAAAATGCAGTGGAAAATAATCAGGCTGGCTTTGATGAAAGCTTTGGTGGGGACTCCAAGTGTGACACCCTGCACAGTCGCCCTTGGCAGGTGCTTTGTTTGCCCTCAGTGCTGGCCTTGCTGACAAGGCCGAGGGTCTGATCTAAATGACGGCCTGTGATGGAGTGCAGCTTCCTGTCCACAGACCAAATAAGTTGGGATCATAGTCTGCCAGCTTGATGAAAACAGCACTTCAGTGTATGTGAATATGCTTTGGAAATGACAGCTCAGTCCAGATGTGAGAAATTATTGACTATGAGAGTATAAAAAAAAATCATGCCTTGTTACATAATCTACTGCCACATGCTCTGAGGAGCATGACTGTCACACATCCTGTATTGTACCAGTGATCTGTCCTCTGTTTCTGTCTTTACTGATTGATTGATTGAATGAATTATGATTATGATTTTTTTGTTATGCTGGGGATTATCTGAAAACTTCTTGCATGCTATACAAGAGCTCTACTGTGGAAGTATTAAGCTCTAAGCCTGTCTTTAGGACACAATTCATCAGCTAGACCTTTTCATCTCAAGACATTTTACCCAGAACAGTGTTTCACTGCATCATGTTTCTAATGACAAAGGGAGCAAGAGATGATGGAGTAGAGATCTCTCCCCATCAAATGTTACAGGACATAAAGGGACAATTGAGTTCCTCATAGCACAAGCTATGCATTCAAGAAAAGGACACCTCTATATTGATTCTTTAAATGTTCAGTCAGTTTGCAAAACTACCAAGCAGGAGCCTCTTGTCTCTGATGCATATTATGTGTTCTGCAAATAAACCCAGGAAGGAAGGTCAGAGTAACTTGAGAGCCAGTATGGTTCTCAAATTATGGCCACATAGATTTTCCATAGGCCTATTAGTGGAAAAAGTTGGCCTATCTACACAGAGCAAGGTAAGCTATTGAAGTCGTGAGTTTTGAGAAGGAAAGCTGCTGTAATGATTTATCCAAGTCTGAAAAGAGCTACTTTTCAGAGTTGAAAGTGGCACAGATGTTACTTTCACTGCTAAGTCATTAAGTGCAGCAACACAAAAACCTTGCCTGGATTTAAGGACTAAGAAAGGAACACATTTCTTGCAACCCAAAGCATTCCTGGAAATTGGTATTAGTGTGGCTCCTTAGGAAGGATGAGCTTGCTATGGTTGAGGTGCTGAGCCCCAGACTGACACACCAGACATATCAATCATGGATGGGCACACAGGAAGCCTCAGTGCCCATCATTGTACCTTTGCAAATTTAGTTTTTTTAACTGCTCCATTGGGCCTATAAGGAACCTGCCCAGATCATCCACACCTACCTAGGGCCACATGAGGAATGGTAATGCCCCTCAACTGCATGTTCTTGGCCTGCTTCTCTTTTACAGTCTATCAGAGCCTGCTCCAACACTTGGGGCTGGTATTGATCCCCATCTGTTGCTGTCAGCTGAAATTCCATAGCGGCTGTGGTGTCATGCATCAGGCCTGCCTCATTTTCTTCCATCTGGCTGGTCTGGTCAATTCCCAGTATTGAGACTGAGTCAAACAGGGTGACCAGGGAAACCAAGTAAATTAGAACATTGTAAGCAGAGGGTGGTGGCTCAAGATGGGTTCTCTCCTAGTTTAGTATTAAGGGAATCAGGGACCATTTAGAGTCAAGGCTGATTTATTGGGCTAACCCATTGTACACTCCACGTTGTTTATCCCTGCTAAGAGTCCTACGTGGAAGGTAAGGAAACATATGCCCAGCAAATTAGATAACTTGTTCATTTTGACCTGGAATGAGGCCTGGACTCAAATCCAGGCCCAAATGACTGCATGCTAGGCTGTATCATGTCTCTCAGGAATCTTCTCTTGGTCAGGCAGTTGGGAACAATATACAATCAAGTGTTCACCCCCACATAGAAGCTGTAAGGACAAACTATGTAGCCAGGAAAAGAACTTAACTAAAAAGACCCAGATAGAGATATTGTGATGATATACCTATAATTCTAGCAATTAGAAGGTAGGAATAGGAACCTCATGAGTTTGAAGTAAAAATGGGCTATATAGAGAATTATGGACAAGCTTGGACTCTGTAATATGCAATAAGACTCAAAAAAGCAAGGTCTGACAATGTAGCCCAGGGGTAGAAAATTTGCCTAGGAAATATAAAGCTTAGTTCTCAGCACTACCAACAAAAAGAAAACAGAAAATGAATATGTTTTCACTCCACATAGGAAGCAAAGTCAGACAGGGCCATGCCTCTAGGTAACTAGGTAGTCAGTATAATTCTTATGAGTTGTAGGGTGGGCTGTCTCAGGGGGTGTGGTCTATCTACTTTAAA
This sequence comes from Dicrostonyx torquatus, assembly GCA_028555095.1. NCBI lineage: Eukaryota > Metazoa > Chordata > Mammalia > Rodentia > Cricetidae > Dicrostonyx > Dicrostonyx torquatus. The sequence goes on from JAQHUG010000008.1 coordinate 8,526,605, forward strand.
TACATTTTGGCAACCCCAGGGCACTGGTCTACTTAGCCAGCAGGTGGCTCATGCCCCTTGAAGTGTCACACCACAAGCAAAGAGAAACTAGACAGGACTAAGTACTGTAAGGGAAATTAAATACTGGTGGTCAGGAATGCTGCCTAGGTGATGAGGAAGCAGGAAGTCTTGGCTGACAGGATGCCAGAACTTCAGCAGAAGAACATGAACCTAGGGAGGAAGCCCCTTGGACTGGGCCCAGGGGGTGGGGACTGATAATCAGAAGCCTTGAATTTCATAGCGCTGAGACTCTGAAGAGGAAGTCATTATGGGTGATAGTGACTCCAGGGTGAGGTAGTGATTTATGGCTTTGCCAAAAAAGATCTGTGAACTGGGTGTGGGACTCCATACCTGCTATCCCAAGGCAGAGGCAGGAAGATGGTGAGTTGGATGCAGGGTTAGCGACTTTCTCTCTCTCTCTCTCTCTCTCTCTCTCTCTCTCTCTCTCTCTCTCTCTCTCTCTCTCTCTCT